>CM077078.1:169727164-170068767 GCA_039513925.1 Platanthera zijinensis | reverse complement strand
CTGCTGCTGAATCACTTGTCTCCCTTACCACATTCATCAATGCCAGCAAGTGGCTCACATGTACCTTTTTTGGCATGTGGGAGAGGAAAATCACAAAGCCCTCAAGGCTTCATCCTCTTCCACCCAAGCTTCAAGAAGTACAAGGGCTGCTATAGCCACTCCCCACCCCTCTGAAGGGCTCCTCTCCACTCCTCCACCTCCTCCTGATTCTCAAGCTCCATCTCAGCCTCAAGTTCAACAAACCCCAACCTCCACTTCCATTCTAATACATACCCCTACACAACTAGCATCTCCAATTCCTTTTTCCCAACACATATTCCATCAAATTCTCCCTCTCCTAGGGCTGATACATCCATCCCTACTCCTCCTCAATCTCCTCTTCCATCTCATCTTGTTAATATCCCTCTCTCCACTCTATCTTCAATCCTATCCTTCAATTTACTCTCATCTCCTCTTAACACTCCTTCTCCTCAACACTCTCCTCAAACAGGACCCCCTTCCAGAAACCTCCAATCAACCATCTCCTCCAGCAACTATCATCACTACCTCTATACCTTCTCCACCACCTCCTGCCCAAACATCTGACTCCATATCTTTGAAACCCTCTATCATCCAACAACTTCTTGAGCCTCTCAAGCCTATCCTCCAAAACATCATTGCAGAGGCTATTTCCCCTCTGGTTATATCCATATCATCTCTCTCTGCTCAAATATCTACCCTCACCTTTACCCTCTCTTCATCTAGGGGCCTGACTTCAGTACATACTGAAACAAGGCAGGGGGAGATACTTAATGATGAAGTAGTAGCAGCAGTTCAAGCAGCTCAAGCAGCTCAAGCAGAAACAGTGATAGATAGTATAGATTCTGATATATTTGATTTAACTCAATTCATTGAAACTGACATGGGCATTGATGAGTTAGTAATAGCTGTAATAAAATCTGTTGGTGATGTTGTCATCCATCCAACAGTAGACTTGGTAAGTCTATTAAAGACTTTTGATACAGCTTACCTAAGTCTCCCTCCAGCTTAGTATACTAAGCCATCCTTGGCTCTTATCCCCTACTCCTCCCCAATAAGTCCTGATGTTGCTAAGCAACTTAAGGACAGTTTTGCCAAGATTTCCCAAACTCCAACAGAGATAACCAAAGCTTATTCATTCAGAGCCTCATCCCCTCTAGAAACATTCACTGCTCCAACATTTATCATGGATGATTCTCCAATGCCTGATCTTGATTCCTTGATCATGGCTGATGTTGAAGAAGAGAATAAGGCAGCTGCTGTAAGCACTGTCACAAGCAACTCTCCATGACCAATTGACATTCCTCCTCCAGCTCTTGTCCAGCATGGAAAAACCTCCATTCCTGCTGAGTTCTTAAAAGAGATAGATGACCTGTATGACAATCCTCAATCCTCTAATGATGATGATGATGATGATTCTGATAAGGAATCTAAGAAAAGGAAGATCTCAAAGAAAAGGAAGGCTCCACCTCCTCCTGCTCCCAAACCTGGATATACCAAGTATACTCCCTACTATATCCTTCAAAAAATAACCCCATACAAGGGAATGCCAGCCCTAATGTGGCTCTTAAAGAATGAACAGAAGGCCAGGAAGTAAAGCAGAAGGTATCTCCACCTCCAGCTCACAAATACTGGAAGGATCCTCCTCCTCCTCCTACACAAGCTGCTGGTGCTTCTGGAAGGAGTTCTCAAAAGTCAGATGCACCTTCCAAGCCCTCCTACACAAGGACTTATAAGAGACAGGAAAGGTCATCAGGTCAGCATTCTCATAGAAGCAGTCACCCGAGAAGTGTCAGTGGTTTAGAACAAATAAAGGAAATTGTTTATCAAAAACCAGAATTCTCTCCTCCTCAACCTCAAACTGAACAAAGAAGGCATTCTGAATCATTCAAGCCTAAAGAAAAATACATTGAAGCTGCACCTCCCAAACCCTTATACACTTTAAGTATTGAAATCCAAGTTGAGACAAACTTTCAAGCACAGTCTACACATTTCAAGCCTGTTACACTGCTATCCTCACAGGAAGATCAATCTTCAGCCAGTCAGGATGATGATTCAAACTTCAGGATGGCCAGACTCCAAGAATTAATTTCTTTGTCACAAATGAAAAAGGCCAGAGAAGAAGGACAGGATCCAACAAAATTCTCCATAATGTCCATATACAGGGAAAAAGAACTTGAAAGGCTTCAGATAAGCCAGAAACTATTTGATCTTACTGAATATATGGCTAGACATCCAGAAGCAATTGTTCCCAAAACATCAACTCAGACAGTGATTGGAGCAGATGATTTATATATGTAAAAAAGAGAAGCTGAAAATACTAATAGGGAAATTATATTTACGTAGACAGGAGAAAATAAGATGGAAGAAAAATCCAAGTAGTAGTAGAGAATCCTGAAGAAAAAATTGCTACTTGTGGTATACTTTGTTAAATTTGTGTTTTTATTATCTGTTACAAAGCTATGTACTTAGATCTGCTGCACTTGTTAGTAAATTATCTGCCAGATATATGTTATGTTCCTGCTTTGTGTATTTTCTTTTTTGAGTCTGTAATCAGTGACCTCACCAAAATAAGGAGAGATTGTTGGAACCTCTAGTTGAATTTGGGCTAGGTTCACTGAGTTAGGATATGACCCAATATGTATAGATTAGGGTCATAGGTGTGTCTTAGAGTTTAGGGCAAAACCTTCGAGTCAACAGTACAAAGGACCAGCCTCCATCACTACCAAAGACTCAAGACTTAGAGAGATCAAGAATTAGAAAAAGATATCTACATTCGTCGATCTCAGGTCAACGATAGTCGTGCTCAGCTCGACTAACTCAAGGCCAAAATCTCTGAGCTGAGCTCGATGAACTTCGCACTCAGATCGACTAACTCTTCAACACTCAGCGCCATAATTCACTCAATGCTAAGACTGACTCAAAGACAAAGAACACTCAACGCCAGATGTGTTATTCACAACACACCAACAGATTGGCCAAGTTCTTAGGTCGACTAACTTCACAGTCTCAAGTCGACGAACATAGAGCGTAGAATTAGTTAGTTTATGCACAGCAGTTGATTCACAGAGCTAAGGTCGACGAAATCTGATCTTTGTTCGACGAAAGCTGATCAGAGGTCGACAAAATCTCAAGTCGACGAAATCTCAGGTCGACGAAAGCTGATTAGAGGTTGACGAAAGCTGATTAGAGGTCGATGAAAGCTGATCTCAGGTCGACGAAAACTGTACGACATTTTTTTATTTATTCTTTCTCTTTCTGTCTCATCATTTTAACTATTATAGGCTATTTATTCCCTTGTAAATCAATGCACTTATATTCTCTGAATAGAGCCGTTACTAGCAGCATTGATTGCTAACATCCTCAATGGAATTAATTGCTAATATCTCGGGACAGACATAGAATAGAATAATTGACAGCATTCTTGTCGTTTTCTCGTTCCCAATATTTCGACTGAACATTTATTGCAGAATTTCTTTTGAATTCGACCAAGTTGCAGTGATCTAAGTCACATCTCCCTGCCAAGAAAAAGAAGAAACATACGAGAGCTGAGATTGATTATCACCTTGAGTCACAGCAAAGAAAATGTTCAAAAGTGCAATGAAAAAGATCTCTCAAAAATTATATGCTCTGAAGAGAAGAAGAAAGAACAACTATCACCATCAAGAATCTTTCTTTCTTTCTCTCCCTCTTTGTTTTCAGGAATCTCAAGTGACTGCTACATTCAAATAAGTCAAGGATCTCTGAAAAGCTGAAGGCCAACACCCTTGAACAAAGCTTCCACTCCTTAACCATTCAAGATCTCAAGGGGAGCTTTGACAACAAATAAGAATCCACACAGTCTTCTCATTTTGATTTGAGAAAAGAAGACTTACATAACTCTCTCATTCCCACCTCTGTACAGGGTTTTTATTCCCTTCAAAATTATTCTAGTCGCAAGTATTCTTCCAAAAGACTTGAGGTTTGTGAAAGTTAGGGTTAGAATTGATATACTCTAGCGGGGGGGGGGGGTGAATAGAGTATGTCTGTGTGTTTTCAAAACTTTCTTCTCTAACAGTATACTATCTTTATCTTTAACAACTATATCTAACTATCGCAGTTTAAAGTAGATCAAGGATGACAGAATATCTAACTAATATAGCCATAGTAAAAACAGAAAAGAAAGAGAAACCAGACAACACAAGAAATTTATAGTGGTTCACCAAACTGGGTACATCCACTCTTCTACCCTCCTTGGTAGGAATCCACTGCAGGTTTTGATCAGGTGATTTTCACCAATGAGCTTTTGATCAAGTGCTCAAAAAACCAAACATCAAGTCTTTTGGAAGGAGACATGTAACCAGAATAATTTTGAAGGGAATTAAAACCCTGTATAGAGGTGGGAATGACAGAGTGATGTAAGTCTTCTTTTCTCAAATCAAAATGAGAAGACTGTGTGGATTTTTATTTGTTTTCAAAGCTCCGCCTGAGATCTTGAATGGTTTAGGAGTGGAAGCTTTGTTCAAGGGTGCATGCCTTCAGCTTTTCAGAGATCCTTGACAGATTTGAATGTTTCTGTCACTTGAGATCCCTTAAAACAAAGATGGAGAGAAAGAAATAAAGACTCTTGATGGTGATGATTGTTCTTTCTTCTTCTCTTGAGAGCAGCTGATTTTTCTGAGAGTTGTTTTTCACTGCACTTCTGTATGTTTTCTTTATTGTGACTAAAGGTGATGATCAATCTCTGCTCTTATGTGTCATGTAATTATCTTGGCCGGGAGATGTCTATTAGATCACTGCAACTTGGTCGAATTCAAAATAAATTCTGCAATAAATGTTCAGCCGAAATCTTGGGAACGAGAAAACGGCAAGAATGCTGTCAATTATTCTATTCTATGTCTGTCCCGAGATATAAGTAATTAATTCCATGGAGGATGTTAGCAATCAATGCTGCCAGTAACGGCTCTATTCAGAGAATATAAGTGCATTGATTTACGAGAGAATTAACAGTCTATAATAGTTAAAATGATGAGATAGAAAGAGAAAGAATATATAACAAAATGTCTTACAGTTTTCGTCGACCTAAGATCAGCTTTCGTCGACCTCTAATCAGCTTTTGTCGACCTGAGATTTCGTCGACCTATGATAAGCTTTCATCGAACTGAGATCAGCTTTCGTCGACCTGAGCTCTATGAATCAACTATTGTGCATAAACTGACTATTTTTGTGCTCTATGTTCGTTGACCTGAGACTGTGAAGTAAGTCGACCTAAGAACTTGGTCAATTATTTGGTGTTGAGTGAATAACATATCTGGCGTTGAGTGTTCTTTGTATCTGAGTCAGTCTTGGCTTTGAGTGAATTATGGCACTGAGTGTTGAAGAGTTAATCGATCTGAGTATGGATTTCATCGAGCTTAGCTCAGAGATTTTTGCTTTGAGTTAGTCGAGCTGAGCACGACTATCGTCGACCTGAGATCGATGAATGTAGATTTCTCTTTCTAATTCTTGATCTCTTTAAGTCTTGAGTCTTTGGTAGTGATGGAGGCTGGTCCTTTGTACTGTTGACTCGAAGGACTTGACCTAGACCCTAAGACACACCTATGACCCTGATCTATACATATTGGGTCATATCCTAACTCAGTGAACCTAGCCCAAATTCAACTAGAGGTTCCAACAATCTCCCCTATTTGGGTGAGGCCACTAATTACAGACTCAATAATGAAAATACACAAAGCAGGAACATACCATATATCTGGCAGATAATTTACTAACAAGTGCAGCAGATATAAGTACAAAGCTTTGTAACATATAATAAAAACATAAATTTAACAAAGTATACAACATGTAGCAATTTTTTCTTCAGGATTCTCTGCTACTACTTCTTGGATTTTTCTTCCATCTTCGTTTCTCCTGGCTTTATAAATATAATTTCCCTGTTAGGATTTTCAGCTTCTCTTTTTTACATATATAAATCAGCTGCTCCAATCACTAGCTGAGTTGATGTTCTGGAAACAATTGCTTTTGGATGTCTAGCCATATATTTAGTAGGTTCAAATAGTTTCTTGCTTATCTGAAGCCTTTCAAGTTCTTTTTCTTTGTATGTGGACATTGTGGAGAATTTTGTTGGATCCTGTCCTTCTTCTCTGGACCTTTTTATTTGTGACAAAGCAATTAATTCTTGGAGTCTGGCCATCATGAAGTTTGAATCATCATCCTGACTGGCTGAAGATTGATCTTCCTGTGAGGATAGCAGTGCAACAGGCTTGAAATGTGTATATTGTGCTTGAAAGTTTGTCTCAGCTTGGCTTTCAGTTCTTAGAGTGTATAAGGGTTTGGGAGGTGCAGTTTCACTGTATTTTCCTTTAGGCTTGAATGATTCAGAATGCCTTCTTTGTTAAGTTTGAGGTTGAGGAGGAGAGAATTCTTGTTTTTGATAAACAATTTCCTTTATTTGTTCTGAACCACTAACACTTCTCTGGTGACTGCTTCTATGAGAATGCTGACTAGATGACCTTTCCTGTCTCTGATAAGTTCTTATGTAGGAGGGCTTGAAAGGTGCATCTGACTTTTAAGAACTCATTCCAGAAGCACCAGCAGTTGGTGGAGGAGGAGTAGGAGGATCCTTCCTGTATTTATGAACTGGAGGTGGAGAATACCTTCTGCTTTTCTTCATGGCCTTCTGTTAATTATTTGAGAGCCACATCTATGCTGGCATTCCCTTGTATGGGGTTATTTTTTGAAGGATATAGTAAGGAGTATCATTGGTATTTCAAGGTTTGGGAGAAGGAGGAGGTGGAGCCTTCCTTTTCTTTGAGAGCTTCCTTTTCTTAGATTCCTTATCAAAATCATCATCATCATCATCATTAGAGGATTGAGGATTGTTATACAGGTCATCTATCTCTTTTAAGAACTCAGCAGGAATGGATATTTTTCCATGCTAGACAGGAGCTGGAGGAGGAATGTCAATTGGTCCTGGAGAGTTGCTTGTAACAGTTCTTACAACAGCTGCCTTATTCTCTTCTTCAACATCAGCCATGATCAAGGCATCAAGATCAGGCATTAGAGAATCATCCATGATAAATGTTGGAGTAGAAAATGTTTCTTGAGTGGAGGAGGCTCTGACTGAATCATCTTTGGTTATCTCTGCTGGAGTTTGGGAAATCTTGGCAAAACTGTCCTTAAGTTGCTTAAAAACATCAGGACTTATTGGGGAGGAGTAGGGGATAAGTGCTAAGGATGGCTTAGTATACTCAGCTGGAGGGAGACTTAGGTAAGTTGTATAAAAAGTCTTTAACAGACTTACCAAGTCTACTGTGGGATGGATGACACAATCAACAACAGATTTTATTATAGCTATTACTGACTCATCAGTGTCCATATCAGTTTCAATGAATTGAGTTAAATCAAATATATCAGAATCTATACTATCTGTCATTGCTTCTGCTTGGGATGCTTGAGCTGCTTGAACTGCTGCTGCTACTTCATCATTAAGTATCTCACCCTACCTGGTTTCAGTATATACTGAAGCCAGGCCCCCAAATGAAGAGAGGGTAGAGGTGAGGGTAGAGATTTGAGCAGACAGAGATATATGGATATAACTAGAGGGGAAATAGTCTCTGCAATGATGGTTTGGAGGATAGGATTGAGGAGCTCAAGAAGTGGTTGGATGATAGAGGGATTCAAAGATATGGAGCCAGCTGGTTGGGAAGGAGGTGGTGGAGAAGGTATAGAGATAGTGATGATAGTTGCTGGAGGAGATTGTTGATTGGAGGTTTCTGGAAGAGGGTCTTGTTGAGGAGAGTTTTGAGGAGAAGGAGTGTTCAGAGGAGTTGAGAGTAAATTGAAGGATGGGATAGAAGAGAGAGCAGAGAGGGGGATTTTAGCAAGATGAGCTGGAAGAGGAGTTTGGGGAGGAGTAGGGAGGGGTGTATCAGCCCTAGGAGAGGGAGAATTTGATGGAATATGTGTAGGGGAAGAAGGTATTGGAGATGCTGGTGGTGTAGGGGTATGTATTAGAATGGAAGTGGAGGCTGGGGTTTGTTGAACTTGAGGCTGTGATGGAGCTTGAGAATCAGGAGGAGGTGGAGGAGTGGAGAGGTTCCCTTCAGAGGGGTGGGGAGTGGCTGTAGCAGCCCTTGTACTTCTTGAAGCTTGGGTGGAAGAAGATGAAGCCTTAGAGGGCTTTGTGATTGTCCTCTCCCAACTGCCAAAAAAGGTACATGTGAGCCTCTTGCTGGCATTGATGAATGTGGTCAGGGAGACTAGTGATTCAGCAGCCTTTGCTGTCAAGAAGATCCCTAGGATCCTTCTAAAGTTCACTTCCTTCTTACTATTTCTTTTCCTGATAAGATCAAAAATGATCTGAGCCAAGTCAACCTGCCTTTTGTTTACCACTGCACTCATGACTAGAAATTGATGTCTGGTTATATAATCATGTGCAGTGTGCTTGCCCAGCAAGATTTTCCCAACTATATCTGCGAGAAATTTGAAATCGGCAAGTAGGTGTTTCTTCAGTAGTTTATTAGGGTTGTCCCTAGAGTACCCCATTGTGTTTAGCATTATATCAGGCCCTTCCGAATCAATTTCTAACTCTTCCTCACCATTTTTCAATGCAAACAATTCAGTAATAAAATCGGGGGTAAGAGAGATTTCGTTACCCGCGATGCTGCCGGTCAGCTTATTCTCATTGGCGGTAGCCGTGTACACCCATTCTCTGATTTCTGTGCTGGGTAGTTTGATTCTCATGATTAGTAGTTGTTTCAGTTGTTGCTCTTGCAGTAGTTGAAGGATGGAAAGAAATATCGGATCTCAATGCTGGAATGAGTCAAAATCCATGTCGAATCTGGTGTCAAATTTCATTGCCGCAAGAGCGCCTGCTTGAATCGCCATGAATGCACCTGCAAGAGAGAAAACGAAGATCAAGTGCAAGAGAACTGAAAGCGCGGGACGGTGGTCGAAGAAAACCTAAATATAGTATTTTCTGAATATGAACCGACAAACTCCATTCCACAAAAAATGAATAGATCTTCGATCTGAGGTCGACGAAAAAATTTTGACTTAAATGATTCGTCGATCTCAGTCTGAAGGGTTGAAGACATTTCATTGATCTTTGTTCGACGAAAGTTTTTCGAAGTAGGTTCGTCGATCTTAGTTCGATGAAAATAACTCCACACAGAGAGTTCGTCGATCTCCGTTCGATGAATATCTCACAAACTTCCCCTAGTTCGTCGATCTCCGTTCGATGAACTTTGAAAAATTTGTCGAGTGCAGACAGAAATTAAACTAATTCTTCTCCATTTATCATTCCAAGCTGATTTATGAAGAACAGATGATTTCTTTCATCCTGAGGTTTGGTGAAGATATCAGCTCTTTGTAAATAAGTGTAGATATAGAAAAGATTAATTTTATTTTTGTCTACACACTCTCTAATGAAATGATGCCTAATGTCTATATGCTTAGTTCTACTGTGATGAACCTGATTTTGTGCTATGGCTATAGCAATTGTGTTATCACATAGTAATGTTCAATTATTTAAGTTGAGACCATAATCTAGTAGTTGGTTTTGAGTCCACAGCATTTGGGAACAGCAACTGCCAGCTGCAATATATTCTGCTTAAGCTATTGATGTAGATACAAATGACTGCTTCTTGCAAAACCAAGACACTAATCTCATACCAAGGAACTGATAAGTTCCTGAAGTACTTTTTCTGTCCACTCTGCATCCAGCAAAGTAAGCATCTGAGTATCCAGTCAACTCAAACTCTGACTCAGTAGGATACCAGAGACCTAGACTAGGACAACCCTTTATATATCTCAAAATTCTTTTTAGAAAAACTAGATGTGATTCTTTAGGGTTCACCTGGAACCTAGCACAAAGGCATGTAGCAAACATAATATCAGATCTTCTTGCTGTAAGGTATAGTAGGGATCCAACAATGACCCTATATAGTTTCTGATCCACAGGTTTCCCATATGCATCAGAGTCTAGTACAACATTTGTAGGCATGTGTGTTTTCTTTGCTGAGGCATCATCCATCCCAAACATCATTATAAGCTCTTTGGCATATTTAGCCTGGGAAATGAATATGCCATCAGGGAGCTGCTTCACTTGGAGACCAAGGAAGTAGGAAAGCTCACACATGCTACTCATCTCAAATTTTTAATGCATTAGAACAGAAAATATCTTGCATAATTTGGGATCAGTAGAGCCAAATATTATATCATCTAAATATATTTGTACTAACAGTATTTTATCATGATGCAATTTGGTAAACAAAGTCTTATCAACTATGCCTCTTGAAAAACCATGCTCTAATAGAAAGCTGGCTAAGGTCTCATACCAAGCTCTTGGAGCTTGCTTTAAACAATAGAGAGCCTTGTACAACTTAAACACAAAAGAGGGGATAGTTAGAGTAATAATACCTTGAGGATGTTCAACATAAACCTCTTATTTAAGTTCCCCATTAAAGAAGGCACTCTTCACATCCATTTGATAGACTTTTAACTTTTTGAATGAAGCATAGCCCAGAAATATCCTTATTTCTTCTAGCCTGGAAACTGGAGAAAAGGTTTGATTATTGTCAATCCCTTCCTCTTATCTATACCCTTGAGCAACAAGCCTAGCCTTGTTCCTCACAATCATACCTTGGGCATCAAGCTTATTTCTGAATACCCATTTGGTTCCAATGACTGGGTAGTCTTTTGGTCTTGGAACCAAATCCCAAACCCTACATCTCTCAAACTGATTGAGCTCTTATTGCATTGTAATGATCCAGTGGGGATCTTGCTCTGCATCAGATATGGACTGTGGTTCAATTTGAGAGAGGAAACAGGCATGCATCAAGTCCTAGTTAAGTTGATGCCTTGTCTGTACACCTACTGTTATGTCTCCAATCACATGGGATCTGGGATGATCCCTCAGTTTTACAAGATTAGTGGGTGGAGTTGGTTCAGCAACAACATTTTGGAAGGATTCCTCTTGTGGAATTACTTCTGTTGTAGTGGAGGGTTCAACTGCATCCAGATTTTCTTCATCACTTTCTTTATTGGCTTGTTGAGGACACTGGGGTGTAAATTTAAATTTATCCAATTTCACACACAAGTTATTTACCTGCAGGAGGTTTCTGGTAGAAATTTCTTTCTCTTTGTAAAACATGTTTGTCTCATCAAATATAATATGCATGGATTCTTCGATTTTCAATGTGGATTTATTAAAAACCCTATAATCTTTGCTGACTTAGGAATATCCTAGAAAAATTCCCACTGCAGTCTTTGCTTCAAACTTTCTAATGTGCTTTTTGTCATTATTATGAATATAGCATACACAAAAAAAACTTTAAAATAGTTAATTATTAGTTTCTTCCCTTTGAGCAATTCATAGGGGGTCTTATTTTTTAGTTTGTGTATCAAGCTTCTGTTCAGGACAAAGTTTGTTGTGCTCACTGCCTCTGCCCAGTAGGATAGGGGCATATAAGCATCTACAAGTAATGTGCATGCATCTTCAATGAGTGTTCTATTTTTCCTTTCAGCTACCCCATTTTGTTGAGGAGTTCTAGGAGCTGAGAAGCAATGTCTTATACCTTCTTTCCTACAGAACTTTAGCATAAGAAGATACTCAAACTAAGTGCCATGATCACTTCTGATCAATGCAACTTGAGTAGAATTCTCAATCTGTATGTTCTTGAGAAATCTGTAAGAACTTGAAAATTATCTGACTTTGCTCTCAAAAAGAAAATCCAAGTGAATCTGGAGAAGTCATCTACAACCACTAAGGTATAAGAATTCCCTCATACTCACTGTACAACAATAGGTCCAAAAAGGTCCATATGTAGTAAGTACAAAATCCTAGGTGAATCACTCTTAATAATGGATTTAAAAGTAGATTTAGTTTGCTTGCCTAGTTGACAAGCCCTGCAGAGACCTTCCTTCTTGTAGGGGCCAGAAGGTAAGCCTCTCACAAGGGTGTTCTTAGATAACCTAGCAATGTTTTTCAGATTTACATATTGTAATCTCTTATGCTATAAGTCATTCTGACTACTAACTAAGTTAAGCAGACATATATCTGAAGTAATGGATTGGAAATAAACTAAATATATGTTTACTTGTCTACTGCCAATTAAAATTGGTTTGTTTTCTTTTGAGGTAATAGTACAGGATTCAGAGTTGAATGATACATGATAGCCTTCATCACAGAGTTGGCTTATGGAGATGAGATTGTGATTCAGTCCACTCACATATGCAACTTTCTTGAAAGTTACAACTCCAATCCTTATTTTGCCATAGCTCTATGTTTGGCCACAATTTGAGTCACAAAAGATGACCTTTGGTCCCAGCTTGGACTTATAGTCAATTAAGTTGTCCTTACTGCCTGTCATGTGCTTGGAGCAGCCACTATCCAAATACCATTGTTGATTATATGCTAGATAGGTCTTTAACTGCAAGTATAACGCTTAGTTGTTCTTGACCCAGGTAACCTTGGGTCCTTGTTGATTTACATAGGAGTAACTGGAAATATATGAGCATTCAGGTTGATCTTTATAGCCTAAAAGATGATACCTTCTAGGAGGTATGACCCATTGACAAAAGGGATTAAAGGAATTTATTAGTTTTTAGATTACTCTTGTTATGAACTAGATCTGACAAATCTGGGTATGTTCGTCGACCATAGCTCGACGATCGGGATTGAGTTCTTCGATCTCTTCTCGAAGAATGGAAGTATCCATTCTCAGGGCCCCAAAAACGTCGATCTCTGGTCGACGAACCATACTGATTTCGTCGATCCCAGTTCGAAGAATAGATTACATTATTATTTGCGTTCAGAGTTCGTCATTCTAAGTTCGACGAACTATACCCATTTCGTCGTTCTGAGTTCGAAAAAATTTGCTAAACATATTTATGTTGTTTATTTTTCCTTTTCTGATTGGTTTTCTTAAGTTCTAACTGTTTAAGAACATCATTAACCTTCTCTACCTGTTCAGTATTTTTCTTACAATTTTAAGAAATAAAACTTATGGGTTTTGATAGTTGATTTTTCTGAGTAAGGATTGGTTCACTAGATGAGGCTCCTAATCTTAGTTTGTTACTACTGGATCTTGTATTGACTGTGTTAGTTATGTCTACCAGTTGTAAACTTCTGCAATTTAAGGTTTCTTCTAGTTCCTTAGCCTTACTTAATTCAGATTTTTGGAACATTATTTGTTGATTAGCTAGGTCTAATTCTTCAGTCTAATAGTTTTTCCCTGAGAAGTTTGATTTCCTTCTCAGATCCTATTAGGTCTAAACATAATAGTTTAAATTCAGATTTGAATTCCTCTGATTCAAAATCATAAGAGGCTAATACCTGATCCTCAGCTGAAAAGAGCTCTTCATCTTCAGACTCATCAGCATCTGATCTGCTACAGCCTGCCTCAATAGCCATTAGGCAAACTTCTTTTGCCTTCTGCTCTTTTTCATCCTCACTAGAGCTGGAGGAGGTCGACTCTTCTTCAGTGTCACTCCATGACTCAGCAACAAAGCCCTTGTCCTTTTTCTTGTGCTTGCTTGAGGAAGGCTTGCTCTAGTGACCCTTCCTTGAGTCACTGTCCTTTCTTTTATCCTTCTTCTGAACTTCTGGGCACTCAGAGATGAAATTCCCTGGTTTCCTGCAGCCAAAGCACACTACTTCTTTAGATGGTGTTTTGTCATACCTTGGCTTATCTTCATACTTGGATGGTTTCCTTCTAAAATCTTTTCTAGCCATGTTAAAGAATCTCTTGGCAAAGAGACTCATCAATTCTTCATTAACAGGAATGGCTTCAGAGTCTTCTACAGCTTTGAAAGCTATGTTATGCTCTTTTCTAGTTGGTGTTGGAGTCTTGATTTCAGCTACTGCTTCCCTTGATTTTATCAGCTGCTCATAGGACTTTAGCTTTCCTAGTAGAGCTACAGTTGAGATCTCTATTATGCTTCTGGATTCTCTAATGGGCCAGATTCTTTAGTCCCATGTGCTGGGAAAGCACATGAGGATCCTGTCATTCACATCAGTCAAAGTGATTTCCTTATCTAGAGCCCTTAGCTCATTGATAATGGAGCTGAGTCTGTTGTACATTACTTCCACTGTTTCAGCTTCATCCTTTTTGATGTTTTCATATTGAGTGATGAGGTTGGATCTTCTATCCTTCCTCTCATCTGCTGATCCATCCACCATTTTGTTCAGGGAGTCCCAAATGGCCTTGGCTGATGAGCACTCAACAACCTTTTGAAATATCTCATCTGACATTGTTTGAGCCAATATGTTCATGGATCTGACATCAGCTATCTTTGAATTTTTCTTTGCATCTATCCATCCAGGGGGTGGAACTGTACTCATGTTTGTTGAAGTTGATGGGGTTGAAGCCACTGGAGCTGGTGGTCCTGTTAAGATGGAATTAAATATATCCTCATCAATAGAATTCTTGTAGAGTCTAATTCTTGCCTTCCAGAGTGTGAACTTGGACAAGTTACACATTGGAGGTCTGGTGCTTGCATACTCTTTGTTTTGTATCATGCTGTATAGATCTAGAAGAAGTAAGAGAACAGAACTAACTTAGGATCTTTGGTTCAAGGGTTAGCTTGTAAAACCAAAAGAACCTCCTCTGATACCAATTGAAAGTTAGGGTTACATCTGATATACTCTAGAGGGGGGGGGGTGAATAGAGTATGCCTGGTTGTTTTCAAAACTTTCTTCTCTAACAGTATACTATCTTTATCTTTAACAACTATATCTAACTATAACACATTAAAGTAAATCAAGGATCACAGAATATCTACTAACACAGCCACAGCAAGAACAGAAAAGAAAGAGCCACCAGACAACACAAGAAATTTATAGTGGTTCCCCAAACTGGGGACATCCACTCTTCTACCACCCTTTGTAGGAATCCACTACTGGTTTTGATCAGGTGACTGTCACCAATGAGCTTTTGATCAGGTTCTCAAAAAACGAAACCTCAAGTCTTTTTGAAGGAGACTTGCAACCAGAATAATTTTGAAGGGAATTAAAACTCTGTATAGAGGTGGGAATGAGAGAGTGATGTAAGTCTTCTTTTCTCAAATCAAAATGAGAAGACTGAATGGATTCTTATTTGTTGTCAAAGCTCCTCCTGAGATCTTGAATGGTTCAGGAGTGGAAGCTTTGTTCAAGGGTGTAGGCCTTCAGCTTTTCAGAGATCCTTGACTGATTTGAATGTTGTTGTCACATGAGATCCCTGAAAACAAAGATGGAGAGAAAGAAAGAAAGACTCGTGATGGTGTTAATTGTTCTTTCTTCTTCTCTTGAGAGCAGTTGATTTTTCTAAGAGTTGTTTTTCACTGCACTTCTGGATGTTTTCTTTGCTGTGACTAAAGGTGATGATCAATCTCTGCTCTTCTGTGTCATAGAATTTTCTTGGCCGGGAGATGTCTATTAGATCACTGCAACTTGGTCGAATTCAAAAGAAATTCTGCAATAAATGTTCAGTCGAAATCTTGTGAACGAGAAAACGGCAAGAATGCTGTCAATTATTCTATTCTATGTCTGTCCCGAGATATAAGCAATTAACTCCATGGAGGATGTTAGCAATCAATGCTGCCAGTAATGGCTCTATTCAGAGAATATAAGTGCATTGATTTACGAGGGAATTAACAGCCTATAATAGTTTAAATGATGAGACAGAAAAAGAAAGAATAGATAACAAAATGTATTACAGTTTTCGTCGAGCTGAGATCAGCTTTCGTCGACCTCTAATCAGCTTTCGTCGACCTGAGATATCGTTGACCTTTGATAAGCTTTCATCGAACTGAGATCAGCTTTAGTCAAACTGAGCTCTGTGAATCAACTGCTGTGCATAAACTGACTAATTCTGCGCTCTATGTTCGTCGACCTTAGACTGTGAAGTTATTTGACCTAAAAACATGGTCAATCTGTTGGTGTTGAGTGAATAACACATCTGGCATCGAGTGTTCTTTGTCTCTGAGTCATTCTTGGCTTTGAGTGAATTATGGTGCTGAGTGTTGAAGAGTTAGTCGATCTGAGAACGGAGTTCGTCGAGCTCAACTCAGAGATTTTGGCTCTTAGTTAGTCGAGCTTAGCACGACTATCGTAGACCTGAGATCGACGAATGTAGATTTATTTTTCTAATTCCTTATCGCTCTATGTATTGAGTCTTTGGCAGTGATGGAGGCTGGTCCTTTGTACTGTTGACTTGAAGGACTTGCCCTAGACTCTAAGACACACCTATGACCCTGATCTATACATATTGGGTGTCATATCCAAACTCAGTGAACCTAGCCAAAATTTAACTAGAGGTTCTAACAGTTTGGTTTTTGAGAACCTGATCAAAAGCTCATTGGTGACAGTCACCTGATCAAAACCTGCAGTGGATTCCTACCAAGGGTGGTAGAAGAGTGGATGTACCTAGTTTGGGGAACCACTCTAAATTTCTTGTGTTGTCTAGTTGCTGTTTCTTTTCTGTTCTTGCTGTGGCTGTGTTAGATAGATATTCTGTGATCTTTGATTTACTTTAATCTATGATAGTTAGATATAGTTGTTAAAGATAAAGATAGTATACTGTTAGAGAAGAATGTTTTGAAAACACACAGACATACTCTATTCACCCCCACCCTCTAGAGTATATCAGATCTAACCCTAACTTTCAGACCCTATGCATCCCCCACAATTTATTGGCCCTGGAAACTATTTGAATCCCCTCTAATTCATCAGGGAAGATGAATGGGAGCATAATGGAGGGATACCAAGGGGTATATCCCCTTAATGGCCATGAATGGCCACTTTCTCTCTCCTCCAATTGGGGAAAACCCCATTTCTCTCTCCTAATCACTATGGACGAAATTCCACTCTCTCCCCTTGTTTTATATCTGTCAATTAGGCTAGTTGACCACTCACTTTTGGCCTAGCCCAAAGGGTTAGGCTAGGTTTAAGTGATTTGAGCTAATTTGACCAAGTTTGTCTTTTGGTCAAATTGGGCCATAGGGTTGACCAAACCATGGAATTTTTGTGCCATTGGGTCCCTTATGAGTTTATGACCCCAGGACTGTGGTCAAATTTAAGTTGTGGTGGTCAATATGGGTGTTTAATGGAAAATCACCATTTTTACCGCCAAGTGGTGGCCCTAGGATGGGGCTTTTGGTCTAATTGGTCTCCTATGATGTGTTAGACTTAAAAGTGAAGTTAATTCCACAAGGTGATGGTCAATTGGGCCATTTGATGGGGAATTGACCATTTTGCCCTAATTAGGGTTAGGGTTGACTTTGGTCAACTTGGCCTGCTTGACTGGCCCCAATGGGTCCTGAATGTCCCCCTGGGCTCCTAGATGGACTAGGGATGTTGTGGTGGGGTCTCTGAGTCAAGTTAAGGCCCTTAAGTCAAACCCTGAGTTAGATATTTGGAAATTACTATTTGCAGACCAAGGTATTTCAACCCCTAGTTTTGTCTAAGTCCAAGGGGTTCCTAAGCTACCAAGGCCTATTCATGACCTAGTCATGACAAATTCACTTGAGGGGACTAGTTGTCTGGAGGATGTTACACCAAGTACCTCTCTCAGTTAAGGTTTTCATTTCTTCATCCGTAGCGGCTTTCCAATATGGAATGGTAAGAGCCTCTCGATACGTAGCCTGGATGTTAGTAGAAGATATAGCAAGAGCAAAATGCTTGCCAACCGGGGAAAGCTGAGCATATAAGATAACAACATCAATAGGATGCTTACTGCATTTTCGCACGCACTTCAACAGGGCAATGGGAAGATCGAGATCACCCTTGTCCGTAGGAGAAGATCCACTGTCAGAAGATGTAAGAGGCCCGAGAATAGGCACAGACAACTCCAAGGGCAAAAAATCAATCTCGAGAGAAAGACAGGGTGCAATAGGAATAGATGTGGAAAGAACTAGTGTCGGCAGAGGTGTTGAAATAATTGGCATTTAAGAGGAAGTATCAGAGTGCAAGATAGAGGATGTAGGAGAAAAATACGGTATATCCTCAAAGAAGGTGAAATCAGCAGAAACGTATTGTTTGTAGAGAAGAGGATCAAAACAACGATATCCCTTCCGAGTCGGACAATAACCAAGGAATATGCATTTAACAAAACAAGGAGAAAGTTTGTCACGATCAGGAGAAGGTATGTGAACAAACGCCATATATCAAAAAACTCTAAGAGGTAAAAAAAACGACTCAGCCCCGAGATACAAAATGGAGAATGGAGTCTTCACCTGAAGAGCAGACGGGGGAATATTATTTATGAGATAGCAAGACAGAAGAAAACCATGACCTAAATAATATTGAGAAACATTCATTTATAAGAGAAGGCTGCGAGCAACATCAAGGAGATGTTGATTCTTGCGTTCAACAATGCCATTCTATTGAGAGGTATATGGGAAAGTAGTTTGATTAATCAAACCGTAGCTCGCACAAAATTCAGAAAATTGATGGTTGACATATTCCTTGGCATTATCAGTACAAAGAACCTAAATAGGCACATTAAACTATATGGAGATCTCATGATAAAAGGTGGTAAACACTGAGTAAAGGTTAGAACACACTTTCAAGAGATACAACCAAGTACACCTAGAGAAATCGTCAATGAAGGTAACAAAGTACAAGCTACCTCTACCAACAGTGACAGTAGAAGAAGGAACCCAGATGTTAGAGTGAACTACTTCAAAAGGATGCAAAGAACAAAATCCCGTCGGTGCTGGGAAAGAAGAGCGATGATGTTTACCAAGCTGGCATGCTGCACAATTCAAAGACGAATTCTCTTTAAAAATATCTATGAGAAGTTGGTAGATGAGACGAGATGGAGGATGGACAAGATGACGATGTCATTGCTGAAGGTAAGAAGAAGAAGAAAGAGCAATGACATTGTCAAGAAAGAAGAGGCCACCACTCTCAGTCCCAATAACAATCATTGCCTTTGAGATAGAAACCCAGAAAGAACAAGTAGTTACAGTAAAAGTAACTGTGCAGTGCAACTGTGTGTAGAGAGCATGAACAGACAGTAAATTGCACAGAAAAGTGGGAACATAGAGAGTGTCCTCAAGCTATAAAGACGGAGTGAGGTGCACAATACCAACACCATACACAGGAGAAGAAGTTCCATCTGCAATAACGACATGAGATACCCATTTCTACTTATTCAAGTAGGTGAACAAACAAGAATTGATGGTCATGTGACAAGTGGCACCATAGTCAATAAGCCACTTATCGAAAGAGGCCAAAAGAGAATGGCTAGACACAAGAGAAACCGACCTCATGGAGAGAGAATTTGGAGAGAGAGAGAGAAAGTTAACCGCACAGTTAGACACAAGCTCACAAAAGAGGCCGCGCAAACAAATAAACCGCATAATCAAGACGCAAGAGAAGGACGATAGAGAGACTCAAACTGCACAGTTGAGTGAGAAGACGGAAAAGAACTGGTCATAGAAAGAGAACAAGGCAGGAGAACTTGTCACCAAAAAAGGAGCAATAGAGAAGAGGAAGAGACCGCACGAGTAAAGAAAACAACCCGCGCAAGAAGAGAAAACAAACCGCACGAGTAAGGAAAACAACTCGCGCGACCACAAAAGCCCGCAAGAATACAGGAGGGGAAAGGAGGATGCACGAACACCAGCGAAGCCGTACGAACTGAATAGAACGCAAAGATAGAACAAGTTGCAGGAGAAGAAGCTAGCAAGAGAGGGTTGGGTGGGAAGAAGACCAGAAGCGGTTATAAAAACAAACCGCGAGAAAATTGGATCAAATGATCAGTTAGCTCTGGTACCATGTAAAAAGAGCTAAATAAAAAGCAAATTTTATTACTCCAAAAAGATATATAATACAAAGGTATGTCCCCTTATTTATAGAAAATTGGGGGAGAGAGGAGAATACAATAAGCAATGTGGGATTAAATTCAAGCCGCACGACCTAAGAAGTTTTACACTTTCAAACCACAACACTATATAAAGAATTGATCACCACGAGACATTAGAGGTAAGTCGCCAGACCGCTACTACAGGTTGCCAGACCGCCACTACATGCTGCTAGACCGCCACTACAAGCCTCCAGACCGCAACTGTGGGCTGTCACCAGACCGTTGTAGCGGGTTGCAACCAGACCACAACTATAGGCCTCCAGTCCGCCACTATAGTCCGCCAGACCATAACTGCGGCTTGCCACCAGACCATAGTTGCAGGTTTCCACTAGACTGCAGTTGCGGGTTACCACCAGACCGCAGTTGCGGGTTTCCACCAGACCGTAGTTGCCAGTTGACACCAGACCGCTGTTGAGAATACCAATCAGACCGCAGTTGGGGGTAGCTCTCAGACCGCATCTGCAAGAAGTCATCAGAGACTAGAAAGATCTACGGGATGCCGAATACTAAACTGCCAAGCCCTGCTAAACAGCCAGATCTCCAATCTACCAAGACAAGCTGCTAGCCATAGCCACTGCCTCCTATCAAACCGCCACACAACCAGACCATAGGGAAAAACTGCCAGACCGCCCAAACAACAAGCCCCCGAAACCAGTCCGCCAATTCGTCAAACTCTAACAGTTACTAGTGTATGTGTAAGGTTTCAAATCTCACCCAATGAATCTCATGTCACTCTTGTAAAGAGAATCCCTAGGTACTTGAAAGGCACTCCTGGACTTGGGATATGAGATTCCACAAAGTTGGGGTTTACACAAATAGGCTTTTTAGATATAGATTATGCAGGTTAAGGAATTGATAGAAATAACACAACAGGAACTCTTCAGGTCCTTTGATAACCGTTGGTATCATGGAGCAGTAAGAAGCAAATCACTTTATCCACCTTACTACTGAAACTAATTATAGTGTTCCATGAAGTTACCATGTACAACTACTGTAGATTAATAACCAGATACAGGCTATGAGTATGATATAATTAGAATCCACATATATTGTGATAACACTAGTTCTTTTTTCCATTTCATCTAATTTTGTGCTACAGATCAGAATAAGCACATTAAAATAAGACATCACTTCATTATAGATCATGACAAAAATGACATCTCAATGAAATTCATTCCTACTGAGAAGTAAATTACCGACGTTCTCACCAAATCCTTGGATGAATTGAAGTTAAATGATTTCATTCATCAACTTAGAATGTTGGAAAACATGGAGTAGAGGAATTGAAAATAGGCCTAGTCCTTGTTTTGAAATCTTCAAAATTTTGCATACTACTTGTAATTCCTAAATTACATAGTGTCTGACAAATAGAAATCACCTTAAATAATCAACTGACCGTAGAAAGCACACTGAAAAGACTAACAAAAAACAATCTTAACATAAAGATAATCTTCCCTTTAATTGAAACTTGATCCTCCTTTCTATTCTCTAAAATTATCCATTTCAATTTGTTAACATTGTTCTATAATCGTTGAACGTAAATTATCAATCGCCAACCGTAGGTCACTGGACAACTCACCGATCACTTTCTCTATAGTTAACGATGTTTGCTCATCATTTATCGATCTAATTAATCACTAATCGCAAATCCTCTTCAATTGATAACTTAACTGTTCTCTATTTGATTTTTTGATCGTTGAGCGACGCTAGATGAATGTTGATCGGTGATCACTGATCACCCTCTTTTTATTTCACTATTTGATATTTTCATTCGATTAGTATCTTGATTGACAATTATTGATCGTCGACCTCTTGATCAAAGATCGTTGTAACGGGCTTCCCAGCACACGGCTTGAAAGGATGACCGTCGGCACCCCCAATACCAAGCTCAAAATGGTTCAGCCTCAATAGTATGCAGACCATGCACCCCAACCCCTCTCTATCCACAAAAAGGTTGTTGGAAGTTGCAACCTCCTTTCGATAAGAAGTGATCCAGTTAAGCGCCCCTACAGGGACTTCCTAGGAGGTAACCCATCCCGAAATTGCTCTCATACGAGCACGATTAACCATAAAGTTCTTTCACTTCTCATCACCAATTGAGCTGCAAATTAACTTGATCACTTCTCATTTAAGGGGGATTGCAGCTTCCAACAAAGCACTTGTAGATGGAGAGGGGTTGGGGTGCATGGTCTGTAGACTATTTGAGGCTTAACCCTTTTGAGCTTGGTGTTGAGGGTGTCAGTTGTTGTCCTTTTGAGATATGTGCTGGGGAGGTCATTACAAAAAAAGTGCAATGTTATATTATAACGACCCTAGCCAATCCAACATGGCAATGTCACAGCTCCGCTCTAGGCAACGTTACCGGGCTGCAACCTAAGCACCCCAACCTCTCTCCAACCCACTAACTAGTTTTTGGTGGTCACAACCTCCCTTTTATGAATGAACTTGATACTTAAGTTGGGTCATACGGGTAATTCCCAGGAGGTCACCCATCCTGGGAGTAGTCCATCCCGAGTACGCTTAACTATAAAGTTCTTTCACTTCTCATCACCAATTGAGCTGCAGCTCAATTGGTGATGAATAGCTCAATTGGTGATGAGAAGTGAAAGAACTTTATAGTTAAGCGTGCTCGGGCTGGATTAGTCCCAGGATGGGTGACCTCCTGGGAAGTCCCCGTAAGGGTGATTAACATGATCACTTCTCATCAAAGGGAGGTTGCGACCTCCAACAACCCACCGATAGGTATGGAGAGGGGTTGGGGTGTATGGTCTATAGACTATTTGAGGCTGAATCCTTTGGAGTGTAGTGTTGGGAGTGCCGAAAGTCATCCTTTTGAGTCGTGGGCTAGGGAGGCTTTTATAATCGTAGCCCACTCTACGATCATCATTGATTATATTATGAAACTTTTTATCTCTTTGTTTTATCTTCTCAAACATTGATCGCGTATCAACGATTATTCTCTCATTCTAGCTAATCATATTTTTTTCTTATTCCATTTTTACCACTCAACCCAACACTACTTAAATGTTTTGTTGTTATGTGACCTAGTTGCGCTCAATGAGCACCTTCATCTTCCCTCCTCCTTTACCTTCAAAGCTTTTGTATCAATTGATTGATTTATTTGCAATAAAGAATATTAAATTTGAATTTGAGATTGGTTTGACTTTCTTCTCTACCTTTGAAACCATGTCCAAGATAGTTATGGAACTCATGAAGGTTGCAGAAGTGGATTTCTTTTTGCAGAATAGGACTATTGTGTTTATTTCAGAGTTATTGTAACTTTTCTTATCTATCCAAAGTTATGAGGTGACTCTTGTGTGCATTATATATAATGTGGTGATCACTCTGACACCATATTCCTTGAGGATGACTTTTCAATTTGGCACAGATGATGATGAGTTTGAGACTGTTGTAGATAAGGATATAGATCAAGGATTAAGATTGATGTGATATGCTAGAGATAAAATAAGCAACTTAAGGACCAATCACTTCCCACTGGAGTTCAAGTTATTTAATGTCTTCATAGGCAAGGGATTCATAGAGTAAAAGGTTTTTCTATGACTCCATCAGGGGGGAGTTGATGAAACAGATGGCATTAATGATCATGAACAAGAAAATTAACTGGGGAAGAATTTTGTTTAGTCTTATTTCAGACATGACCAAAGGGAAGAGATTTGGTAGAATTTTCCCCTTTATCTTTCAATTGCCCATCCCTCTACCATCTCCTCTCCTGGCATAGAAATGAATAATGAAAAGATTCTATCGATTTTAATCTTGTAACTGTGGCAGAAGACTATCCCTAAGTCTTTTGCAATCAGGAAAAATCCTCCCTCATCCTCTACTTCAAGTATGCTAATTGTTGGATCGTGAGGCGCCCTTAGAGGGGGGTGAATAAGGGTTAATTACTTTACTTTTCTAAATATAGTTTACTTAATGAAAACCATGGAAATAAAGACTAATTTTTCACAAGAATAATTGAACACTTAGAAATTTATAAAATAGAAATAACAACAATATATTTCAAAAGTGATAGATCTGAATACAAAATATCTCTATAGAGTTAGAGACAAAAGGCTTATGAAAAATATAATTTACTTTGGAATTCGCCGGTCCTTCTACCAAGAACAGGCAGGCTAAAGCGTATCTCTCCCTAGATCTTACTACTAGCCTCCCCTAGATCTAACCACGATCCAGTCGCTGCAAAAAAGGTGGCGATAACTCCTTAATCCACACAAGGACCTAAATGCCATGCACAAGGCGGCGATTTTCTCTAAAGACATGTAAGGACTTAGATGCCACACACAAGGCGGCTATTTTCTCTCCTAAGCCATGTAAGGACTTAGACGCCACACACAAGGTGACGATTTTCTCTCCTAACAATTACAATGAGAATAATGATAAATTATAAACTTCAGAATTAAGAACTACCTCTAAATGTAGCGCTAAAGATGACGACGAATCCTTGCCAAGATTGTTTTAGATGTCGTGTACGTGTCGTCGCTTCGTTGCTTTTGAACCATCTTAGGAGGATGGAGTCTTTTTGGATGTTGGAGCTATCTAGACCAGTTACATGAGAAGGAACACTCCAAATTCTGTAATCCTCGATATCCACGGAAAATTGAATCACTTTTATATTTTAGCAATATTGCACGACGATACTAGCTATCGCCGATCATTGATATCATATCTTGCTGCCATGTGTCCCATGATTCTGAGGTTTTTATGGGATGATTCGATCGTTGAGCTATCATCGGGCGACAGAGGCTATCGCCTAGCGATATCTCCTTTTTATTTTTGCAATCTGAACCATTTCCAGAGTATAGATGACTTCGATCTCATTCCAGAATGGGGTGACATGTTCTGTAACTCCTCCCGGATTGAAAGTTATGGTTGTTTGAAGTTTCGCACACAAAACATGTCATTTTGTTTTTTCTAAAGTGTACACACCCTTGGATCATGCCCATGACTGAGGACTTGTCTCCTCATACATCCTATATAACCTGCACACTATACACACACAAAAGAGTAGATCAAATACATGACGATATTTGTTATTCTCAAACCAAGAGATGTGGATTGCATGCTCCAACAAACTCTCCCTTTTGATAATAACAAATACCTATATTAGAAATTTGCGAGTTTAAGACCATTTATGTTTATAAGTAAGTGTGGTAAAATATATGCATGAATAATAAGTTTATAACATGGTAGCTTTAAATCAAAGCATACTCTTCTTATATGAAGGCTCCCCCTACATAAGTATTCCCTATATATTTTGCTCCCCCTAAATATCGGTTCCACTAGATTTCTCAGTTTATTCTCCCCCTTTTGTTGTTAGCAAAAGTCGGTAGGGATGACTATATACCTTTTAAGATTAATAGGGATAACTGACTAGAATATTAATCATGATCGAGCAATAAGATAATTTATGCACTTCTTATATGATTACTCAACCTACATAGATATTTTCTTTGAAATTTTCAATATACTCCCTCTAAAATTTTATGTTCATGCAAGTTATTCTCCCCCTTTTTATTGTATAAAAGGAGGATATAGGTGAGTGTATGCAACAAATATTAGTTTATTCTATGTGGAGAAGGAAAATATGATGTTATAAAAAGATTGTTAAATACCACTTGTTAGAAATAAGCATGATGGAGCATAAAGTAGTAAGCAACATAAATTAAATGATAGAGTAAGCATTTTTATTTCAAGATACCACTTATTGAAGAAAAAACATGAAAAAGTGCAAGTAATAATCACATCCGAAAGTATAATAAGCATTCTTAAAAAACAAATATCTTTTTAGAAAGTAAGAGCATATAAAGGATAATGAGTTTTAAAACTGAAAAGTTGATGTTTGAGTTAAATTCCCAAGAGATGTTTTTCTATTGAGATATAATTGCAAGCATGATTTGAAAATATCAAGAAAAGATACAAAGCTACAATGTAATAAAATTTGCATTTCAAGTAAACAAAAACATTAATGTGGTCATGCTTTGCTATCTAGTGTATTTACTTAAGTTTGTAGAAAATTGTGTAGATTTGCATTAGGATCCAATTCTCATGAGTAGAAGTTTTATATATGATAATAATGTATACAAAAGTGATTTGATAAAGTATACAAATGTATTAATCAAAACGAATGACATATATAATGAAATAATACAATATTAAAATATACAAATAAAATTACTTCTACGATATATCAATTCACATACATAAAAAAGTACAATTACCAAGGTGCTTCGCACACACAATGCTCATGTAGACTTATCAGGGAGCGAGGTATTGTTTAGGGGATCACATTTATTCTTTTTAACTTTGTTTTTATTTTTATGATCTAGCACTACAACAAACTGCACCTGTTGTAAGGACTGAAATATAACTAAAACACAGTTTGTTACTAATAGCTATATTTAGTAACGAATTTTTTCTGTTGTTACCAAAAAGTACTTTGTGTAACAAATATTTTATAATTTGTTACAATAAAAATTAATTTGTTACTATAAATGTAAGTATTTGTAACAACATTAATGTTACGTTACAAATAGTAATTTTTTCTCGCAATATGTTTGGCCATTTTTAGTCCCACACCGCCAGTTAAAACATCAATTTTGTGTTTATATAGCCCATTCCACAATGAATTTTTGAAATTTGCTGGGCTCGTGGGCTAGCGGGCAGGTGCGCCGGAGGGCGGCGGCGGCGGGCGGCGGGCGGGCGGCGGCGGGCGGCGGGCGGCGGCGGGCGGCGGCGGGCGGCGCCGGCGGGCGGCGGCGGGCGGCGCCGGCGGGCGGCGGCGGGCGGCGCCGGCGGGCGGCGGCGGGCGGCGCCGGCGGGCGGCGCCGGCGGGCGGCGGCGGGCGGCGGAGGGCGGCACCGGCGGGCGGCGGCGGGCGGCGGCGGCGGGCGGCGGCCGGCCTGCGGCCGGCGGCCGGCGGCCGGCCTGCGGGCGGCGGGCGGCGGCCGGCGGCGGGCGGCGGGCGGCGGCGGGCGGCGGCGGGCGGCGGGCGGCGGCGAGCGGCGGCGGGCGGTGGGCGGCGGCGGCCGGCGGCGGCCGGCTGGTGGGCGGCGGCTGGCCGGCGGCGGCGGAATCTTTTTTACTATTGTAGCTAATTTATTGTAACGACACACATATATTCGTTACAAGAAGTATTAGCGTCGAGCTTTAGAGGTCGACCGTTACATAAAGTTTTTTTCGTTACCAAAGAGTTTTTGTAACGATTTTTGGTACTTATTGTAACGATTTAGGTACTTACTATAAGTGCAATTTGTTGTAGTGTAGTGTACTAAGAGAAGTGGTGAATGCTATTATTTTTTACAAGACACTTTACAATCTTTTCCAAGGTGCTCAACCTCACAATGCTCATTAAGACTTATTAGGAGGGTGAGTAGTGTTTGGTGGAGTTTTCCTTGTCATTTATTCTATGCTTTTTATATTTGTGACCAAGGACTCTGAATTCACTTGTTTTGCAAAAAATATCATTTAAATTTTGTAAACTACTTTTCTCTAATGAATAAGTGCATGAAAAACAAAGAATTAAAATAAACAATACAATGTAGTGTAGGTAATCTATTTATGCATTTTAATTATTATGTTATTACACTACACAACCATGCAAGTATACAATTAAAAACACTTGTAGGTTATCAAAATAAGTGAGTGAATGAATAATTATCAACAATAAAACATTAATCATACTTAGAGGCTTACTAAACAATCCTACACATACTTTTCTACAATCAATTTCATTGCACATAACAAGATAATAATCAAGACATGACATAAACAACATTGTTGTATGAAACTTGAAAATTAAATTAAATATTGCATTTAATTTTTAATAGATATAATTAGTCATCCTTCACAATGACAATGAATAACAATCATTTTTTATATATATAATTTCTGATTTTTTTATAATAATACAAGACAATAAACACACATAAATAAACAATAAGTAAACAAAACATATTTTGTTTTTTAATGATTTTGTAATTTTAATTGGTTTTTTTGAAATATATTTAAAAATAACTAGTATAAAATAATATACACATGTTCAAACCAATATGCATGATATAGATAATCATAAAGTGTAAAATAATGTTCATGCAATGAAAGTGATGTAGTATGCCATAGATTAAAAATACACAACTATATGCCTACACTCTAGCCCCGTAATAAGTGATGGATGGGCATGAGGAGTTGCACGCATGCCATAGGTTTGGGTGTTAATCCCATATGCACACAAAAGAGGCCTCTACACCTAACACTCTTTCCCCCGGTGCCTCGCAAGGCCCCACTGGAACCCTTCCCCAGTTAAGGACAAAACATGATTTACAGATTAATGTCTCTAATGCATACAACCTACGTCCTCGCTAAAGTGAGACACAAATAATGGGTGATTCATTATGGTCATACTAAAACACTTAATCCTATAGACATACACATACAAAAAAAATACAAAAATAATAAAAAAAAAGAACATTGTGAACATCGTGGATAAGATATTTAGGTATCCAAAAGGAGCCAAGTGTTGCGGTTCCTTTGGGTACCCAAACATAACGTGATAAACCATGAGGAGATAATGATGAATGTGCCCTTTCGAGTGGAATATGTGCGTCATTTTTAACGATGGACCTCCATTCAAACTTTGGTTGAATATTCTTTTTATGTGACAAATCTCCATACTCATTATTTTGAGGCTTATAATGATAGTGATTTTTGAAATTATTATTAATAGGAAAATTGTTGACATTTACTTTAACATTAGGAGAAGTTGAATGCGGATTCAATATTATACTAGGTGTATGTCTTATGAAGTTTGAAACACTAGTAGATAACTTACAAAACTTTGAAGATAAACTAGACATAAATATTTTTTTTATTATTTGATACTTTTTTCACAAATAATTTTAATGATTCTAGTTTATGAGACACAACAACATTTTCATTAATCAATTTTTCATTTCGCACTTTGGAAAAATTTAGCTATTTTTCAAAAACCTTGAATTTTTCTTTAAATTCTTTGCAATCATAACAAGGTATAATATTTTCAACTACGGAGCTAGATGGAGAATGTGATATAATAAGCTTTGGTTCTACATTTAGTTGTGCTTTTAATTTTTTATTTTCTAAACACAATTTTGAATTAATATTTTTTTAATTTATTAATTCTACGTTTAGCCACATCTAGCACATGTAATGTAGAAATAGAATTACAAACAAGAAGATAATTTGATTTTCTTACAACACTATCAGACAAAACATGATTTTCTTCATCGTCCGCTTCTATTGATGAGAGTTCATCTTCCCTTCCGCTTGATGTGTTGTCATCATTTGAGTATAATATTGTGATGTTGCATTCTTCTTTCTTAGTTTAATTTGATATGTCTTCCCCCAAACAATAGTCCTCATCGATTTCTTCTCTCGAATCCATATGAAATTGCTCTTGTTCATTATTTGTGGAAAAAAGACTAAGAATTCTCAAGATATTTCCAAACTTTATAAGCTATAGGAAATGTATAAATAAGTTTTAAAATATTTTGAGCTAGTGCACAAAATAAAATATTTAATGATTTAGCATTTAAAATCATTTCATTTCTATTTAAAATAATTGGGATCTTTTCAGTAATATTCCAAAATTTTTAATCTAAAGTTTTAAGAAAATTTTCCATTAGAATTTTCCACCCTTTATAGTTTTCACCCATAAACCATATTGGTTGTGCTAAAGATTTTTCATTTATTAAAATTTCATCCCCTCTAGTGGTTGCGAAATCATGAAGCGCCATTATTCCCGGTTTTGAAGCCGTTTTGGAATAACCTGTGCTGATACCAATTGTTAGATCATGAGGCGCCCTTAGAGGGGGGGGGGTGAATAAGGGTTAATTACATTACTTTTCTAAAGAGAGTTTACTTAATGAAAACCAAGGAAATCAAGACTAATTTTTCACAAGCAAAATTGAACACTTTGAAATTTATAAAACAGAAACAACAACAATTTCTTTCAAAAGTGCTAAATCTGAATACAAAATATCTCAATAAATCTAGAGACAAAATGCTTATAAAAAATATAATTTACTAGGGATTTCTCTTGTCCTTCTACAGGAACCGGCAGGCTAAAGCGTATTTCTCCCTAGATCTTGCTACTAGCCTCCCCTAGATCTAACCATGATCTAGTCGCTGCATACAAGGCCTAGATAACTCCCCAAGCCACACAAGGACCTAGACGCCACGCACAAGGCAGCGATTTTCTCATAAGACACGCAGGGACTTAAACTCCACGCATAAGGCGGCAATTTTCTCTCCTAAGCCACAAAAGGACTTAGACGCAACACACAAGGTGACAATTTTCTCTCCTAACAATTATAATGATAATAATGATACAGTATAAACTTCATAATTAAGAACTCCCTCTAAATTTAGCGCTAAAGATGACGATGAATTCTTGCCAAGATTGCTTCAGATGTCGTGTACGTGTCGTCGCTTCGTTGCTCTTGAACTGTCTTGGGAGGATGGAGTCTTTTTGGATGCTTGAGCTCTCTAGAGCAGTTGTATGGGAAGGAACGCTCAAAATTTGGTAATCCTTCATCTCCACAGAAAAATGAATCACTTTTATATTTTAGCGATATCGCCGGATGATACTAGCTATCGCCGATCAGCGATATCCTATCTGACTGCCACGTGTCCCACCATTTTGAGGTATTTGCGGGATGATTCGATCGTGGATCTATCGCTGGGCGACAGTTGATATCGCCTGGAAATATCTCCTTTTCACTTTTGTCATCCGAACCATATCCAGAGTGTAGATGACTTCGATCTCATTCCGAAATGGGGTGGCACGTTCCGTAACTCCTCTAGGATTGAAAGTTATGGCCGTTCGAAGTTTAGCATACAAAACTTGTCATTTTCAGTGTACACACCCATGGATCATGCCCATGACTGAGGACTTGTCTCCTTATTCAACCTATACAACCTGCATACTATAAACACACAAAAGAGTAGATCAAATATATCACGGTATTTGTTATTCTCAAACCAAGAGATGCGGAATGCATGCTCTAATACTTGTCTCCCAACCCAGGGATCCTCCACCTCTCGTGATTGCATCTCCACCATTTGGGCTTCTTCTTCCTAGCCCTCAATCTCCTCCTGTTCACCCATCATCTACCCCTCCACCTTAATCTCCTGCATAATTACCCATCTCATCTCTAATTCACCACTTATCTCCTCTACCAACACCACCTCCATCTCCTAAAATTCCCTCTGTTGTGACTTCCAGTCCTACTTCATGCACTTAAACCTTGGATCATTCATTCTAACAATTCATCAGCTCCAAGGTTCTCTTAACACCAAAGTAGTTGTTATCATCCAATCCAGCCTGAACCTCGGGAATAATTTGCAGGTGATCCTTGACCTCCTGTAAAAGAGAGAGATATATATATATATAAAGAGAGAGATATTTTGTCTAGGAGGATCCAATTTCTCTTGGAGAGAGAGACAATGTCCAGGATAATCCTATCTACCAAGGGGAGGAACCTATTATCCATGTGGGAGAGTTACATATCAGGGGAAGAGATTTATCGATCAGGATCTCAGTCTATCTATCCACGATCCCCTTCCATCTCTTATTATATTCCATATTCAATCTCCCAGTTCATCTTATGTACCCTCTCCTTTCAAAGAGCTTTCTCCTAGTCATCTAGGATATGGTGATTGAGGGAATGATCTTAGGTCTCCTTCTAGTAGAAAAACACCCAAATGATGATCCATCCCAAGCACCTCCAAGTAATGATGTCTCCCAAGCTATTCCTCCATAAGAATTCTCCATTCCCAAGGAGACTCCTAATATTTAATCATTTTCTTCTATCCCTCAAGAAGAATCCCTTCCTTATCCTCCTATACCCTAACATTATTGACCTATTCCAAAATGTCGAAGAGTGAGGGGGAGTTTTATTGTAGATCGCTCAAGGCTCCTAGTAGACTGAAATAAATTGAACCACCTTAGCCCGGGAACGGTTGAGCGTGCAAACAGTCACAAAAATAGAAAGCTAACAAGGCAATTTAGACAGACTTTGGCGGTTTAGACAGACTTCGGAGGTCTAAAAGGACTTCAACGGTCTTGACGGCCTTCAGAGGTCTTGATGGCCTTCGACAGTCTTGATGGCCTTTGGCGGTCTAGACAGCCTTCGGCGGTCTCGACGGTCTTGACGGCCTTCGATGGTCTTGACGGCCTTTTACGGTCTTGACAGACTTCGGCGGTCTTGACAACTTTCGATTGTCTGGTCAGCCTTTGGCTGTCTTGACAGAATTCGACAGTCTAGACGAACTTCATTAGTTTAGATGCACTTTGGTGGTCTAGATGGATTTCGATGGTCTAGATGGAGTTTGGCGATCAAGATGAGGCACATGCAGGAGTGGTTCTAAGAGCAGAGCACACAGTAGCACGCTGAAGGGGCCTGCGAGAGCGTGCAAGGAACAGATTCACACAAGGTATAGGCAGGCACAAGAGTGCGTGAGAAAGTGGTGTGCACAGGGGTGCGTATGGAAAGGACAAGCGTGGGAGAATGCAAGGAGGAGGAGTGCGCAAGGGAGAGGCACATACAAGAGAGCGATAGAAAGTTACATGTACAACAATGCACAAGGAAATGATGCATACGAGAGCGCGCAAGGAGGAGTCACGCACAAGAGCGCGCAAGGAAGGGGCACTCACAGTAGCATGCAACAAGAGGAGAAATGGAGGAAAGTGAAAGTCATAGGAGAAAAGAAAGACAGAATCAGTAGGAGGATTTTTCGGGGTCCGAAGAGAGTTAAAATAAAGGAGGATAGGAGCCTTTTTATAGATTTCAAGAGGGGCGACCTGGTAATTTTATTTGATAACTACCAAATAGATGAATAGAAACTATGAAAAAAGGGCACACAAATCACCATTTTTATGGAAATGGCGAGTTTACCCTTGGAAAAACCAACCGCCCCTTCTGGTGGGGGAGGGGTGGTCCGGGTGAGAACGGTGGCCGAGCGAGGAGGAAGCCGCCCAATTTTTGGCGGCATTGCCTCTTAGCGGAAAAACTTAGAGGGGGAGGACGGACATAAGGCCGTGCGCCCAATATAGTAAGGAGTCCTCCTAGGTTGGGCGGTCTTGATGGCCCTTGCCCCCAGGAGGGTCGGTGTCAAGGGATTTGGCGGCTAGTGGGGCCGGCCGCACCTTGCGGCAAAGGAACCACCCAGATTGGACTGCCAGAGGGTTTGGCGACCAGAAGGATTTCATGCCACCCGATCTGGGCAGACTTTCCCCTAGGCATGGTGACACCAAGGGAGCAGGCGGCGTCAAGGGAATGGGCGATGCCAAGGGAGCAGGCAACACCAAGGGAGTGGGCGGCACTAAAGGAGCGGGAGGCGCCCCTAAAGCGGGTGTCGCCAAGGGGGCGAGCGACGCCAAGCAAGCAGGCAGCGCTAAGGGAGCGCGCGGCGCCATAGGAGCGGGTGGCGCTACAGGAGCGGGTGGCGCTAAGAGACCAGGCGGCGAGGTGTTGGGTCCATTGCTCAAAATGTCCAAGATTTGTAGAAGTCAAACAAGTTAATGGCATACACATTGTTGTATTTGGTGCATTTTTAAGCTCATGCATGCAGGTTGGACAGATATTCCAAGTTGTTGTGATAGGTGGTCATAGGGTAGAGGAGTGGAGAGACAAAAATCTATCTAAGTCCACAAGCATTGAGTGAATCCAGTTCACTCAATGCCAGTTGTCAAAGAAGGATGCTGGAAATGTTGAAAATCGCCTACGTCTACATGCATTGAGTGAAGGGATTTCACTCAATGCGATACAACAAGCGCTGAGTAAAGTTGTGTCTGTCAAAGCCTCATCATTGGCAAGCAGAAAAATTGACTAAGTCCAGAGGTGTTTAGTAAGGACAGCTCACTCAAGCTAGATAAGCAGAATCATCGAGTAAAGACCAGTCAGTCAAAGCCTTTGCTATGATAGTGAAGAAAAGTGGCTAAGTCCACAAGCGTTGAGTGAAGCTAGTTCATTCAACGCCATACAAAAAAAAGCGCAGAGGAAAGACTTTGCAGTCAAAGCTTAAGAAAAGGAACACTGAAAAATTGCTAAGTCCACAAGCATTGAGTGATGTCGACTCACTCAACGCCATACATCCAAAAAAATTGAATCAAGCTACTTCAGTCAAAGCCACAAAGAATCTGTCAAAGAAATTTAGCTAAGTCTAGAAGCGTTGAGTGAAACCAGTTCACTCAACGCCATGCTAATTCTGTCTAAGCCAAAGAAGAAGGAGACAAAAAATATTAACTAAGTCCAGAAACGTTGAGTGAGGTCAGGTCACTCAATGCCCAAAGAGGAAAGCGTCGACAGAGCCATGGTCATTCAAAGCTTAATGAAGATAGATAGAAAAATCTATCTAAGTCTAGGGGCATTGAGTGATGAAGACTCACTCAATGCACTCAATGTCCGGCAGTGCAGAAGAATTGCCCAAGTCTAGAGGTATTGAGTGAAGCCAATTTACTCAATGCACTCAACACCTAAGGAGACAAAAGAATTGGCTAAGTCTAGAGGCATTGACTGAAGGCCAATCACTCAACGCACTCAACGCTTACAGAGACAGAAGTATTGGCTAAGTGCAGAGGCGTTGAGTGAAGGTCATTCACTCAACGCACTCAATGCCTGGATTGAATCTAAAAATTTGGCCAAGTCCACAGATGCTGACATCAGCAAAAGTCAAACTAAGTCAACGGAATTCAAATCCATTGCAGGAAAGCTGGAATTCACTACTAATGGCACCGACAGCCAACTGTAAGATTTTTCTGTAAAAGGAAGGCTATATATCTACAATTAAAGCTGGGCCCACGGGTCAAAAGAGCCATTAGACGGCGAATTATAAAAGGAATGAGATCGATGGAGGAGAAGATATCTTTTAGTGTTTGTATTTTCGAAAAGCGGCGCAACTTCTTCTTCCTCGCTATTTTTGCAGAGCTCGAAGCAGAAGTGAAAATCAATTGATCCAAAAGGTCATCAAGTTAGTTGTTGTAATCAACATTGACAACATCAAGGTCAGAGATATTTCTCTGAGACAAAAGCTGCCAAGGCCAACCCCTGCTGCAGTTACTTCACTGACCAAGTAGAGCTTATCCTGAAGACAACTTTCTAGAGCTATGAAGAAGGAATCTGGACTGAGTTTTCTCATTATAGAAGGAGAAAGACATAGAGATCATTTCTCTGTTGTCCATTCAACATCAACAAACCTAATCTTTTGTAGGATCTTTTTAGATTCGAGTTGTAAGCCTATTTATAAAGACCGAGGGTAGGATCTACTATAGATCTGAGTGGTAGGATTCAGTTAAGAATCTGAGTGTAGGGCTTTGGCCTGAGTGGTAGGATTCAAGTGTGAATATGAGTTGTAGGATCCTTTGGATCTGAGGTAGGGCTATCCTCCTAGCTTGAGTGGTAGGGCATTTTGGCCTTAGGTAGGTAATCTTTTGATCACCGAGTTGTAGGGCTTTGTGCCCGAGCTGTAGGTCTTGGAGGAGACTGAGTGGTCCTGCGAGATTGTGTTGTAAGCTCTTATGAGCCTAGTTTTTGGTGAAGTGCCTTGTCTAACACACTATTAGAAAGGTGGGAGGGATAGTAGACATACCCATAATCTGGGAAACCACTATAAAACTACCTTGCCATCTGTGTGATTATCTTGAAAGCAAAAGAAACTAAATCACAACACACTAAGTGGAGGTAAAATCATAATAAAACTAGAAAACCTATTTACCCCTCTCTAGGTGTTTTGCTACCTTGAAATTAAAGACTTTCAAGTGGTATTTGAGGGAGGTTGCTCACGAAAGACTTAATAGTCCGAGTAGATCTCTAAGGGTAGCAGTCAGAGTATACTTATGGGTTCAAGAGAGAACAATAAGGATCTTGGTTCCTTGAAGCTTCTTATCTGTAGAAAGGAAGGCTTTGAAATTTGGAAGGAAATGGTGAGACTCTTCATGGAGGCATCTGACCCAACAATCTTTGTCACAGTCAAAGAGATACCTTTCATCCCTATGAAACTCTCATCTCTGGATTCCAATGTATAGACACCTAAGACATATTCAGAGATGACCAAGGATGAGGTCATTCTTTCCACCTTGGACAAGAGAGCCAAGAACATCATAGTCAGTGCTATTGATGATTCTACCTTTCAGAACTTGGTTCACTACAAGACCTCCAAGGAGATGAGGGACACTTTGGTGGTTTGCATGGAGGGCACAAAAGAGGTCAGATATGACAGGAAGTCCATGCTCAACCAGGAGTATGAGGCTTTCAGGCAGGGTCAGAAAGAGAGCTTAGATAGCTGCTATAAAAGATTCTTCAGAATAGTAAATGAGCTAAGGACCTATGGTCGGGTCTTACAAAATTATGAACATAATGACAAGTTTCTAAGGTCTCGAACTAGAGACTGAGACACCAAGATTTGTGCCATCAGGGAGATGAACAAGTTGGGAGGTAATCCTCCACCAACACTGTTTGGGAAGCTGCTGTCATATAAAATGCAGCTAACTGCCAGAAAGGTGGAGCAGATAAGCAGTAGGTCCATGATCAAGGAGAAGGTTGTGGCCTTCAAGTCTGAGAGATCAAAGAGAAGCAAGGGGAGGATTGCCTCTCCTTCAAGAAGGCAAGCTGATTCAAATAGTTCAGCGTCTACCTCATTTGAAAGCAGCATGTCAGATGAATATTTTGCTACCTTCTCCAGGTAGCTTTAGAAGTTTATGAGGAGGAAGCAGTGGAGGAGCAGACCTTCCTCCTCCTCTCATCTCAAGGAGGACAACTAAAAGGAAGTGAAGTAGCACTCCAAGGGAGGCAAGTATGACTCAAAGCCTAGTAAACATATTTCCACTAAAGTTGTTTGTTACTATTTCAATAAACATGGGCATGTAATAGCTGACTGCCCAGTCAAGAAAAAGGAGACTGGTGAGAAGAAACAACACCAGCACAAGGATAAGAAATAAAATTCCTTCATGGATAAGAAGGAGTAGAGCTGGACTGACTCATCTTCATTAGAGTCTGAAGATGAAGAAGAAGAAGCCTACATAGGGCTGGTTGTTGTTAAGGCAGAAAAAGCTGAAGACTATTTTGCTGCCAAGATAGGGATCAGGGCCCCTCTATCATAGTCAGATAGTGACTCAGAGGAGGATGAAAGAGATGAAGATTCCATCAACTACTATAGGTTAATGGCCAAGTGAAAGTTGTAAGTTATCTACCTAAATCACCTAGAGGGGGGTGAATAGGTGAGATGTGCGTCTAATGCGGAATAAAAAATTTGACACATGCACAAATAAGTAATCAAGCAATCACACAGACGACAAGAGATTTATAGTGGTTCCCCGATCTTGGGTACGTCCACTTTCCTCACCGATCTAGCAAATCACTAGATCCGGCTACTCCACTATCTTGGATTGCAAACCAATCCTACACCTCAGAACCACGTTCCTACAAAACTCAATCCAAACGGATCTACACTCGAAAGATACAAACTTCCTACCACTCGTAGCACAATGCTCCTACACTCAGAGAATAGTCTCCTACAAGATTTACAAATAGATAAGAAAATACCATCATAAACTTTCTCAAATCTGCAAGAAATTAGTCTTTAGATCTTCTTCTTGAAGTTGCAGCCCTTTCAGAATTGTTGAAGAAGACTAGTAGATCTGACCTGAGAAATTCTTGAATCTACTCGATCAAGGAAGAAAGAACGTTTCCTGAATCAGTAGATCTTCTAGATCAAAAAGATGAGGATCGATCTTGACGTGAGCGGTGGCGGCGGCTTCAAGACGTCGAGCTTTTAAAGAAATCGACCGAACCAAAGATTTTTGGAAAGTACGAGATCTACTCAATAATTTTTCTTAATCCTTCTAAGGGTTATGTCTCGGTGACAAGACTTTACATAGGATCTCTTAACGGTTGGAAATATCATTAATAATGACATGTGGACCAATCATGTTGGGTTATTTGAAATTTCGGCCGTTTTAGACTTAGAAGAAATTTTCTGGAAAAATCTGACTTAGTTCTCGAGAAGTACTTACAGTTCTCGAGAACTATGAACTGAGCTTTCGAGAACTGTAGAGACTTCTCGAAAACTAAACTCTTTTAGAAAGGGTTGGAATTCTCGAGAACACTAGAGTATAGTTCTCGAGAACTAATTTACTTCTCGAGAAATAATAGAGGACTTCTCGAGAACACAAGAGCTAGAGAAATTTCTTCCTGAACTTCTTGAGAACCAAGGGAATACTTATCGAGAACAAAATATACTTTTCGAGAACTTATAGAAGACTTCTCGAGAACTTTACTTAGAATCAACTTCTGATTGAATTTCTAAACTTGAGAATCAAAGAAATACTTCTCGAGAACTAAATTGACTTTTCGAGAACTTAAAGAAGACTTCTCGAAACTTTACTGACTTCTCAAGAACTTAGAATAGTTCTCAAAAGCTTTAATTACTTCTCGAGAATTTAGAATAGTTCTCGAAAGCTTTACTTACTTCTCTGGAATTTAACTTAGAGAAATTCTTGAACTGTCGTGACTTCTCGAGAAGCAGAGTCTGAGCTTCTCGGGAATTATACAATACTTCTCGAGAACTCTTAGATCACTTCTCGAGAACTGGACTTAGAAAGTTTTTCAAGAACTTTAGTGAAGATTTCCTTCTGGCCCTATCTCCATCCTTTGCTCCCAATGTTTGAACATAAAGTGTATCCCAATTGAGAGGCTACACATGAGTCAACACATTGGATCACACGGCGAGGGATTACACGGTATTGTCCTGTGTTCTTGACCCACTTTAGACTGACATTGTTCTACACTTAGCACTGAGAACCTGCAAACATTCAACTAGAACAAGAATATCAAATAAAACTTAATTCATCTTAGTTCAAGGGTGACTTCATACAGATCTGGGTTATTGTGGATGCAATACCCAACAATCTCCCCTTATTTGTAGAAATAAGAACCCTTTACACTAAGGTGAATTATCATAATAAATAAAGAAAATGAAGGAATAAAAGTAATAATAAATGCATAGACAGATAATTAGAAAGCACAATTAAGCAAAACTAGGAAATGTTATATATATCAATAATGCTTTAAAACTAGTCAACATCCATTTCCTCAACTTTTCTCAACACCACAACATCAAGAATCATCCTTTGCTCTGCTGTTGCCTGTCTTGCTTTTCCTGTTGTCTTCTCTGATAGCTGAAAGGTTTAGGATAATATCTAGGAGGCTTTGGAGGGGCTTTGGGACTATTCTTTCCATATTCTCTGTCAAAAATTCTCCTTTTGGTCATGGATTTTTCATATAACTCCCACTCAACTGAACTGTAGTGCAGATGTCTATTCTCATTATAGTCCATGACAAGTTTAAGGGTTTCAAGAATTAGAGCTTTGGAGGTTGGGCTCCAAACTTCAGCAAATTCTTGAGCCTTTCTCTTCTTTGCCTCGTTCCTTGGAACAGATCTGCTGGCAGAGGGACCTTCCCCATACTTCCTTTTCTTGGGAATGTGAACATCTGGTAGATCTTGAGGAATCACATCATCCCAAACATGGGAATAGGAAGCCGGAGGAGGTTCCTGATCTTCTGGCTTGGGAGAGAATGTAGGAAATTGAGGTTGCGGCACTTGGCAAGACTCATCTTCAGCAAGAGGATTTAAATGATGAGGAATCACATTGGGGTTTGCCTGAAAATCTGGAAAGATTTGATTATGCATCCATGCAACTGTATCATAAGTATGGAATTTGACTGATTGAATTTGTTCTAAAACACTTTTATTGATCTCAGTTACTTTTTCAGTCCAAAGAGTTTTGGCATCAGTAGAAAGCTTTTTAACTTGTTCTTTTACTATGCTCTCCCCCTTTCTGATTTCTACAGATAGGTGTTCTATTGCATCTTCCTTGAATGTACCAACTTCAGTGCATACCTTCATCACATTTTCTTCAGCACTCTTGTCTAATTGGATCTGATTGTTTGCTAGAGTGACACTTTGGTCCATTACTTGACCAATACTGATAATTGTATGATCTATTGCTTTGCCTCCAATTCTGAATAACTCTTCCAGCTTATCAGTATTGGCTTGGATCTCAGCAAAACCACTGCTAATTTCTTTTTCCAGGGCAGTTACCTATTTCTGAACAGTCTGAAGTGAATCAGCAAAATGTTTCCTCTGTGTAGCTAGCATTTCTTCAATCCTTGACAGAATATCTGAGTTTATCATATCAGCAGCAGCAGCAAGAGCAGCAGCAAGAGTGATGGAAATAGTAGGAACTTGAGGGGCACCTGATAAAGCATTAGTAGCAGGGGTGGCAGATACAGTGGAAGCTTGCCATGGAGGGAGTTCTTCTATGACAACAAGGCTCTTGGCTCTTACAGTTTTGAAAGATATATCTTCCTCTTCATCAACAAACTTGGGAAGAGAGAAGTCAAGATTCTTAAGAGGGGCATCCACCTCCTCAAGGGCTTGCTCATCTTTGTCCGACAAAAGGATGGTGTCTGCTGGAGTTGAATCTTTTCTTGGAGAGGGAGAAAAAGCTGGAGTACCTTGGGGTGATGGTTCTTTGTATGGGTCTTCTGGGAGATCTTTTGGTAGAGGAGGAAGAGGGTCCTTTGAAGAGACTTCATCTATCATCTTATCTATGGCTTCATTGGTGTCTTTGAGAACTTCTTATGCTGGAAGATCTGACTGGGTTGAAACTTGAGAGTTTGCCATGGGGCTTCTGACTGGAGAATGTGCTGGAGAAGGAGAAGAAATTCTGATAACTTGGGCAGAGTGTGCTGGCACCCCCTCAGCTGCTGCACCAGATGGTTCAGCAGCATGATGTAGAGGAGGAGATGGGGTCCTGACTTCTGAGACAGAAGTTCCAACTTCCTTAGCTAACTATCTTGGGTTCTTCATTTTTAGTTCCCATCTCTGGATGGAGGTGAAGGAGATCTTTTTCAGGTGATGAACTAGGGTACCTTTGGAAAGTTTGAAGGTTATTGGATCAATCTCACTCAGCAGTAGAGAGATTATCTTGGCAAATTTGGGTTGTTGGATACTGTCTCTGATCATCTCAAACACCATCATTCCAAACTGAAATTTCTTTCTACAGACTATAGCTGTCATTACTCCAAACAAGTCATTTGGAATAAAACTGACTGACCCTGTTATGCACCACAGAATTTTACCAATGATATCTACAATAAGTTTCCCTACATCATTTAGAAGATTTCTCCTTAGGGAGATGTATTCCTCAGGAATTCCACAGAAAGAATAGGTTATGGCATAATATTCTAAAGTTTGTTCATCTTGCTCGTCAACAATAGGCATTTTCAGAAGCTTGGAAATCCTGTGCTTGTCAAGCTTGATTTTGATCCCTTTAACTTTTGTCTTCAAAACTATTCCATTCCTCCTTACCTTAGTATTGCTGAAAAATTCCTCGACATCTGGAAGTACTATCTTGACGGGCTCAGAGAGAACGAACATTAATCCGGTCGTTTCCAGAAAAATCAGCAAGTTCTGGAAATCGTCAGAAATGTCGGCCAGTCCTTCGACGACGAGTTCGCTGCCTATTCCAATCTTAGATCAGTGAGCCATTGATGCCGACGGTGGCAACGAATAGAGCGGGGAACTGCGGCAGAGACAGAGCTTTCGTTCGGCGGAAGATGAAGAGGTGCGAGAGGAATGTTTGAAATGGCCGTTGATTTATGATTCTAAAATAATATAGATATATATATTTTCCTAGTAACATTAATTATATGCCTAATTAGTCTTAGGTTAGGGAATGAATCAAGAATTTTGTGAAATAAAAGAGTTAAGAAGTACTGGCAGAAGGACGGGCCAGCTATCGAGAGGTAGGTTATACTTTTCGAGAAGTGGCCATTAGTTTTCGAGAAGTAAGAAAGTTCTCGAGAACTGGATTTCAGAGTTCTCGAGTGATAGGTTGACTTCTCGAGAGCTAGTTTCCAGAGTTCTTGAGAGAGAGGCTGACTTTTCGAGAACTAGTTCTTGAGAACTTACGATGGACTTTTCGAGAAGTTTAAGTATTTCTCGAGAACTTAAGATACTTTTCGAGAGCTAATTTCTGCCTCTCGAGAAGTATACTTAGGTTTTTTGAGAAATGACTTTCACTTTTCGAGAAGTGAAGTAGGTTTTCGAGAACTGCCTTCCACTAAGTAAATTCTAACCTTTTAGGAGTATCCTCGATTCTTGACCCTTTGAACTGATCACTTTGGTCTAATCCTCCTTGTTAAGCAACCCAACATCAGTTTTGAAGAAATTGAACTTGGTCTCATCCAACGGCTTAGTGAATATATCTGTAACCTGCCAATATGTTGGCATGTACTGCAGATCTACATCCCCTTGTTCCACAAGCTCCCGGATGATGTGGTATCTCAACTCGATGTGCTTTGTCCGGTTGTGTGAGACTGGGTTGTTTGCGATTGCGCTGGAGGAGTCACAGAATAATGGAATGTCCTTGACCTTCATGTTGTAGTCCTCTAGCTGGTTCTTTAGCCAAAGCAACCGTGCACAACAACTACCGGCAGAAATGTATTCTATGTAACATCCCATTTCTGGCTAGACCCCAAGGAGACGGTTTTTCGTGACAGAACCCTAGGAAACCCAAAAATTGAAGTCCATTGAACAAGACTTCGAGTCACGGGTTGGTCAAGCCCGTTACCGACCTGTCACGCCCGTGACCTAGGGCGTTACACCTTCGACGATCGTCGATCTAAGGAAGACGATCGTCGAGCCAATGATTTGCGACCCGGGCCTGTCACACCCGTGACATACGTGCCATGCCTGTGACGTAGGGCGTGACCCCCCTTCGACGATCGTCTATCTCAGCGAAATAATCGTCAAGTGCAGCATTTGCATAATGGCCCTGTCACACCCATGACCCACGTGTCACGCCCGTGACCTTGGGCGTGACCCCTTCGACGATCGTCGATCTCTGAGAGACGATCGTCGAGGGTAGATTTTGCATCAAGGCCCTATCACGCCCATTACCAACGTGTCATGCCCATGAACTAGGGAGTGACCCCCTTTAACGATCGTCGATTTCCGCGTGATAATTATCGAGGGCAGAATTTGCATCATGGCCCTGTCACGCCCGTGACCCATATGTCACGCCCGTGACCTAGGGCGTGACCACCCTTCGACGATTGTCGATCTCAGGTCGACGATCGACGAACCCAGAATTTGTCACCCAGCCCTATCATACCCGTGACCTACGTGTCATGCCCGTAACATACGTGTCACGAGCGTGACCTACGTATCACGCCCGTGACAAAGGCCGAAGCGTCAGCTAGGCTGGAAATTTTTGTAACCCAAGTCATAATCAATTCTGATTATGGGAATTTACAGCAAGAGTATTTATGGGCCGTTTCTTTCTCTAATTACTTAGTAAACTGAGCAAGTGTTGGTCCAATAGGAAATCGCCACCTAGATCAGTCTTCTCATCTTCCAACGTTTCATTTCCTCCACCATAACTGAAATACTATTAAGAGAGAGAATTCATGGCCATGAATGTTTCATCCTTTCCCCTCCCCACTTGGAGATCTATAAAAGCCCCCTTAGAGCAAGAGGAGAAGGTTACACGCTAGACCAAACGAATTAAGATTTTTGCTCTTGCTGTAGGAGAAGTTTGGGAACGCCACCACCGCGCCATGACAATCTGACGTTCATCTCGTCTCCAAACTGCGAACCAGGTACTCCTCTACTTCTTCTCTTATGGGTAGATCTTAGGATCTTAGAAATGAAGTTCATGCTCAAAGGAGCCGGACCTATCTCGTGTTTTCATGGAAAACTATGAAAAATATATTTTTCGGGTACGCCAGAAACCGCAACCTCCGGCGGCCAAACCACCGCCGACCGATAGCCATCGCCTCGACGGAGGTGGTGGTGGTAGTGGCTGGCCAGGGAAGTGATCGGATAGCTGGCGACGGATCACACAAGGGTTACAGGAAATATGGTTTTTCTGAGTTTCTGTTTCGGGTTCTGTTTGGTAGGGGAGATGAACAGTAAAATATTATTATAATATGAAAATTAAGTACATAATATATAAGGTAAATATACATAAAATAAACTTATTTTGATGCTGCAAATCGAGGCATTTAGATGTTGTTTTAGGAAAAATGGCCAGTCACGAAAGTCTTAGCCCTTTGAGTCTAGATTAATTTAAAAAAAAATTCAACTCGTTTGGGTAAGCGGTTTAACCGCAGAACCCGTTTTTGTGGGGGCTGTACCTAGAGCTGGGCAGAAACTAAAATGGATGCCCACTCTTCTTCCTTTGTCCAAATGACTTGGAATTTGGGCAGAGGGTTACCCTTAGCCACATCTATAGGCTGTCCAAAAATGGGAATTTTTGGAGATACTTTGCCTAAAGTTTTTTTTTAATTTAATAAACTTAGAGGAATTTATTTAAGTGGTCAAATGACCTCCAAACCCTCCCAAATTTTGGTGAGTGGTCCTTGGCTATAAAACTTAGCTCTGTACAAATTTTCAACTCACTTGGATGGTTTTGGATAGGGAGTCACATATTCTTAACTAGTAAATAGTGAGGCATTTTTGAGTAAAAAGTGCACTAGTGGTTAGAATGGTCATATCACCTCAACAGAGACTGATATCTTGACCACTGACTTGGAGGGGTTATTATAACCCACTTGGAGAAAATGGTGTGATTTAGAGTTGGTTTACCCTAGGATCCAAACTCAAACCCTAAATGGAGGGTTTTGAGGGTTGTGAAGGGCATGGGGGCAAATGCCCTCATATTGTCTTTAGATTCAGTAGAGTCGACGTTAATATAATATAAATCATCTGGATGGAATCTTGGAGGATTTGGAGCTATGTAGATACCTTAAAACCCTAATCTTAGCTTTAGGGTAAAATAATAATTAAGTATAATCTGTCACTAAACATTATCTAAAGGCTGTGATACTCGGGTAGAGTACATTTTTGAGTGGGCAGAATCTATAGCAATTTTACTGGAATTTTATAAAGTTTATTTTCAGCACTTCATTTGTAAAGTTGATTATAGCCCTAATTGATATTTTAATTATTTGGATCTTTCTATTCATTGAAACCCCATGAAATCTTGGAATTAAATGTTTTAGGTCAGAATGATTGCTCCTGAATTTTTGTACAATTTTTAGTTGAGTAAATCTAGTACTTCCTTCACAAATGTTAAAAATGGCTTTATGGTTTAAAAATTAATTATGGATGATATTTCTGCTAAAAAAAATATGAGGCTTAGGAATTGAGACATTAAGGCCAAAATATACTTGTAGATATTTATTCATGGTATTTAGAATTGTAGTTACGGTACTTTCTTTACAAGTCCACCTTAAGGAGATATTTTATAAATAATTTATTCAGAGATTAATACTTGCTGAAAAATTATGAAATTTGGCCAATGCTATTTTTAAGGCTTTACCTGCATAGTATAATTAATTTATAATTTTTGGATGAATATTGTCTTCACTTGATTCACAAATAACGAAATATAGAAGATATTGCTAAAATAGTTTTAGTTCCCTTTTGATGATAGAAAAATTATGATACTTTGGATTTACTATTTTAAGATTACATAATATTTAGTATAATTTTGTTGGACATCTTGCATGAGAACTTAGGGTATTTCATGTTCAAACCGGCAGCCCTCGGAATTTTTGAGGAAATTAATTAAATGCCAGATAAATTAGGAAAAATACCATTTTCTGGATTTAGGCTAATATTATCATGATATGTCTTGAGTAAATAATTTAGGGCATTTGGATGAGTTTTGGATCACTGCCTAACCGGTTCGACATATAGTGTAGGTTTGTCTGCATATAGCATATGGTTAAATTGCAATAAGACATGATCTGGGATAGTGGTTGGAGTTAGTCATTTTGTCTGGGTGAATAGATGTGGATGATATCGCAATAGAATGATATGAAGAGTAGTGGGAAGTGGTGTTAGCTAGAGTTAAGAGGTGCTCGGGTCCGACAAAAGATTGTCTTTCCCGAAGAGAGGAAGGTTAAAAATCACCCTAGGTTTGTCCATCGTAACATGAGAAGGGAATGGGCAAGGGAATTCTACCAATAACAATAAGTGACTTGCGAAAGAGAACGATGGGCTTCAGCTACCATCATAGTTCCTAGTACCCTTTGAGAGCACTTCACAGGGAATACCGGGGGCAGTCCTGGGTTAACGTAAACTGTAATAACAAACTTATAAGAGTAACTTAGTAATTAGGGTTGCACGTTTCACAGGCACCGCTAGCACCGGAAGATGATTGGGAGCTTCGGCTCGGTTTGTTAAGAGACGGACGGGATGGTCTGGGGAGCTTCGGCTCGATTGGTTAAGAGACGGACGTTTTGGTCCGGGGAGCTTCGCCTCGGTTTTTGTGTGATTACAAGTAAACTTATGTGCATAAAAGTAAAGAAAATTAAGGTGGTGGGTCTTCAGTATTGGAGGTACGATGCACCGACGCCAATACGCTTACTCGGCAAGTGTGGTTAGCATTTCGCCAACAGAAGTCCGGTGCGCCAGCCGGCAAGAGTACGCAGGCGTATGCTTACTGCACCAAGCATTGAGGCGTACGATAGGTATGACCGGTATTGCTTTACCGGTTTCGAGGTGGGCGAGGCCTAACCCACCGCTTCCGTCTGCCACTACGGAGGTATCCTGGGAGGTAACGGCTCCGAAAGGGGGAACTAAAGGTCAGTGTGCACAGAGTCGGTTGTGTGAGTTGCACTTGCGTGTTCCATCATACCCACTTGCATGTCATAGCATAATTGATTCATTTAACCCCTGACACCTAAAGTATAAGTGGAATGGGACGCTTATACATTAGGACTTGCAAAACGACCCCTTGGTCTATAAGCTTGTGTGGGCAAGTTTATAAATTAAGGTTAAATTCAATATATATATGCTGCTCTTTGATAACCGACACCCCAATGTATAAGTGGTATGGGACACTTTATACGATGGGAGACTTGTAGAAGATCCCTTGGCTTATTTGCTTCCGCACATAAGTTAAGGTTACTTTTCCTACTTTCTGTTTCTGTCATATTTATTATAGAATTGCTAGATTAGTTCCGTTGCCACCTATTTTCTTTTGATTCATTCTCCACCTTCATGTCCTTCCCTTTCTTCCTCTCTGCTCGGTACCTAGGAGCCATGGGGGAAGGGGTAGGGGATGATAGTTCTTAGTCTTTATGACTAACGGTTTTCGAACCGCATCATTTAGCGGATCGTGGAGCCCAGCATGGAGGAGCAGCCCAGAGACCGGTGCGCTTGGAGATGGGGCAGTCTTGCTCCGGAGTTCATACAGCCGGGACCGTGAGTCTCGACCTTGAGTAGTTTCTGTTTTTGCTTCCGCATGAGTGATTTTTAGTGAGGACATGATTGTACCAGGCTTAAGTTCATATTTTTATTACTCTAATATACTATTCTGTGGACACTCCCTTCGTGGAGTTTTATTTATATATATGTGATTTATCTAGTGGACTTGCTTTTACTTACTTCATTTTGTGCTACCTTTCGGTGATCGAATTGGCTGGCAGAATCGATGCCTTGTGGTGATGACCCTTCAGGACATGAAGGTGTCACCACACAGCGGCGATTCTTGGCCTAAGACCCCGGGTTTAAAAAGAAAAAAAGGGTGTCTTACAAGTGGTATCAGAGCGAAACATCGATCTGAAAAAGATAGCAGTCCACTACCACTAGGTCACCCTCGCTCGAGTTTAGTTTGGGGACAAACTAAGCAGCGGAAGAAGTGGTGTGCCCATATGGGGATCACATATAAATTGTCCACTTTTATTAAAGATTGAACGTTTTCTCAGTATGGGTTTTTTAACGCAGCCTCCAGCACAGCCTACGCCACAAGGTGGAGTTCTACAGGCTCAGGACGTTGCACCACCTCCACCGGTCCCCATTCCTTTCCTTCAGTCAGATATGGGACATACTCTGACAGCCATTCTGGAGGCTTTCAGGGCCCAGCAGGTTCCGGTCCCGCAGCCAAATCCGGGGGCCAACTGGCTTAGCATCTTCGGAGGACTTTCTCCCCCATCCTACTTGGGGATAGATTCGGCCGTTCGGACGGAGGAGTGGCTGATATTATGTACGAGATGCTGACTGAGATACGATGTCCCTGGGAGGAGAGGGTGGCTCTGGTTGTCTCTTGCCTAAAGTCCAATGCCAAAAGGTGGTGGACGACGCTGTTGGACACGACATTTGCCGATAGGGAGGTTGCGGAGGTTACCTGGGAAGAGTTTAGGTACGCGCTACTGGAGCATTTCATTCCGCAGTCGGCCAGGGATGAGTTGGAGGAGCGGTTCTTACAGCTGAAGCAGGGAACCCGGACGCTGGTGGAGTACCATCGGGAGTTGGACCATCTGGCTCGATATGCAGATTCTTACCAGCTGGACGAAGCAGGGTACATCAAGAGGTTCTATAAGGGCCTGCGGGAGGACTTGAGGGAGGCTTTGTTGTTTGTATCCAACGGGCCTATCTCTCGGATTTTGGAGAAGGCAAAGAGGATTGAGGCCGATTGGCACACCACTCGGGGCCGGAAGCGGCCAGCAGAGGATTAGGGACAGAGAGTCAGAAATGACCAGCGATGAGGTGCTATACTAGAGGGGAGAAGGACAGAGGACCAGCCTCGTCAGGAAGTGAGGCAGGAGCCGAGGGAGCAGGTGATATTGTCCCCTCAACCTCTTCGGATGCATGAGATGCCATGACCCGGGGGAATGGCGTATCCCCCACCAGAGTGCTTCCTTTGTCATAATATTGGGAACATCCGGAGGAACTGCCCGGTGAGGGGGGCACCACCTCCAGCACCACAGGGTGGCCCACCAGCTCAGCATTACGGAGGCCGAGGACGCGGCCACGGTCGTCGATACCAGGAGGGAGATCGTAGACAGGGAAGGGAGCAGGTATATGCTTTGGACTTTGCGCAGCCTCGAAATCCGGAGCGGGTCATAGCAGGTACGCTGCAATGCTTCTTTATTTCCATAGAATTTCCCTTTCAGTTATTAAAACTTAGAACCACACTAGATAGATTAGCAAGGAAAGAAAACTCATTATAGAACCCTAAGACATTTAATCACCCCAGGTATAGTCTTCATCAGTGGCAAGCCTGCCCGCACGCTGTTCGATACTGGAGCTACTCACTCCTTTGTGTCGGAGACATTTATAGAAGGACTTGAAGACGTGGAGCGATTCACGGGCTCGAAGATGAGGGTGCGACTACCGGATGGATCTGAGCACCTTACTACGGACCACTGCAATATGGAGGCAGAAATTGGTGGAAAGGCATTTGAGGCTCACGCGACGATTTTGAAGCTAACGGGCTACAACATGATCCTGGGCATGGTATGGCTTCACTAGAACCATGCCCAGATTGATTGCCAAGCGGAGAGGATCACCGTGAGACACGGGGACTCTTTCATTATCATCGAAGGTATAAGACTTGTATCTCGTATACTCTTATCTTCGGTACAGCCCGTTAAGGCCCATCTGAAGGGAGAGGAGTTTTATCAGGTTCTATTTGAGATGACAGAAGTCAAGGAGTCTGTGACAGACATCTCGGTGGTGCGAGATTTCGCTGACATCATTCCAGAGAAACTACCAGGACTACCTCCGCACCGAGAGCAGGACTTTCAGATACAGCTTGTGTCGGGGGCCAAGCCGGCATCTACGGCCCCTTATCGGATGGCCTCGAAGGATTTGGCAGATTTTCGGACTCAGTTGCAGGAGTTGGTGGAGGCAGGATTTGTTAGACCGAGTTCCTCGCCATGGGGAGCCCCGGTCCTGTTCGTGAAGAAGAAGGATGGGACACTTCGCCTGTGCATCGATTATCGAGCACTAAATAGGCTGACCATCCGGAATACCTATCCGCTCCCACGGATAGACGAGCTGTTCGACCAGATGGAAGGGGCGCACATCTTTTCAAAATTGGATTTGAGGTCGGGCTACTAATAGCTTCGGATTCGAGAGGAGGATATTCAGAAGACTGCTTTTAGTAGCAGATGTGGATTGTTTGAGTTTACAGTGATGCCCTTCAGGCTCACGAATGCACCTTTGGCGTTCATGACCCTAATGAACAAGGTTTTCAAGGAGTACCTAGATATGTTTGTCATTGTGTTTATCGATGACATCCTCATCTACTCGAGAACGGAAGAGGAGCACGCTCGCCATCTAGCACTGACCCTACAGAGGCTGCGGGAGAATCACTTATATGTAAAGTTCAGCAAATTTTAGTTCTGGTTGAAGGAGGTGGGTTTTCTAGGCCATATTATCAGTGGAGCCGGGTTGGCAGTGGATCCGGCAAAGATTCAGGCAGTTCGATATTGGCCGCAGTTGAAGTCAGCCACCGATGTACGAAGCTTTCTAGGACTTGCCGTTTATTACCGGATGTTCGTGGAGAGGTTCTCCCAAATTTCCATCCAACTCACATCTTTGACGAAGAAGGAGGCACCTTTTGTTTGGACCCCGCTGTGCAAGTAGGCTTTAAAGGAGCTGAATATCAGGCAGAGACGCTGGGTGGAGTTCTTAGCAGACTATCAGTATGAGATGCACTACCATCCACGGAAGGCAAACGTGGTGGACGACGCATTGAGTCGGAGAGCTGCCACTTCCGAATTCGGGCCCCAGGTTATGTCCATGGAGCTAGTCCGGTCCTTCAGAGATATGCAGATATCCCTAGTGTTCGAGGATTATCCAGAGCTGTATAGGGAGTATCTGGCATCGATGGTGGCCATAGATGATATTCGGGACCGCATTCGGGACGGATAGAGGACAGATGCATGGGCAGAGCCGATATTTCGAGCCTTGGACGAGGGTTCAACAGGAGATTATTCCCTGAGAGATGGATTGCTACATTTCGAAGGCAGAGTATATATACCCGCAGGAGGCCGGATTCGGGAGGACATCATGGCAGAGGTGCATTGTAGCAGATATTCTATACACCTAGGGATCACCAAGATGATGGCAGATCTGAAGAAGATGATATTTTGGCCAGGGATGAAGAAGGACATTATGTACTTCGTGACCCATTGCGAGGCATGTCAGTTGGTGAAGGCAGAGTGCAAGAACCCCGCAGGACTGTTGCAGCCACTCCCGGTGCCGGAGTGGAAGTTTGATGATATAGTTATGGATTTTATACATGGGCTTCCCCAGTCTCGGACAGGGAATGACTCGATCTCGGTGATTGTTGATCGGTTGACGAAGGTGGCCCTCTTTATACCAATCAGGAAGGATGACTCGGTGGGAGTGCTGGTACGGAAGTTCGTGGAGCAGTATATCCGATATCATGGCATGCCCAGGACGATAGTGTCGGACCGCGATGGGCGGTTTACATCCAGGGAGTGGCGGTTAGTGCAGGCATATCTGGGCTCCCGATTGACTTTTAGCACAGCCTTCCACCCTCAGACGGATGGGCAGACAGAGCGCACAAACAGTACATTGGAGGATCTACTACGACTGTGTATACTAGACCGAGGGGAGCCATTGGAGAAGATGTTGTCGTTGTTCGAGTTCTCCTATAACAACAACTACCAATTCAACATCAGGATGGCGCCTTATGAAGCCTTATATGGAAGGAAATGAAGGACCCCGCTTTCTTGGGTTCAGGACGAGGATCTGAAGGCGTTAGGATCAGATTTTGTTGAAGACACCGAGGCTCAGGTGAGACTGATTAGAGACAGGATGTTAGAGGCGCAGAGCAAACAAGCTAAGTATTATGACGCCCGACATCGTCAAGTGGAGTTTCAGGTGGGGATCGAGTGTTTTTGAAAGTCCGGCCCATGCATGGAGTTTCACGGGTACGCGGGCAGAGGAAGAAGCTCAGCCCTAGGTAAATGGGCCCTTATAGGATCCTGGAACGGATCGGGGCCCTAGCTTACAGGCTGGAGTTGCCACCAGAGCTGGCAGCTCTACACGACGTCTTCAACATTTCTTCGCTGAGAAGGGCTCTACTACGCCCGGAGCAGTGGATTTTGACCACCGAAGGGCCGGTAGCCTCAGACCGATCTGTTCAGTTGGAGCCGATTCCGATCGATGACAAAGGAGTATGGATCTTGCGCCGTAAGCAGATCCCCTTAGTCAAGGTTCTGTGGAGAAACCAAGGTCAGGAGGAGCACACCTGGGAACTGATGAGTCCATATTTTATACTTAATTCCGGACTCATCTAGGCTTATTTTCTTGTCTTTGCACACCGTTTAACGTCATTTGCACTCCTTTTGGTTCGCTACGGTTTTTCATGTCTTGTGCACCCTTTTTAGCCTATTTCTGTGTGTGTGTGTATTTCATTCTTGCTATGATTATTATTGTTTGCTGTGGCTGCCACGATCGATGTCCCGTGCAGTTTTCCTGCAGGTTTGGGGATCGTGAGGGCATTCGAGATAGGTGTTTCACTATTTTTTTGCAAAGGAGTCAGTGGTCGTTCGTTTTTACCCACGCACAACCATCGACCTCTTGGCGCACGATCACTGATCGTGCGCAGCCCGAACTCATTTGTGAAAACTCTGTCTTGAACATTCCACACGATCACTTGCCATACCGCGCACGATCACTGCTCGTGCGCTGCCGGTCGTGCGCAGTCATGGCCCTTTTTACAAAGTTTTGCCTGGCTATTTCCGCACGATCATCAGCATTGCCTCACACGATCACTGATCGTGCGCTGCTGATCGTGCGCGGCCATTGATTTTCTGATGCAGGTCTACTGGTTGCTGGCGAACTGGAGCTGACCTTGGTCGCGCATGACCACTGGATGTGCGCTAGTGTTCGTGCACCCAATTTATTCTGCAATCTATAAATACGCAGGTTCCGCCCTAATTTCGGGAGTTCGCCAAAGTCCGCCATTTTTCCGCCATTTTCGTCTCCAAGGAGGGTTTCCACCGTCCTCCTTCATCTTCCACCATAGGGAGGTGCTCCGGGCAAGCTTTCAACGCCAAATCATAGTCGGAGCTTCCTCTCGGCCTCCTCCTTCATCCTCGAGCTTCAAGGGAGATTTGCCCTAGCTTCCTCCATCAAGCTAGGAGGAGTATGTGCTTCCATCTTCCGCAGCGTGATACGAAGAAGACGGGCCACTGGGAGTGAGTGACAGCCTCCTCTACCCCGGACGCAGCTGAGGACCGAGCTTGGACTTGGATTGACAACCCGGGATTCCAACCATGAACCCTCAATAAGGCTTCGGAACCGGTCGATTTCGCACACTCCTCTTATGCTGTTGTTGATAGCTTAGTTTAATTTCTATGTATTGATGAAGTATTTTTATTGATTAGCATTTTCACTTATTCATGTCTATGTGAGTTATTGTGATTTTGTTATTATTGCTTGAGGTGCGCCATATTCCATCCTCCCTTGCCGCACTAGCAATTGCTAGTGGCATGCGTAGCGAAGAGGTGCTTACGACCCTCATTCCGCCGTTCTCTCCACCTCATCCGCTAGCCTACTCGCCCATCCGCCTTGTGAATCGGTGCATAGCGGCCCGACTAGTCTTCATCCCGCCTAGTGAAGCTTCGCATAGTGGCGTTGCATAGGAGTAGTTGATAGATTTTTACTTTATTTTCCGCAACCATCAAAACCCCCATTTCATTATCTCCTACCCGAGGACTTCAATCTCAAGTCCTCCTCGACATTAACTCATCCATTACTGTGTTCCTCAAGAGACCGACACTCGGGGATTTATTCCCAAACTTTATTACTTGTGCGACCGGTGCGCTTGCCGTATTTTCCACGCATCAAGTTTTTGGCGCCGTTGCCGGGGAACACAGTCGTTTGAGTTTTTGAAGAGGTAGATGCGAGATACTCGCCCTTGTCCATTTGTTCATACCCTGTTTTGTCTTTATTTTAGTTTTTGAAATTGTTTACTTTATTTTTTCTATCCCTTCCTTGTTTTCTTTTTTTTAATATTGCAGATCCGAGTTGTTTTATTCTTGTGTGTAGTAATTTCCGGTAAATATTTCTGTTCGCGATGGATTCTGCTGCTGAGTGCCGTATTTTTGACGCTTTGCGGAGTTGCATCGATGCCATGGCTGTTTCTAATGCCGAGCACTGTTTTCGGTGTATTCTATGTCAAGGTGTGGGCCATATGTTGAAGGATTGCCCTCGCTTGTGCAAGCCTTCTACCTCTGTGGACGCATCCGCAGCAGTCCCCTGTTCGCGGGAGACTACCGTGGATGGGCCTACCAGGGTGTTGCCTGGCCCATACACTGACATGGCACACCTTGCTCGATCTTTGCCCATTGAGATTATGGAAGAATCTCTCGCCGCATATAGTTCCTTCATGGGTTCCTCAACCCCTTTTTACGAGCTTCCTTTGAGTGATCCCTCTCACTCGGATGTTAGACCGCAAGGAGTGGATCAGGAACTCACGGACGATCATGTATGGGATGATGAGAGTGTTCCGGTCGTCGACGGGGTGGCATCTACGGATGATGTTGCGAAGGGGCCTGCGCATTCTATGCCTGATTTTGAGAGCAGCTTTGCCCCTACGCAGTATTTGTTGGAGTTTTCTACTCCTTTTTCTTGTGAGTCAGCTGATGAGGCCGTTATTGTGGATGATTCGGTCCCTGAGGTTGTGCCGAAGTGGGATGACGATTCTGCTATCTCCGATGGAGAATGTGGATCTTCGGACCACTATGACGCACCCCGGTGGTACGAGGAGTATTACCTTTCGGATGCGGAGGTTTGCACCTCCCTATCTGACGAGGCGGTCCCCCTTTCCACCGCGGACTTCGAGTTCTCGGATTCTCCCCAATACGACTCATATGACACTGACGATGATCATTGTCTGGATCTTGTTGGGGGTGATACCGGGATCTCTCCCCCGATTTCTGATTATTTTTGTCCTTCTTCTCTTTTATTCCTTGATCCCCCTTCCATATCTGTGCCTGTGCGGGTTGATTCTCCGCTGGCGTGCTGGGATGACGATGAGCTTTGTGCTCAAGCCGTTGACTCCTACGCACCTGTGTGGGATGACCCCTTGCTAGGCAAGGATTCTTTTTGTGATGAGATGAGCGAGGACCAGGTCGCCTCCTCATCTTATTTCCTACTTCCTCTACCTGAGCTTTTCAGGTATTATTATCTAGGTAGAGGGGTAACTGTTCTATCGCCGTATCGGTACCTGTTACCGCAACGGATATTGGAATAGTTACCTGTTCATCTTCTCTTCCATAGGCCCATTAGCTAAGGCTTTTCTGCTTCGAATAAGTTGTGCTGGGATGACAGTAACCCCAGTAGTTATCTTAAATTTCTGCATTTTACTTTTTATGTCTAGCTTAGTTTAGTATTTCTTTATGTATATTTTTCTTTTGTTTTTGCGGAGCTAACCCCTGCAGGTATTTATGGAAACTACGCATTGGCGGGGTTGTTATTCTTCGTTTGGCGGGCCTGCTGCTACTTTCCACGCGTCTTCTGGTATGCTCACTAGCTGAGCATTGGGTAACCTCTCCCCTTTTCTCCGTTTGATTTTAATTCAATATCATATGCTATGCTGCTTAGTTTAAGTCTGGGGGAGAGCATGTTTACCTTTTGCACGCGCACATTTCTTTTGCATACTAGAAGCTTTTCGTATTTTATTTTGTTTATGTTCATTGCATCGCACACCACTGCACCCACATGAGCGTGAGCTTAGCTGTTAACGTGCCACGAGTTGAACTTATATCTTAGTTAGATTTGGAAAATTTCTGTGCTAGTTTAGGATTGTGCGACGGAGTAAAATGTTGGCCTTGCTGTGTTTCTAGTCAACTGCTCTCATTTTGTATAGAAATTTGTGTAGATTTAATTATTTTCGTATGCTTATAGTTCTATATTTTTCTATTTGCGTGCATATTTCTTATTCTACTCAAAAGTTGGTGAATCCGGTGTGAATCAAACGGTAGCGTAGGAATGTGTGTAGCCGCCACTAGACTCGTATTGCTTGAGTCGGGAGGAAGGATTATCTTTCTCGGTTGCTAAGAACTTGCCCCAAGCTATTCTTGAAGCATTGGTACACGGTTAGTCTAGCGTGAGAGTGATGTAGGCCACCTTTTGGCCCGGTTGAGCTTTGTACCCATTCCTAACATCGCCCTTGCTAGCCCCTTTGTGCCTACCCTTCCTTTTGATTCAGCTCCACTATATTCGCCAAAGCCTCATAGCCGATCCTAGTCGCACACCCAATTAGAGCTTTAGTAGTTTACATTTTATGTTGGGTTGTGATGTGGTGATTCGTATTTGTGATATGTGGTTGTGCGCAAAAGAAAAATGTGCTGATTTTGTAAAAAGAAAAAGAAAATATTTAATAGAAAAATATTTGAAAAAGAGAAAAAGAGAAAAGAAAAAGAGAAAGAAAAAGTTTGATTGAAAATCTTTATTTGAGATGATTTGGATTTGGAGTAGGCGGTGCACACACCCATTTAGTAAAAGTTAAGTCTGGGGGTGTGGTGCACCCGTATTTATTTTGTGGGCAGCGGGTACTAGTTTTGTACGTTAGCTCATTTGGGTTAGGTGCATACCCTTCATGTTTATCCTTGTTTTCCTCACCGTCACCCAAGACCCATTATTACCCGAAGTCCTACGGACTTGCGCTTGAGTTAACTAGTGCCGTGGAGAGAGTGCGAACGGGCAAGCTTATGGTTTCCGACATTGGTGGATTCCTTTGGGGGTAATCTTGAGCCCCGGTCTTCGGCAATGCTCACCTTAGTGGCCTGCCTACTTTCTTCCTGCGTAGGACCGGATGATTCACCGTGATTCCACTTTTGAGTAATAATAAATTTTTGATACGCATTGTGAAAAATATAAAATATTTTGTATACTTAAAAAATTCCTCTACTTTATTTTTATGCACGCAAGCATGCGACTTCGCATGGTACTCCGTTTTGCAATTTCTTTGTTAGCTAGTTCATTTTCCCCGTCTGCTTAGGTTTTGTTTGCTCGGGATGCGCAAACGGTTAAGTCTGGGGGTGTGATGAGTCCATATTTTATACTTAATTCCGGACTCATCTAGGCTTATTTTCTTGTCTTTGCACACCGTTTAGCGTCATTTGCACTCCTTTTGGTTCGCTACGGTTTTCCATGTCTTGTGCACCCTTTTTAGCCTATTTCTGTGTGTATGTGTATTTCATTCTCGCTATGATTATTATTGTTTGTTGTGGCTGCCACGATCGATGTCCCGTGCAGTTTTCCTGCAGGTTTGGGGATCGTGAGGGCATTCGGGATAGGTGTTTCACTATTTTTTGGCAAAGGAGTCAGTGGTCGTGCGTTTTTACCCACGCACGACCATCGACCTCTTAGCACACGATCACTGATCGTGCGCAGCCCGGCCTCATTTGTGAAAACTCTGTCTTGAACCTTCTGCACGATCCCTTGCCATACCGCGCACGATCACTGCTCGTGCTGTAAGACCCCCCTCCCGGAACACAACACACGGCACGAGGGGAGTCTTATGCCCGAAATAGCCGCCTTGCGGTAGCACTAACACACGGGTTAGCCTTTACCACAAGACGCCTATTCCGCCGGCTACAATCCATATCACAACAATTTTGCCAACCCAACCATAACAGAAAAGTAAAGCTAAAAGCAGTTTAGTTCACAGCTAAGTTAAAGTCCAAAAATAGCGGAAGATAACAAGCACAACAGGCTTGTACAAATAAACAAGAGTCTAGAAATGTTTTGCCAAACAGCTACATGAAAACACTCACTACTGTCACTGACGGTGCCGATGGCACCACCACCTCAGGTCCTATCATCCGGGCCTGGCTGTCCTGCTGCGTAGTCCGTTGCCGCTCTACCTGCGGGGTTTCCTCCTAAAAAGGAAGACGTAGCAACCGTTAGTCATAAGACTAAGTGGCTTCACATCCGCTCCCCCGGCGACTCCTCGGCACCGGGCGGAGAAAGGAATACAGGTACAATATATATACATAAGCAAGTAAACAAGCAGGTGACAGTAAATATGGTGAAGTATAAACTACGCTACACAACTAGCAGTTCTACAAATATCCATGTAAATGACAGCAGGTATAATTAATCAGAATAGTAACTTAACTTATAAGAGTGCCCATACAAACTTATAAGTTAAGGATCGGCTTAATCGTAAAGTAACTCATCGTATAAGAGTGCCCATACAAACTTATACGATGAGGATCTTGTGTATGCAATGAATGACATGTTATGAATGTTATGTTATGACCGACTCATGCGCACGCACATGCAACTTGCTATGTCGACACAGACTAGAAGTTCCCACTTTTCGAGCAGGTAGCTAACCTCTCAGGCGTCGTCCGTCGTGGCTAGACGGCGACAGTGGAGCGGGCGTCTCCACTACTAGGTGGTATCACACTACCTATCCTAGGCCCCCGTACGCCTCAACGCTAAGAACACAACAGCGGAGCTCACATGCGTACTACGGCTCAGAAGGGGTCTTGGGTAAATGTGCACCAAGATCACAGCCCAACCTGGCCTTGATTTCGAACCGGATGGAACCTCGGAAACGCACGAGGTGCAAGCCCAACCGTTCTCATGGCACGGAGGAGATCTCGGGTTATGGACACCAAGTATCTAACCCTACCGCCCAAGGTCTACTCATTGGCTCCCATCGGTGTGACGACTGGCGAACCCGTAGACCTGCCACAATCATTATCTCAACACCGCGACACGATGAATCGTCGCACATCACATGCCCCAAAACAACTCACTCGATGCTACCCGTAGGGAGACTTCAACTCTAAGCATCGATTGTTAATAAACCCCTTGGGCTCGGATTACAGTTACAAAATACTCTTCACATAGTGTTCATCATGTTCACGCCCACCTATTCAATGATTTCACCTCAACACTACGTACATTAGATATGTTCAACGCCAATTTGTATAAATATATCCTTTACCAATAGCAACTCCTAATATCTAGCCTTCCCATCCAATCCATTTCTCTACCATTGCATGGTTATCCCTTATTACACAACCAAATGAGTAACCATACTAAATTATAGTAACAACGACATTATAGTTATATGGGAGCAAGATATCACATGAGCAAATCACAATCATTGCAAGAGTGCTAACATTATAATTTAACAAGTGCATTAACATAGGATAGTCCAATACTAAAACTGGGATTCCCGGAGCTACAGGAATCCGATCACAATGCACAACCACTCGTTGGAAAGGTATTCGCGAGGGCTACGACTTTCGTGTTGAGTCGATCGCCCAGATCTGGTCGCAACATACCAGAAATTCAACTCGAATACGTACAGCAAACAGTTTCCTGTACAGGAATTTTCCCGAACGCAGCGGACTCGAACCAGCTTTCCCGTGGCTACAGGTATCGCATGGAAACGAGCAACCCCTCGTTGGAAAGGCAATTTCAAGGGCTACGACTTTCGTGTTGAGTCGATCACCCAGATCTGGCCAGAACACCTCCTAAATTGGCCACGAAGGTCGCCGCATGCAGAAATCAGATTTCTGCACGCATCTTAAGGCGAGATGAACGGCATCCGTTCATCTTCTTCCTTGCAACGACCTCGCATAAACCTCTCCAGAAATCACACCCAACCTTATTTCTCCTTTCAAAGCCAAACCCCCAACGAAAACCCCTCTCATCTCCACTTTGAAGGATGAGAAGGTTGAGGGAGACTAAGCCTAAAACCTAGGCATAGCTTATCCTAAGAACTCTCCTCCTCACCATCAAGACTCTATGGAGTCGATGTCTCTCCTATAATAACTATAGATCTAGCACCAAGGGAGAGGGGAGGAAGCTCACCTCAAGTCCAGCGGTACCACCATGGCCGGCCATGAGCCTCGCACTCCTTCGCTGCGGCATTGTTTTTCCCTTGACGGTGGCGGCGTTTTGATTCCTCCAAGGATGGCTCCGGCAAGCTCTTCCTCCTCCTCCAGCCAAGAACCCTCTCAGGAATTTCGGGGCAGAAGAAAGGAGATGAAATGCTAGGGTTTCCCAACTTTTTCCTTTTTATACATCGCAGACACGGGTAGGCACACGGCCGTGTTCCTACCCGTGTTCAGGTGACACGGCCGTGTGGCATGCCGTGTCTAGGGCCGTGTTCCTCCCAGAACCACTTTCTGCCGGGTCAGGGTTGCGGCACACGGGTAGAGACACGGCCGTGTCCCGACCCGTGTCCTTGGCACACGGCTAGGGACACGCCCGTGTCCCAACCCGTGTCCTTGGCACACGGCTAGGGACACGCCCGTGTCCCAATGCCCGTGTACCTCTCTGACTGGTAAACCTATTTTTATGAGGCACACGGGTATGGACACGGCCGTGTCCATACCCGTGTCAGCCAAAAATGCTGTTTGCCTTGTTTTCCTCATTTCCCGCACGTCCGCACCTGTTCACCCACATCCCCCATTGGGCTCACCACAGCCCCCTTGACTCAAATACGCAATCAAGGGGCCTAGCGCGAATTGGGACGTTACAAATCCTATAAACAAAATAAAAGATTTCGTCCCCGAAATCAGGGTAAGGCTATGGGAGTGAAACACATAAAAAGGGAACTATGCTTTCAAATAAAATTTTTACCTGGAGTAAATAATTCCGGGTAGCGCTCTTGCATCAAATCCCTTGGCTCGCATGTGCACTCTTCCTTCCTGTGATTAGACCATAGCACCTTCACCAAGGGAACAGTTTTGCGGCGCAAGGTCCTTGTCTCGTTATCAACGATCCGCACCGGCTCCAGTCGCACAGACCTATCAGACGCCACGGCACCATCCGCCGTGGGGATATACTGTTCAGGTCGCAACAAAGCCTTCCGAAGCGACGATACATGGAACACGTTGTGAAGGTTCTCCAGCTCCGGTGGTAACTCCAATCGATAGGCCAGAGGGCCAATCCTTTCCACTACAACATAGGGCCCAACATACCTTGGGCTGAGCTTCTTGACTCCACGTACTCGTGACACTCCGTGCATCGGTCGAATCTTCAGGAACACCTTATCACCCACTTGAAACTCTACCATACGGTGCCTTGCGTTGTAATATTTCGCCTGTCGGCTTTGAGCCTCTAGCATTCGATTCCGGATCAACCTAACCACCGCGTCCGTGTCATCAATATACTCATTTCCCAATGTCTTCGGATCTTCGTCTTGCACCCAGGACAAGGGTGTTCTACACCTCCTTCCATACAAAGCTTCATGAGGTGTCATTCCAATACTAGCTTGATGACTGTTATTATAAGAGAACTCCACGAGAGGTAAGAGCCTCTCCCATAGTTCTCCTTTATCTAGCACACACAACCTCAATAGGTCCTCCAATGTTCGGATGGTTCGTTCAGATTGCCCGTCCGTTTGTGGGTGAAAGGCTGTGCTAAAGGCGAGGCGCGAGCCCAAATAAGCCTGTACAGCCCTCCATTCTCTTGAAGTAAACCGACCATCCCGGTCGGAGACGATCGTCTTTGGCACACCATGGTACCGCACAAATTGTTCCACAAAGAGACGCACTAAGACGCCCACTTGCGCCTCCTTCTTCATTGGGATAAATCGGGCTACCTTGGTCAACCGGTCAACTATCACCCACACAGAATCATTCCCCGAGCGCGAGCGAGGTAACCCGTGGACGAAGTCCATGGAGATGTCCTCAAATTTCCATTCGGGGATGGGCAACGACTGTAGCATTCCACCGGGGCTTCGGCACTCTGCCTTCACCATTTGGCAGGCCACACAATGAGTAACAAAGTACTTGACATCCCTCTTCATGCCCGGCCAACACATCGTCTTTCTCAAATCGGTGTACATCTTCGCGATCCCCGGGTGCACCGAGTACTTGGAGCAATGGGCCTCCTTTAGAATATCCTCCCGAATGTTGTCACCTTCGGGGATGTAAAGCCGGCCACGAAAATGGACGAGGCCGTCTTTTAGGGAGTATTCTTCCGTAGTCCCATCCTCCATTGACTTGAAAGCCGGGGTTAAAGCCGCATCCTTCTTTTGTTCCGTACGGATCCGGTCTCGTATGTTGCAAACTATACTCATCGCGGCCAAATATTCGGTATACTCTTCCGGTTGATTCTTAAAGACCAAAGTGATTTCCATCTCTTGCAGTGTCCGGATTAACTCCATCCTCATCAAGCGGGATTCCGTGCTCGCTTCCGGCGCTTTCCGGCTCAAGGCATCAGCTACGGAATTAACCTTCCCGGGGTGGTAGTTCAAGGTGAAATCATAGTCGCACAAGAACTCCAACCACCGCCGCTGTCTCAAGTTTAACTCCTTTTGGGTGTGAACGTACTTCAGATTTTTGTGATCCGAGTAGATCTCGCAGTGGACGCCGTATAAATAATGCCTCCACATCTTCAAGGCGAATACCACCGCTCCCAACTCTAGATCATGCACCGGGTAGCTGGCTTCATGCTTCTTCAACTGTCTTGAAGCATAAGCGATCACATGCCCATTCTGCATCAACACAGCTCCCATCCCTTGATACGACGCATCCGTGTAAACTTGAAAGCCCTCCTTCCCAGATGGAAGAGCTAGGATGGGTGCAGTCGTCAATCTGTCTTTCAACTCTTGGAATGCAGCTTCGCACTGGGGTGTCCATTCAAACGGCACACCCTTCTTGGTCAGCGTAGTAAGGGGAAGGGCGATCTTCGAGAAGCCTTTCACGAACTTGCGATAGTACCCGGCAAGTCCAAGAAAGCTTCGTATGTCGGCCGCTGACTTCAATGGCGACCACTCCTTCACGGCCCGCACCTTGGCCGGATCTACTGCTAGCCCCGCCCCACTAATCACATGGCCCAAGAACGCGACCTCTCGAAGCCAAAACTCACATTTGCTGAACTTGGCAAACGAAGTGTGCTCCTTTAGTTTCCTCAGCACTAAAGTTAGATGTTCGGCGTGTTCTGCTTCAGTCTTGGAGTAGACTAGGATATCATCGATGAACACGATGACAAAGATGTCCAAATAAGGGTTGAACACCTTGTTCATCAAGCTCATAAAGGCGGAAGGGGCGTTTGTGAGCCCAAACGGCATCACGGTGAATTCATACAAACCATATCTCGAACTGAACGCCGTCTTCTGAATGTCATCTTCTTGTATCCTCAGCTGATAATATCCTGAATGCAGATCTAACTTGGAGAACCAATACGATCCCACCAATTGATCGAATAATTCATCAATGCGCGGTAGGGGATAGGTGTTCCGCACCGTTAACCGGTTCAACTCTCGATAATCAATACATAACCGCAAGGTGCCATCCTTCTTTTTGACGAACAAAACGGGCGCTCCCCAAGGCGACGAGCTTGGGCGGACGAACCCTGCTTCCACCAATTCCTGAAGCTGGACTCTAAACTCTGCAAGTTCCTTCGGAGCCATTCGGTATGGAGCTCGCGAGACGGGCTTGGCACCCGGAATTAGCTTGATTTGGAAGTCCACTTCCCTATGCGGGGGTAGTCCTGGCAATTTCTCGGGAAATACCTCGGGAAATTCTCGCACCACCCGCACATCCTTGACCTCTAATATCAATTTCTTCAACTCGAAGCAAATTACATAGACCTCGTCCCCTTCCATATGAGATTTCATAACTTGGATTGAAGATAATAATTTACGGGGTGCGAATTTAATACCTTGGAAGATGACTTCCGAGTCTCCATGCCTCAACATAACTTGCTTCTCCGCACAATTGATCCTGGCGTGGTGCCAGTCCAACCACTTCATGCCCAGGATGAGATCGAACTCCGGGATTCTTAACACTGTAGCCGGAGTTTCAAAGAACTTTCCTCCAATAAGGGTGTCGAAGTCGCAACTTGCTGACGACGTCATCTCAGAGCCGTCCGGAAGGCGCACCCTTTGAGTAATGCCCGTGAAGTGTTGCACTCCCTCCAAGTCCTTCATGAAGTCCTCCAAAATGAACGAGTGAGACGCACCCGTGTCAAATAACGTATAGGCGGGTCTCCCGCTAACCACGACAGTGCCTAGGTTCCAAAAGGGTAATCACTATTCAGAATAGCGCGTATCATTTGTATCATAAATCTAACAAGTCATATAATATTAAAACAATTTTGCACGTACCGGTGATGACTTCCTGCGGATTTCTCTCCTGAGTCATATCCAATGCGAATACATGCTCCCGTGCATGTCCTTGATTTCTCCCTGGTGGTCCTCTTCCTCGGCCACGCATGTGCCCTCGTCCCCGTGGAGCTACTGGAGGGGGAGCAATAGGGGCACCACCGATCAGTCGCGGGCAAACTCGTCGGACATGCCCCGGTTGGTTGCACTCAAAACATATCATCTCACGTCGGCCCCCAGGTTGTTGATAATATTGCTGCTGCGGTGGTGGTGGTAAAGGTAGTGGTTGCGGAATTGGGTACTCCACCCGATAGTTCCGGTTGACCCACCGACCGCCTCTGTGGTTTCCCCTTCCTCTGCCATGATCATTCCGCCTTCTATTACTAGGGCCGACTTCAATTACACCTTCCGCAGGTCTCTTGCCACATCCCATGTGGTCCGCCTCCAGTCTCTTTGCCATGTCAATGATTTCTGCCAGGCTTCCATCGGCTATAAACAAAAGGGCCTGCCTCAGGGGGTCCCTTAACCCTTTGTAGAAGCGCTTCGCATAGCCTCTATCGTCCAGATCATAGGAATCAGCAAACCTAGCGAGGTGTTGGAACTCCCTCTGGTACTCCGTTGCCGATTTCGATCCCTGCTTCAGCTGCAGAAATCTTTCTTCAAGTTCAACCCGAGCAGAAGAAGGAATGAAGTGATCTAGAAAAGCCTCGGTGAACTCGTTCCAACTGATGTCCGTGTACAACCGCCCTTGGAAGGTGGAGCCCATGAGGGACTTCCACCACCTTTTGGCGTGTAGCTCTAGCAGCGTCACTACCAATGTCACCGCCATGTTGTTCGGACATCTTATGCCAGCCATCAATTCCTGCACGGTATCAAGCCATTCCTCGGTGCGCACCGGCGATTCTGTCCCAAGATAGGCAGGAGGGGACAGGGCACGGAAGGTGCTCACCCAGTTGGAGCCTGGCGCCTGTTGTTGCACCGGAGCTTGCTGGGCTTTAAATGCATCCAATATGGCTGACAGCGTTTGTCCCAGTTCCGACTGCTGGAATTGTGAAGGGACGGAAGGGGTAGGAGTGCCCCCAACCGGCTCCACCTGCGCTGGGACCTATACGCAAGGTACAAACTAGGGTCAGGTTGGCTAAAACTAATGTCAAAGTTGGACAACTTAGTGTGAATTACATATGGGCACACCACTGCTTCCGCTAAGTCGGTTTGTCCCCAAACCGACTAATCGAACGGGAGTGGCCCATTGTTACCTGACTGCTGTAGGTGAAGATCGGCTTAGTCTGATACCATTTGTAAGACCCCCCTCCCGAAACACAACACACGGCACGAGGGGAGTCTTATGCCCGAAATAGCCGCCTTGCGGTAGCACTAACACACGGGTTAGCCTTTACCACAAGACGCCTATTCCGCCGGCTACAATCCATATCACAACAATTATGCCAACCCAACCATAACAGAAAAGTAAAGCTAAAAGCAGTTCAGTTCACAGCTAAGTTAAAGTCCAAAAATAGCGGAAGATAACAAGCACAACAGGCTTGTACAAATAAACAAGAGTCTAGAAATGTTTTGCCAAACGGCTACATGAAAACACTCACTACTGTCACTGACGGTGCCGATGGCACCACCACCTCAGGTCCTATCATCCGGGCCTGGCTGTCCTGCTGCGTAGTCCGTTGCCGCTCTACCTGCGGGGTTTCCTCCTAAAAAGGAAGACGTAGCAACCGTTAGTCATAAGACTAAGTGGCTTCACATCCGCTCCCCTGGCGACTCCTCGGCACCGGGCGGAGAAAGGAATACAGGTACAATATATATACATAAGCAAGTAAACAAGCAGGTGACAGTAAATATGGTGAAGTATAAACTACGCTACACAACTAGCAGTTCTACAAATATCCATGTAAATGACAGTAGGTATAATTAATCAGAATAGTAACTTAACTTATAAGAGTGCCCATACAAACTTATAAGTTAAGGATCGGCTTAATCGTAAAGTAACTCATCGTATAAGAGTGCCCATACAAACTTATACGATGAGGATCTTGTGTATGCAATGAATGACATGTTATGAATGTTATGTTATGACCGACTCATGCGCACGCACATGCAACTTGCTATGTCGACACAGACTAGAAGTTCCCACTTTTCGAGCAGGTAGCTAACCTCTCAGGCGTCGTCCGTCGTGGCCAGACGGCGACAGTGGAGCGGGCGTCTCCACTACTAGGTGGTATCACACTACCTATCCTAGGCCCCCGTACGCCTCAACGCTAAGAACACAACAGCGGAGCTCACATGCGTACTACGGCTCAGAAGGGGTCTTGGGTAAATGTGCACCAAGATCACAGCCCAACCTGGCCTTGATTTTGAACCGGATGGAACCTCGGAAACGCACGATGTGCAAGCCCAACCGTTCTCATGGCACGGAGGAGATCTCGGGTTATGGACACCAAGTATCTAACCCTACCGCCCAAGGTCTACTCATTGGCTCCCATCGGTGTGACGACTGGCGAACCCGTAGACCTGCCACAATCATTATCTCAACACTGCGACACGATGAATCGTCGCACATCACATGCCCCAAAACAACTCACTCGATGCTACCCGTAGGGAGACTTCAACTCTAAGCATCGGTTGTTAATAAACCCCTTGGGCTCGGATTACAGTTACAAAATACTCTTCACATAGTGTTCATCATGTTCACGCCCACCTATTCAATGATTTCACCTCAACACGACGTACATTAGATATGTTCAACGCCAATTTGTATAAATATATCCTTTACCAATAGCAACTCCTAATATCTAGCCTTCCCATCCAATCCATTTCTCTACCATTGCATGGTTATCCCTTATTACACAACCAAATGAGTAACCATACTAAATTATAGTAACAACGACATTATAGTTATATGGGAGCAATATATCACATGAGCAAATCACAATCATTGCAAGAGTGCTAACATTATAATTTAACAAGTGCATTAACATAGGATAGTCCAATACTAAAACTGGGATTCCCGGAGCTACAGGAATCCGATCACAATGCACAACCCCTCGTTGGAAAGGTATTCGCGAGGGCTACGACTTTCGTGTTAAGTCGATCGCCCAGATCTGGTCGCAACATACCAGAAATTCAACTCGAATACGTACAGGAAACAGTTTCCTGTACAGGAATTTTCCCGAACGCAGCGGACTCGAACCAGCTTTCCCGTGGCTACAGGTATCGCATGGAAACGAGCAACCACTCGTTGGAAAGGTAATTTCAAGGGCTACGACTTTCGTGTTGAGTCGATCACCCAGATCTGGCCAGAACACCTCCGAAATTGGCCACGAAAGTCGCCGCGTGCAGAAATCAGATTTCTGCACGCATCTTAAGGCGAGATGAACGGCATCCGTTCATCTTCTTCCTTGCAACGACCTCGCATAAACCTCTCCAGAAATCACACCCAACCTTATTTCTCCTTTCAAAGCCAAACCCCCAACGAAAACCCATCTCATCTCCACTTTGAAGGATGAGAAGGTTGAGGGAGACTAAGCCTAAAACCTAGGCATGGCTTATCCTAAGAACTCTCCTCCTCACCATCAAGACTCTATGGAGTCGATGTCTCTCCTATAATAACTATAGATCTAGCACCAAGGGAGAGGGGAGGAAGCTCACCTCAAGTCCAGCGGTACCACCATGGCCGGCCATGAGCCTCGCACTCCTTCGCGGCGGCATTGTTTTTTCCCTTGACGGTGGCGGCGTTTTGATTCCTCCAAGGATGGCTCCGGCAAGCTCTTCCTCCTCCTCCAGCCAAGAACCCTCTCAGGAATTTCGGGGCAGAAGAAAGGAGATGAAATGCTAGGGTTTCCCAACTTTTTCCTTTTTATACATCGCAGACACGGGTAGGCACACGGCCGTGTTCCTACCCGTGTTCAGGTGACACGGCCGTGTGGCATGCCGTGTCTAGGGCCGTGTTCCTCCCAGAACCACTTTCTGCCGGGTCAGGGTTGCGGCACACGGGTAGAGACACGGCCGTGTCCCGACCCGTGTCCTTGGCACACGGCTAGGGACACGCCCGTGTCCCAACCCGTGTCCTTGGCACACGGCTAGGGACACGCCCGTGTCCCAATGCCCGTGTACCTCTCTGACTGGTAAACCTATTTTTATGAGGCACACGGGTATGGACACGGCCGTGTCCATACCCGTGTCAGCCAAAAATGCTGTTTGCCTTGTTTTCCTCATTTCCCGCACGTCCGCACCTGTTCACCCACATCCCCCATTGGGCTCACCACAGCCCCCTTGACTCAAATACGCAATCAAGGGGCCTAGCGCGAATTGGGACGTTACACGTGCGCTGCCGGTCGTGCGCAGTCATGGCCCTTTTTACAAAGTTCTGCCTGGCTATTTCCACACGATCATCAGCATTGCCTCGCACGATCACTGATCGTGCGCTACTGATCGTGCGCGACCATTGATTTTCTGATGCAGGTCTACTAGTTGCTGGAGCACGGGCGCTGACGTTGGTCGCGCACGACCACTGGTCGTGCGCCAGTGGTCATGCGCCCTATTTATTCTGCAATCTATAATTACGCAGGTTCCGCCCTAATTTTGGGAGATTGCCAAAGTCCGCCGTTTTTCCGCCATTTTCGTCTCCAAGGAGCGTTTCCACCGTCCTCCTTCATCTTCCACCATAGGGAGGTGCTCCGGGCAAGCTTTCAACGCCAAATCATAGCCGGAGCTTCCTCTCGGCCTCCTCCTTCATCCTCGAGCTTCAAGGGAGATTTGACCAAGCTTCCTCCATCAAGCTAGGAGGAGTATGTGCTTCCATCTTCCGCAGCATGATACGAAGAAGGCGGGCCACTGGAGTGAGTGACAGCCTCCTCTACCCCGGACGCAGTTGAGGACCGAGCTTGGACTTGGATTGACAACCCGGGATTCCAACCGTGAACCCTCAATAAGGCTTCGGACCCGGTCGATTTCGCACACTCCTCTTATGTTGTTGTTGATAGCTTAGTTTAATTTCTATGTATTGATGAAGTATTTTTATTGATTAGCATTTTCACTTAATCATGTGTATGTGAGTTATTGTGATTTTGTTATTATTGCTTGAGGTGCGCCATATTCCATCCACCCTTACCGCACTAGGAATTGCTAGTGGCGTGCGTAGCGAAGAGGTGCTTACGACCCTCATTCTGCCATTCTCTCCACCTCATCCGCTAGCCTACTCGCCCATCCGCCTTGCGAATAGGTGCATAGTGGCCCGACTAGTCTTCATCCCGCCTAGTGAAGCTTCGCATAGCGGCGTTGCATAGGAGTAGTTGATAGATTTTTACTTTATTTTCCGCAACCATCAAAACCCCCATTTCATTATCTCCGACCCGAGGACTTCAATCTCAAGTCCTCCTCGACATTAACTCATCCCTTACCGTGTTCCTCAAGAGACCGACACTCGGGGATTTATTCCCAAACTTTATTACTTGTGTGACCGGTGCGCTTGCCGTATTTTCCACGCATCAGGAACCGCAGGACCTGATGAGGCAAAAATACCCGGAGTTGTTCAGTCAGGTATACATCACTACCTCTCAGTATACTATGAATCGCCTTCTTGTATTGAACCGGTAGGACTAGATAAGGGAAAATTGAGAACCTAGGCATGCGCATGAAAGTAGGGGATAATCTTTTGTTTATTGGGGAGATTTCCTTTGTTTATCAAACAAGTAGTCGCTTCGACCCAATAGGAAAAAAAACCATATGGGACCCAATAGGAAAAAAAACCATATGGGTTGTTACAAGTTTACTTTATTTCGGTAGAAATCCCCGTAGGCTCAACCTCAATTTCGGGGACGAAATTTTTGTTTTGTTTATTGGGATTTGTAACATCCCATTTCCGACAAGACCCCTAGGAGACAGTTTGTCGTGACAGAACCCTAGGAAACCCAAAAAATTGAAGTCCATCGACCAAGACTTCAAGTCACGGGTTTGTCACGCCCGTGACCAACCTATCATGCCTGTGACCTAGGGCGTTACCCCTTCGATGATCGTCGATCTCAGGAAGAGGATCGTCGAGTGTAGGATTTGAAACCCGGGCCTGTCACGCCCGTAACATACGTGTCATGCCCGTGACCTAGGGCGTGACCCCCCTTCGACCATCGTCGATCTCAGTGAAACGATCGTCGAGCACAGTATTTGCATAATGGCCCTATCACGCCCGTGACCCACGTGTCACGCCCGTGACCTAGGGAGTGACCGCTTCGACGATCGTCGATCTCCGAGAGACGATCGTCGAGGGCAGATTTTGCATCAAGGCCCTGTCACGCCTGTGACCTACGTGTCATGCCCGTGACCTAGGGCGTGACCCCCTTTGATGATCGTCAATCTCCGCGTGACGATCGTCAAGGGCAGAATTTGCATCATGGCCCTGTCACGCCCGTGACCCACGTGTCACGCCCGTGACCTAGGGCCTGACCACCCTTCGACGATCGTCGATCTCAGGTCGACGATCGACGAACCTAGAATTTGTCACCCAGCCCTGTCACGACCGTGACCTACGTGTCACGCCCGTGACAAAAGACGAAACGTAAGCCAGGCTGGAAATTTCTGTAACCCAAGTCATAATCAATTCTGATTATGGGAATTTACAGCAGGAGTATTTATGGGCCGTTTCTTTCTCTAATTACTTAGTAAACTGAGCAAGTGTTGGTCCAATAGGAAATCGCCACCTAGATCAGTCTTCTCATCTTCCAACGTTTCCTTTCCTCCACCATAACCGAAATACTATTAAGAGAGAGAATTCATGGCCATGAATGTTTCATCCTTTCCCCTCCCCACTTGGAGATCTATAAAAGCCCCCTTAGAGCAAGAGGAGAAGGTTACACTCTAGACCAAACGAATTCAGATTTCAGCTCTTGCTGTAGGAGAAGTTCGGGAACGCCACCACCGCGCCATGACAATCCGACGTTCATCTCGTCTCCAAACCGCGAACCAGGTCCTCCTCTACTTCTTCTCTTATGGGTAGATCTTAGGATTTTAGAATTGAAGTTCGTGCTCAAAGAAGCCGGACCTATCTCGCGTTTTCATGGAAAACCATGAAAAATATATTTTTCGGGTACGCAGGAAACCGCCACCTCCGGCGGCCAAACCACCGCCAACCGATCGCCATCGCCTCGACGGAGGTGGTGGTGGGAGTGGCTGGCCAGGGAAGTGATCGGACAGCCGGTGACGGATCACGGAAGGGTTACAGGAAATATGGTTTTTCTGAGTTTCTGTTTTGGATTCTGTTTGGTAGGGGAGATGAACAGTAAAATATTATTATAATATGAAAATTAAGTACATAATATATAAGGTAAATATACATAAAATAGGCTTATTTTGATGCTACAAATCGAGGCATTTAAAAGCCGTTTTATGAAAAAATGGATAGTCACGAAAGTTGTAGACCTTCAAGTCTAGATTAATTTAAAATTAATTTCAACTCGTTTGGTTAAGCGGTTTAACCGCATAACCCGTTTTAGTGGGGGTTGTACCTAGAGCTGGGCAGAAACTAAAATGGATGCCCCCTCTTCTTCCTTTGTCCAAATGACCTGGAATTTGGGCAGAGGGTTACCCTTAGCCACATCTAAAGGCTGTCCAAAAATGGGAATTTTTGGAGATACTTTGCCTAAAGTTTTGTTTTAATTTAATAAACTTAGAGGAATTTATTTAAGTGGTCAAATGACCTCCAAACCCTTCCCAATTTTGGTGAGTGGTCCCTGGCTATAAAACTTAGCTCTGTACAAATTTTCAACTCACTTGGATGAGTTTTGAATAGGGAGTCACCTATTCTTAACTAGGCAATAGTGAGGCATTTTTGAGTAAAAAGTGCACTAGAGGTTAGAACGGTCATATCACCTCAACAGAGACTGATATATTGACCACTGACTTGGAGGGGTTATTATAACCCACTTGGAGAAAATGGTGTGATTTAGGGTTGGTTTACCCTAGGATCTAAACTCAAACCCTAAATGGAGGGTTTTGAGGGTTGTGAAGTGTATGGGGGCAAATGCCCTCATATTGTCTTGAGATTCAGTATAGTCGACGTTAACATAATATAAATTATCTGGATGGTATCTTGGAGGATTTGGAGACAAGTAGATACCTCAAAACCCTAATCTTAGCTTTAGGGTAAAATACTAATTCAGCATAATCCATCACTAAACATTATCTAAAGGCTGTGAAACTCGGGTAGAGTACGTTTTGGAGTGGGAAGAATCTATAGCAATTTTACTGGAATTTTATGATGTTTATTTCCAGCACTTCATTTGTACAGTTGATTATAGCCCTAATTGATTTTTTAATTATTTGGATCTTTCTGTTCATTAAAACCCCATGAAATCTTGGAATTAAATGTTATAGGTCAGAATGATTGCTCCTGAATTTTTGTACAATTTTTAGTTAAGTAAATCTAGTACTTCCTTCACAAATGTTAAAAAGGGCTTTTATGGTTTAAAAATTAATTATGGATGATATTTCTTCTCAAAACATATAAGGCTTAGGAATTGAGACTTTCAGGCCAAAATATACTTGTAGACATTTATTCATGATTTTTAGAATTGTAGTTACGGTACTTTCTTTACAAGTCCACCTTAAGGAGATATTTGATAAATAATTTATTCAGAGATTAATACTTCCTGAAAAATTATGAAATTGGGCCTATGCTATTTTTAGAGCTTTACCTACATAGTATAATTAATTTATAATTTTTTGAATGAATATTCTCTACACTTGATTCACAAATAACGAAATATTGAAGATATTGCTAAAATAGTTTTAGTGCCTTTTTGATGATAGAAAAATTGTGATACTTTGGATTTAATATTTTAAGATTACATAATATTTAGTATAATTTTGTTGGACATCTTGCATGAGAACCTAGGGTATTTCATGTTCAAATCGGCAGCCCTCGGAATTTTTGAGGAAATTAATTAAATGCTAGATAAGTTAGGAAAATTACCATTTTCTGGATTTAGACTAATAATATCATGAAAAGTCTCCAGTAAATAATTTAGGGCATTTGGATGAGTATTGGATCACTGCCTAACCGGTTCGACATATAGTCTAGGTTGGTCTGCATATAGCATATGGTTAAATTGCAATAGGACTTGATCTGGGATAGTGGTTGGAGTTAGCCATTTTGTCTGGGTGAATAGATGTGGATATTATGACAATAGAAGAATATGAAGAGTAGTGGGAAGTGGTGTTAGCTAAAGTTAAGAGGTGCTCGGGTCCGACGAAAGATCGTCTTTCTCGAAGAGAGGAAGGTTAACAATCACCCTAGGTTAGTCCATCGTAACATGAAAAGGGAATGGGCAAGGGAATTCTACCAATAATAATAAGTGCCTTACGAAAGGGAACGATGGGCTTCAGCTACCATCATAGTTCCTAGTGCCCTTTGAGAGCCCTTCACAGGGAATACCGGGAGCAGTCCTGGGTTAACGTAAACTGTAATAACAAACTGATAAGAGTAACTTAGTAATTAGGGTTGCACATTTCACAGGCACCGCTAGCACCAGAAGATGGTTGGGAGCTTTGGCTCGGTTGGTTAAGAGACGGACGGGATGGTCCAGGGAGTTTCAGCTCGATTGGTTAAGAGACGAACGTTTTGGTCTGGGGAGCTTCGACTCGGTTTTTGTGTGATTACCAGTAAATTTGCATGTGCATAAAAGTAAAGAAATTTAAGGTGGTGGGTCTTCGGTATTGGAGGGTCGATGCACCGACGCCAATACGCTGACTCGGCAAGTGTGGTTAGCATTTCGCCAATAGAAGTCCGGTGCGCCAGCCGGCAAGAGTACGCAGGCGTCAGCTTAGTGCACCAAGCGTTGAGGCATACGATAGGTCTGACCGGTAGTGCTTTACTGGTTTAAAGGTGGGCGAGGCAAAACCCACCGCTTCTGTCTGCCACTACGGAGGTATCCTGGGAGATAACGGCTCCGAAAGGGGGAACTAAAGGTCTGTGTGCACAGAGTCGGTTGTGTGAGTTGCACTTGCTTGTTCCATCATACCCACTTGCATGTCATAGCATAATCAATTCATTTAACCCCTGACACCTAAAGTATAAGTTGAATGGGACGCTTATACATTAGGACTTGCAAAACGACCCCTTGGTCTATAAGCTTGTGTGGTCAGGTTTATAAATTAAGGTTAAATTCAATATATATATGCTGTTGTTTGATAACCAACACCCCAACGTATAAGTGGTATGCGACACTTTATACGATAGGAGACTTGCAGAAGATCCCTTGGCTTATGCGCTTCCACACATAAGTTAAGGTTACTTTTCCTACTTTCTGTTTCTGTCATATTTATTGTAGAATTCTAGATTAGTTCCGCTGCCACCTGTTTTCTTTTGATTCATTCTCCACTTTCATGTCCTTCCTTTTCTTCCTCTCCGCTCGGTACCTATGAGCCATGGGGGAAGGGGTAGGGGATGATAAGGCTTAGTCTTTATGACTAACGGTTTTCGAACCGTATCATTTAGGGGATCGGGAGCCCAGCATGGAGGAGCAGCCCAAGAGACCGGTGCGCTTGGAGATGGGGCAGTCTAGCTCCGTAGTTCATACAGTCGGGACCGTGAGTCTCGACCTTGAGTAGTTTCTGTTTTTGCTTCCACATGAGTGATTTGTAGTGAGGACATGATTGTATCGGGCTTAAGCCCGTATATTTAGTACTCTGATATACTATTCTATGGACACTCCCTTCGTGAAGTTTTATTTCTTTATATGTGATTTATCTAGTGGACTTGCTTTTACTTACTTCATTTTGTGCTACCTTTCTGTGATCGAATTGGCCGGCAGAATCGGCGCCTTGTGGTGATGACCCTTAGGGACGTGAAGGTATCATCGCAAAGCGGCGATTCTGGGCCTAAGACCCCGGGTTTAAAAAGAAAAAAAAGGGGGGGGGTCTTACATTCTGACTCGGCCGGTTAGATTGCAACACAGTTTTGCTTTTTGCTGCTCTAAGAGATAAGCTTTCTTACTAGGAATTGGCAAGTCCCATAAGTGCTTTTCCTATCATCTTTCCTTCCTACAAAATCTACATCTGAAAAGCCAATCAGTTCACTATCATTACTTCTTGGGTACCATAAGCCAAGATTTTGTATACCTTTAAGGTATCTCAAAATTTGCTTCGCAGTAGTATAGTGAGATTCCTTAGAGTTCACCTGGAATCTAGCGCATACACATGTTAAGAACATTATATTTGGTCTACTTTTGGTAAGGTAGAGAAAGGACCCAATTATGCTTCTGTACTTGGTTTCATCAAAAGGTTTCCCTTTCTCATCCTTGTCCAGAGACATAGCTGAGGCCATTGGAGTCCTCATAGAGGTTGCATTCTCCATTCTGAATTTCTTAAGTAGCACTTTGGTGAACTTTGTCTTTGAGATGAACATTCCATCCTCAGATTGTTTCACCTGAAGCCCTAAGAAATACTTCAGCTCTCCCATACTGCTCATTTCAAACTTCCCTTGCATAAGTTTAGAAAACGTCTTGCATAGGTTGTTATCCGTAGAACTAAAAATAATTTCATCGACATAGATTTTCACTTGCAAAATCTTGTCATTTATTTCCCTAAGAAATAATGTCTTGTCTATCTTTCCTCTTGTGAACTTGTTCTCAAGATGAAAGCTAGACAGCGTCTCATACCAAGCTCGAGGAGCTTGTTTAAGACCATATAAAGCTTTTTACAGTAAATAAACATGATTAGGAAAAGTTGAGTCAACAAAACCTGGCGGTTGCTCTACATACACTTCTTCCTTTATGTCACCATTCAGGAAGGCAGATTTTACATCCATCTGATAGACGGTTAAGCCCTTAAGTGCAACATAAGCAAGGAATAACTTGATCGCCTCCAGTCTTGCCACTGGAGCATACGTTTGATCGAAGTCGATTCCTTCTTCTTGATGATAGCCCTTGGCAACGAGTCTTGCTTTGTTCTTTATAATAGTTCCTTCTTCGTCCATCTTATTCCGATAGACCCATTTTCTCCTGATGACGTTCTTACTCTTGGGTCTAGGAACAAGTGTCCAAACATTGCAACGTTTGAAATTGATTTAACTCTTCTTCCATGGCTAGTATCATGGATGCATCTGAGTTTGCTTCCTCGAACTTCTTAGTTTCAACCTGTGATAGAAAACTTAAGAATAAATTCTCGTTAGTTGTACCTCGACGAGTTCTGACACCATCCTGGGGATCTCCTATGATCTGGACCAAGGGATGATCCTTCAGGTGTCTGAGTTCTAGAGTCCTTGCATCTGGGATCTCCACAGCCACTGGAGTTGCATCTTCAGTTGGGATGAATTCTTCATCTTGATCATCTACCTCTCTAATCGGGGTTGTAGAGCTGATCTTGATGAACTTTTCATCTTTGTCTTCAGTAGGTTCATCCAAGCTGATTTCCTTCATCTTTGTACCTGCATCTTCAATGAGCACACTAGAAGAGTTGCTTTGCAGCAAGCTCGTCTCATCAAATACAATGTGTATTGATTCTTCTACAACCAGAGTTTTTATATTAAATACTTTATAGGCCTTACTATGGCTACTATAACCTACAAAAATACCTTCAAATCTTTTCTCGCTAAACTTGGTAGTGTGCTACTTGCTGTTGTTAAGTACGAAGCACTTACAGCCAAAGATTCTAAAATATGTGATGGTCGGTTTCCTGCCTTTTAGAAGTTCGTAAGGATTCTTATCATGGTTCTTGTTGATGAGTGCTCGATTTTGCACGTGACAAGCAGTGTTGATGGTTTTAGCCCAGAAGTACTCTGGAAGTGAGGCATCACTCAACATAGTCCGGCAAGCCTCTATGAGTGTTTTCTTCCTTATCTCATCTACTCCATTTTGCTGTGGGGTGTGAGGAGAGGAAAACTCATGAAAGATACCTTGACTTTCACAGTATTCTATCATGACCCCAGACTTGAATTCCGTTCCATTGTTACTTCTGATTTTGACTACGGAGCAGATGTATTCATTCTGGACTTGCCTAACAAAATTAGTGAAAATATTGAAGGTATCTGACTTGTGTTTCAGAAAGAACACCAACGCAAAGCGCGAGTAATCATCCACAATGACCAACGTATATTCCTTACCTCCCAAACTTCTTACTTGCAGTGGACCGAACAAGTCCATATGAAGAAGCTGTAGGCTTCTATAAGAATCCTTGCCTATAATGCTTTTAAATGAACTCCTTGTTTGCTTGCCTTTTATACAGGCATGACAAGTGCTGTCCTTTAAGCACTTGACATTAGGGGCATCACGTATAAAGTTTTGAGAGAATAGTTTATTTATAGTTTTGAAATTAATATGTGTTAGTCTCTTGTGTCATTGGTCAGCAAGAGATGCACTACTTTTTGCTATAAGATATACTGGTGTAGAGGAGTCAATACAGATGAAGTTTAAACAGAAGATATTTCTGCTTCGAGTGCCTGATAAAATAGTTTCCATGTTGTCAACCGATTTTATCAAACACTTGTCAGTATGGAATTCAACCACGTATTCTTTGTCGCATAGTTGGCTTATGCTGATGAGATTGTGTTCCAATCCTTCAACATAGGCTACATCTGAAAAGGATACATTACTATTAGTAATCATACCGTAGCCTTTGGTAATTCCTCGGTCTTAACCTCCAAAGATGACCTTTGGTCCGTTCAACACCGGCGAAAAGTTCTTGAGTGGTCTCCTTGTCCCGGTCATATGTCGAGAACATCCACTGTCCAAATACAAGATTGGCGTTTTGATGGCCTTTGGACGTACCTGCAATTATAATCACTTAGCCTTAGGAACCCAAACACATTTGGGTCCTTGGTCTCGAGTTAGAGTACTTCCCCTACGAGTATTAGCCTCATGAGTGGTCATTCTCATGTTGCTAACTTGAGGAGTTGCAGCATTTTTAGGATTGAACCAACAATCTATGGCAAAGTGACCAACTCTACCATAACACCAACAGTCGAATCTTTTGTATCTCTGCCTTATGATCTCCTGCTTGACCTTCTTGAGAGGAGGTCCAGTAGGGGTAGCATTCTTGGAGGAAGAAGCTTTATGATGATGGCAACTACATGAAGTCTATTCCTTCATAGGCTTTTCCACAACATGTTTTACTTTTGGTGTCTTCTTGATGTTATGACCATGAACATAAGGTCCATAGCTCTGAAGTTGAATCTCTTCATAAGGTGCCTTGAAGACACTCTCGCCAATGTTACGAGGGCAATTCAAACCTTGGTACCTTGACATAGGCTTCTCCGGGATCGGCCTAGTGAAGTGTCCATAGGTGGACTCAAAGTCGAATTCGTTCTCAGGAATGATAACTTTCTTGAACGAGACTAGCTCCAAAGGAGCTTTCCTTTTTTCCTCGGCCGAGGCCTTCTTGGCATCCTTATTCTTTCTTTTGGCCTTCCTTCTCCTAGAAGATTTACTAGGAGCACCTTTATGGCCTAGACAAGCACCCTTGCCCTTAGTTGAGAATTCAGCAATCAGAGGAAGTACAGTCTTAGGCTTAGAGAAACCTTCAACAAGTTTCATTTCAGCCAAGAGTTGTTCTTCCAACTCCTTGATGATTTTCTCCTTAAGGTCAAGGTGCTCAAGAGCCTTGTTATATTCTTCAATAGATTTGTTGAAGTCTTCCTTGAGAGAGTCAGTCTTTGAGACTTCTTCTCTTAAGGCGCTCTCTGTGGCCTTTAGGGACTTTATCTCTTTAAATTGAGTTTTCACGACTCGACGACATTTGTCGTAAGCCTCGAGTAACTCCTTATATTGTCCCATAAGTTCAGATTCATCCTCAGAGGGATAGCCCTCTTGTTCACTATCATCATCAAAATTTGAAAGAGGGGTGTGAGATTTTACCTCTCTAGTGAACTGGGGGACTTGTTCATCGTCAGTTAGAGCCATTAGCCCAAAGTAGGCTTCTTCCTCTTCTGCACTCGACTCAGATCAGTCGGAGTCACTGAGGTTTTTGCCCTTCTTGGCCAACAGGATCTTTTCTGTCATCTTTTTACTGTAGGACTTCTAATCTTCTCTTTTGCCACCCTATTTTTTTCTTGTGGGGGCAATCCGCAATGACGTGACCTGGCTTATTACAACAATAACAAACAATGTCAGTCGAATAATGTTTATTCGGTTTAGAACCATACCTGTCGTAACTGCTTGAGCCTTTTTTGTGGCGATCACCATCATTGCGTGATCTTCTATATGAGGCATCCTTGCCTCTCCATTGCTTCTTCTTGTTCAAAAATTTCTTGAACTGCCTTGAGAGTAGAGAGAACTCTCCATCAGATAGCTCTGAGCCAGAGGAGCTTGGCTCAGATGATTCTTCTTCATCAGCTTCAGGAGCTGGGGCAGGAGAGCTAGCATTTGTATTCCTTGAGCTATCTGCCTTTAGAGCAACAGACTTCTCCTTGGATGCAGACCTGCTCATCTCTTCTTCAGCTTTTCTTGAGTTGATTTGGAGCTCGTAAGACATAAGCTTTCCGAATAGATTCTGCGGGTCCATCTCGGCTAACCTTTCGAACACCCGAATGCCGCATACCTTATTATCCCATTCCTTGGTCAAGGATCTTAAGTATTTGTCATTCAGTTCCCCATTTGTGAAAACTCGACCATAAACTCTTAGGCCATTAACTATCTTGAAGAAGTTCTCAAAGGTATCATCTATGGCTTCCTTGTGACCTTGCCTGAAGGCTTCATACTTCTGATTTAGTAGAGAACTCCGATCATCCCTAACTTATTCAGTGCCTTCCATTAGAGTCACCAGGGATTGCCACATCTCCATGGCAGACTGGCAATGAATCAGATTTTGCAGCATCGAGTCATCGACTACACTTGCTATAATATTTTTAGCTTTCTTGTCTAGGGAGACAAGTGCAATCTCGTCCTTATCCAAGTCCATCAACTTCTTTGGGACTTGTTTTGTTGGATCTATGGTGGATGCAATCATAGGAACATACGGACCTTCTTCAACAATCATGAAGATCCGAGGGTCCACTGCTTCCATGAAGAGTTTAACTCTTTCCTTCCACATAGGAAAATTATTCTTTGTGCATATAGGGAGCTTGGCAAAATCCTTATTCTTACTCATGCTTGATACTTCTCTAAAGACAACTTGGGAAGGATTAGATCAAGGTGTTAACCTTTTAACGATCAACCTCCCTCTGATACCAATTGAAAGTTGTAAGTTGTCTACCTAAATCACCTAGAGGGGGGTGAATAGGTGAGATGTGCGTCTAATGCGGAATAAAAAATTTGACACAAGCAAAAATAAGTAATCAAGCAACCACAGAGACGACAATGGATTTATAGTGGTTCCCCGATCTTGGGTACGTCCACTTTCCTCACCGATCTGGCAAATCACTAGATCCGGCTACTCCACTATCTTGGATTGCAAACCAATCCTACACCTCGGAACCGCATTCCTACAAAACTCGATTCAAACGGATCTACACTCGAAAGATACAAACTTCCTACCATTCAAAGCACAATGCTCCTACACTCGGAGAATAGTCTCCTATAAGATTTACAAATAGATGTGAAAATAAAAGCATAAACTTTCTCAGATCTCCAAAAAATAAGTCTTTAGGTCTTCTTCGTGAAGTTGCGGCTCTTTCAGAATTGTTGAAGAAGACTAGTAGATCTGACCTGAGAAATTCTTGAATCTACTCGATCAAGGAAGAAAGAACATTTCCTGAATAAGTAGATCTTCTAGATCGAAAAGATGAGGATCGATCTTGACGTGAGTTGTGGCGGCAGCTTCCAGACGTCGAGCTTTTGAAGAAATCGGCCGAACCAGAGATTTTTGGAAAGTACGAGATCCGCTCAATAATTATTCTTAATCCTTCTTAAGGTTATGTCTCGGTGACAAGACTTTATATAGGATCTCTTAATGGTTGGAAATATCATTAATAATGACACGTGGACCAATCCTGTTGGGTTATTTGAAATTCCGACTGTTGTGGACTTAGAAAAAATTTTCTTGAAAAATCTGACTTAGTTCTCGAGAAGTACTTATAGTTCTCGAGAACTATAAACTGAGCTTTCGAGAACTGTAGAGACTTCTCGAAAACTAAACTCTTTTAGAAAGAGTTGGACTTCTCGAGAACACCATAGTATAGTTCTCGAGAACTAATTTAATTCTCGAGAAATAATAGAGGACTTCTCGAGAACACCAGAGCTAGAGAAATTTCTTCCTAAACTTCTCGAGAACCAAGGGAATACTTCTCGAGAACTAAATAGACTTCTCGAGAACTTATAGAAGACTTCTCGAGAACTTTACTTAGAATCAACTTCTGATTGAATTTCTGTACTTGAGAATCAAAGGAATACTTCTCGAGAACTAAATTGACTTTTTGAGAACTTAAAGAAGACTTCTCGAAAACTTTACTGACTTCTCGAGAACTTATAATAGTTCTCGAAAGCTTTACTTACTTCTCGAGAATTTAGAACTGTTCTCAAAAGCTTTACTTACTTCTCGAGAATTTAACTTAGAGAAATTCTTGAACTGTCCTAACTTCTCGAGAAGTAGAGTCTGAGCTTCTCGAGAACTCTACAATACTTCTCGAGAACTATGAGATCACTTCTCGAGAACTTGACTTAGAAAGTTTTTCAAGAACTTTAGAGAAGATTTTCTTATGGCCCTATCTCCAACCTTTGCTCCCAATGTTTGAACATAAAGTGTATCCCAATTGAGAGGATATACATGAGTCAACACTTTGGATCACACAGTGATGGATTACACTGTATGGTCATGTGTTCCTAACCCACTGTAGACTGTCATTGGTCTACACTTAGCACTGAGAACCTGCAAACATTCAACTAGAACAAGAATATCAAATACAACTTAATTCATCTTAGTTCAAGTGTGACTTTAAGCAAATCTGGGTTATTATGGATGCAATACCAAACACTAGGTCTGATGAATAATTCAGCCAGGATCAGCCTATTCCAAGCAAGGTACATTCCTTATCTAGTTCTTCTTCTAAGACATGCTATGATATTAGTCCAGATTCTAAGCTTCTTCATGCAGTGATGAAGAGGGATTAGTTTCTTAGGAATATGTCAATCAATTGATTGATAAGTATGTTTCACTGCTGAATTCGTTCAAGAAAAGCAAGAAATCTACAAAGAAGCGGGCTGAGGAGATAACCTCCCTTCATCTTGCTGCTTCAAAGCAGGCTGAGATAACATCTTTGCTGAATCCAAAGGTTAGGGAAGTAAGTCAACTCAAGAACATTACTCTCATCTAGATAGGCACCACTATGTACAAGAATAGTCTCATTAGAGATCTTGAAGAGAAACTCCAGAGGGAGAAGAGGATTATGGCTAGCTATTCTAAGCCCAATTCCGTGTTACTCATCATTGATTCCTTTTCCTCTTAGAGAAACAAGAGGGGCTTAAGATTCAAGAGAAACACAAGGGATGGCCCTTTCAAAGGAAAGGGAAAAGCTCTAGTTCAGCCACCCATTACATTTGAAAGGGTAGTACTCCCTTCTAACAGGTATGACTAGGAATCCATGTATGGTCACTAAAAGAATGTGAATTCTTCCTGGAAGAATACAAGTATACCTTTCAATGGAAGGAGAAGAGTAATAAGGACGAGTGCCTTCAAGGCAGCCCATAAAGAAATTCAAATTACCCATCATGGACAATTTGTCTTTTGTGCTCCAGCCCCCACTCTCAAGAACGTGGCTGCAGCCAAATTTCATGGCCATCCAACAAAGGCACAGACCAAGGATCAGTCTATCAGCAAGCCTCATTTGTCTATTTCTGATTCTATTAAGAGCATGTCTTTTGTAAAGAAGACTGCTACTAATGGCATTCAGAGCAGGCCTAATAAGTCTACTGGAAGACTCACCTTCATCTAGATCCTAGCTGAAAGGAACCTGAAAATGGCTACTGCTGTTCCTTCTAAACATAGTGCTGCTATCAGCACAGCTACAAGACCAGCTCAGAAAATAAGGTACTATATTCATGAGTGTTGGTGCTGTGGCAATGTAACATCCCATTTCCGGCTAGACCCCTAGGAGTCGGTTGGTCGAGTCAGAACCCCAGGGAGCACAAAAAGTGAAATTAAATCGATTGAGTTTTCGGGTCAAGGGTTGGTCACGCCCGTGACCAACCCGTCACGCCCGTGACTTGGGCGTGACTACTTCGACGATCGTCGATCTCCACGAGACGATCGTCGAACGCGCTGTCTGGGCATGTCACGCCCGTGACCATGAGTGTCACGCCCGTGACCTAGGGCGTGACCAGCCTTCGACGATCGTCGACCTCAATTCGACGATCGTCGAGCTCGAAACTTGCCGTTCGGGCATGTCACGCCCGTGACCTGGAGGTCACGCCCGTGACCTAGGGCGTGACCAGCCTTCGACGATCGTCGATCTCAATTCGACGATCGTCGACCAGAAATTTGCCGCTCGGGCATGTCACGGCCGTGACCTAGAGGTCACGCCCGTGACCTAGGGCGTGACCAGCGTTCGACGACCGTCGATCTCAAATCGACGATCGTCGACCAGATTTAACCGCCCGACGCTGTCACGCCCGTGACACAGGTGTCACGCCCGTGACCACCGATCGACGATCGTCGATCTCAGTTCGACGATCGTCGAACCCAGAATGGGCAACCCGGGCCTGTCACGCCCGTGACCTATGTGTCACGCCCGTGACATTGGCCGAAACGGCGGTTCAGGCCCGAAATAATTCTAACGCGCGTGGAAATTAATGCTGGCTTGGGAGGTTACACCAGGAGTAATTTCAGGCCGTTCTCCTTCTGTAAATACATAATAAATGAGGAAAGGGTGGTCCAATAGGAAATCGCCAGCTGGACATACCTGTTCAGTTTCCGCCGTTTCTTATCCCTGCATCATAACCGAAGCATTAAGGGGAGGGAACTTCATGGCCATAATGGCTTAAACCATTCACCTTCCCACTTTTCTGACTTATAAAAGCCAACCTGGAACCGGAGGAGAAGGTTACACGCTCAAGTAATCGGATCAGACCCTTGTTCTTGCTGTAGGAGAAGTTCAGCAAACGCCACCACCGCGCCATGGCACCCCGTCGCTCTTCTCGCCTTCAAACCGCGAACAAGGTCCTCCTCTACTCCTTCTCTTTCATGGGTAGATCTTAGGATTCTTAGAAAGGAGGTTCGCGCTCAACGGAGCCGGATCCATCTCTCGTTTTCATGGAAAAACCATGAAAAAGATATTTTGAGTTCGCCGGAAACCGCCACCTCCGGCGGCCAAACCACCGCCGACCGCTAGCCATCGCCTCAACGGAGGTGGTGGTGGTGGTGGCTGGCCAGGGAAGTGACCGGACGGCCGGCAACGGATCACGGAAACGTTACAGGAAAAATGGCTTCCTGGTTCTAGTTTCGGGTTCTGTAGAAGATGAACAGTAAATCGTTTTATACTTATAAATTATGTAAATAATTTTATAAGGAGAAATATACTCGGTTTAGTATATTCTAAGGCTGCAAAATGAGGCACTTAGAGGCCGAATTAGGAAAAATGACCAGACACAAAAGTTGTAGCCCTCGGGGTCTACTTAATTTAAAATTGATTTTATTCAATTTGGGTGAGTGGTTTGAACACAGCACTCATTTTGGTGGGATCAAGACCTAGGTTAACCAGAAATTAAAATGGTTGCCCACGGTTCATAACATGTCCAAATGACTTGAAATTTGGACTGGAGGTCTATAATATATATATCGAGAGGCTGTCCAAAAATGAGAATTTTTGGAGAACTTTTGCCTAAAGTTTTTGTAAAAAGTTAATAAACAATGTAAAATTAATTAGGAGATGAAATTAAGCCCAAACTCCCCCAAATTTTGGGTGGTGGTCCCTGACATCAATATTAAGATCTGTACAAAATTTCAACTCGATTGGTCGAGTTTTGAATAGGGAATTATCAAGTCCTAGATAGGTCTTGGTGAGGGGTATTTTGGGGAAAAGTACAATTGGAGATGGAGTGGACAAATCTCCTCAAAAGAGGCTGAAGTTGTTGGCCACTGATTTGTTGAGTCTATGTCTACCCTCTTGGGTAACATGGTGTGGCTTAGGGTGGATTTTACCCTAGGAGATTGGCTCAACTCCAACGGGTGGGAGTTTGAGGTTTGTGAAGGACATAGGAGCAAAAGCTCTTGTATGCCCTTGAAATTTGGAGGAGAGGGGGATGATATGATGAAAACCCTCTGGTTGAAACAGTGAAGGAATTGGAGGTAGTTAGGTACCTCGAAAGTTGAGATTTTGGAATAGGATAAACATGTAATTTAATTATTTTAAGCACTAAATCTAATCCAAAAATTATGAAACTCGGGAGGAGGGAGTTTTAGGATGTAATAGACTTATGGTAATTTTTCTGGAATTTTATGATTAATATATACTATACTTCATGTGTTAAAAAAAAATTAGCCCAATTTGTTGTTTCAATTATTTGGAGGCTTTACATTAATTATAATCAGTTAAAATTCTGGATTTAGATCTTGACTAGTAGAACATTGATCCCTGAATTTTTATAGAATTTTATGTTGAGTAAATCTAGTACTTTATTCACAAATGATAGAAAGGGCTTTTATGTTTAAAAAAATATTATGGATAGAACACTTGCTGGAAAATTATGAAACTTAGCCAGTGCAAATTTTAGGCCTTAATCTTCATGTCATAAATTATTTAGAATTTTTGGAAGAATATTTTCTGTACTTGATTCATAAACTATAGAAATTAGAGATTATTTCCAAATAATTTTTCAGGTCATTTTGATGATAGAAAATTATGATACTTAGGACTTAGCCTTCTGAGATAGCCTACTAATTATCATAAATTTGCTGGACATCTTGCATGAATAATTAGGATAGTTCATGTTCAAACCGGTGGCCCTTGAGATTTTCGAGGAATTTAATTAAATGCCAAATAAATTAGGAAAATTTCCATTTTCTGGATTTAGGTTATTTATACCAAGATAAGTCTCCAGTAAATAGTTTAGGGCATTTGGATGAGTAATGGATCATTGCATAACCGGTTCGACATGTAGCCTAGGTCGGTCTGCATATAGCAGGTTGTGAGATGCAATAGGACACGATCTGAGAAAGTCTTTGAGGTTTAAACGTTTTGTCTGGGTGAACAATTGTGGAAGAAATTACAATAGGAAGATATAAAGAGTAGTGAGTAGTGGTGATAGCTAGAGTTAAAAGGTGCTCGGGTTCGACGAAAGATCGTCTTCCCCGAGGAGTGGAAGGTTTAAAATCACCCTAGGATAGTCTAATGTAATACGAGAAGGAAATCGGGTAAAAGGGTAGGCAACCAATAATAATAAGTGCCTTGTGAAAGGGAACTTCGGGCCGTAATGCACCGTCTTGGTTCCTAGTGCCCCTTGAGAGCCCTTCACGGGGTATACCGGGGGCAGTCCTGGGCTAACGTAAACTGTAATAATAAACCGACAAGAGTAACTTAGTAACTAGGGTTGCACTCTTCACAAACACTGTTGGCACAGGAAGAATGAAGAGAGCTTCGGCTCGGTTGGTTTGGAGACGGACGGATGGTCCGGGGAGCTTCGGCTCGGTTGGTTTGGAGACGGACGTTTTGGTCCGGGGAGCTTCGGCTCGGTTTTTGTGTGTTTACGATAAACTTGCATGTGCATAAAATAGGAAAAATTAAGGTGGTGGGTCTTTCGATATCGGGGAGTTCGATTGCACCGACACCGATATCGTTGACTCGGCGGGGTGATTAGCACTTCGCCAGCAGAAGTCCGGTGCGCCAGCCGGCAAGAGTACGCAGGCGTCCGCTTAGTGCACCAAGCGTTGAGGCGTACGATAGGTCAGACCAGTGGTGCTTTTACTGGTTTTGAGGTGGGCGAGGCCCAACCCACCGCTTCCGTCTGCCACTACGGAGGTATCCTGGGAGGTAACGGCTCCGAAAGGGGGAACTAAAGGTCTGTGTGCACAGAGTCGGGTGTGTGCGTTGCACTTGCATGTTTCATCATACCCACTAGCATGTCATAGCATAATCGATTCATTTCACCCTGACACCTAAAGTATAAGTGGTATGAGACGCTTATACATTAGGACCTGCAAAACGACCCCTTGGTCTATAAGCTTGTGTGGGCAAGTTTATAAATCAAAGGTTAATTTCAATATATAACAACCATTGCTGTTTGATAACCGACACCCCAACTATAAGTGGTATGGGACACTCTATACGATGGGAGCCTTGCAAAAGATCCCTTTAGCTTATGTGTTCTCGCATAAGTGAAGGTTTAAATTCATATAATTGCTTTTCTTACTGCTAGACCTATTATAACAATTTATTAACTGCTCACCTAACACAACTTGCTAGAATTAGTTTCCGCTGCCATCTGTTTTCATGTTTAATCTCTACCTTCATGTCCTTCCCTTTCTTCCTCTCCGCTCGGTACCTAGGAGCCATGGGGGAAGGGGTAGGGGATGATAGGGCTTAGTCTTTATGACTAACGGTTTTCGAACCGCATCATTTAGGGGATCGTGGAGCCCAGCATGGAGGAGCAGCCCCAGAGATCGGTGCGCCTAGAGATGGGGCAGTCTAGCTCCGGAGTTCACACAGCCGGGACCGTGAGTCTCGATCCTTGAGTAGTTTACTGTTTCGCTTCCGCATGAGAGACTTGTAGTGAGGACATTTTGTACCGGGCATAAGCCCGTATTTATAGTACTCTAATGTTTCTGTGGACACTCCCTTCGTGGAGCTTTATTATTTATATATGTGATTTTATTATTGTGGACTGATTACTCTTACCGTTATATTGTGCTACTTTTCTGCGATCGAATTGGCCGGCAGAATCGGCGCCTTGTGGTGATGACCCTTCGGGACGTGAAGGAGTCACCGCAAAGCGGCGGTTCTGGGCCTAAGACCCCGGTGGTTGAAAAAGAAAAAAAAAAGGGGGGTCTTACAAGTGGTATCAGAGGAAACATCGATCAGAAGGAAGTAGCAGTCCACAAACCCTCGGTCACCCCCGCTCAAGTTTAGTTTGGGGACAAACTAAGCAGCGGAAGCAGTGGTGTTCCCATATGGGGATCACATATAATTTGTCCACCTTTATGTAGTATTTGAACGTTTTCTCAGCGTGTGTTTTTGTTACGCAGCCTCCAGCACGGACTACGCCTCAAGGTGGAGTTCCACAGGCTCAGGATGTTGCACCACCCCCACCGGCCCCCACTCCTTTCCTTCAGTCAGACATGGGACAGACCCTGACTGCCATTCTGGAGGCCTTCAGGGCCCAGCAGGTTCCGGCCCTGCAGCCAAATCCGGGGGCCAACTGGCTAAGCATCTTCCGAGGACTGGCTCCCCCGTCCTATCTGGGGACAGAGTCGGCTGTTCGGACGGAAGAGTGGCTAGATATCATGTATGAGATGCTGACCGGGATTCGGTGTCCATTGGAGGAGAAGGTGGCTCTGGTTGTCTCCTGCCTGGAGTCCCATGCAAAGAGGTGGTGGAAGACGCTGTTGGACACGACCTTTGCTGATAGGGAGGTTGCGGAGATCACTTGGGAGGAGTTCAGGGCCACACTGCTGGAGCATTTCGTTCCGCAGTCGGCTAGGGATGACTTGGAGGAGCGGTTCTTACAGCTGAAGCAGGGTACTCGGACCGTGGTGGAGTACCATCGAGAGTTTGACCACCTGGCTCGATACGCAGATTCCTACCAGCTGGACGAGGCGGGGTATATCAGGAGGTTCTACAAGGGCCTACGTGAGGACTTGAGGGAGGCCCTCTTGTTTGTATCTGATGGGCCCATCTCCCGGATTTTGGAGATGGCCAAAAGGATTGAGGCAGATTGGCACACCACCCGGGGCCGGAAACGGCCATCAAAGGATCAGGGACGAAGAGGAAGGAATGACCAGCGGCGGGGTGCTGTACCAGAGGGGAGGAGGACAGAGGACCAGCCTCGTCAGGACGTGAGGCCGGAGCCGAGGGAACAGGTGGTATTGGCCCCTCCACCCCTTCGGATGCAGGAGATGCCGAGACCCAGGGGAATGGCGTATCCCCCAGAGTGCTACTTTTGTCATCAGATTGGGCACATTCGGAGGAACTGCCCCATGAGGGGGGCACCACCTCCAGCACATCAGGGCGGCCCACCAGCTCAGCATTACGGAGGCCGAGGACGCGGCCGCGGTCGAGGATACCAGGGGGAAGATCGTAGACAGGGAAGAGAGCAGGTATATGCCTTGGACCTTGCACAGCCGCGGAATCCGGAGCAGGTCATCGCAGGTATGCCGAAATGCTTCTTTGTTTTCATAGAATTTCCCCTTTAAGTTGTTAAAACTTTGAATCGCACTAGATTGATAGCAAGGAAAGTAAAAACTCATTATAGAACCCTAAGATATCTAATCACCCCAGGTATAGTCTTCATCAGCGGCAAGCCTGCCCGCACGCTGTTCGATACTGGAGCTACTCACTCCTTTGTGTCGGAGTCGTTCGTGGAAGGACTGGAAGGTGTGGAGCGGTTCACAGGCTCGAGGATGAGGGTGCGACTACCGGATGGATCTGAGCTCCTTACCACGGATCACTGCAATATGGAGGCAGAAATTGGTGGAAAAGCGTTCGAGGCTCCAGCGACGATTTTGAAGCTGACGGACTACGACCTGATCCTGGGCAAGGCATGGCTGCACTGGAACTATGCCCAGATTGACTGCCAGGCAAAGAGGATCACCGTGAGACACGGGGACTCTTTCATTACCATCGAAGGTATAAGACCTGTCTCTCGTATACTCTTATCTTCGGTACAGGCCGTTAAGGCCCATCTGCAGGGAGAGGAGGTCTATCAGATTCTTTTTGAGATGGCGGAGGTTAAGGAGTCAGTGACAGACATCTCGGTGGTGCGAGATTTCGCTGACATCTTTCCGGAGAAACTGCCAGGACTACCACCACACCGAGAGCAGGATTTTCAGATACAGCTTATGCCGGGAGCCAAGCCGGCGTCTCGGGCCCCTTATCGGATGGCCCCAAAGGAGTTGGCAGAGTTTCGGACTCAGTTGCAGGAATTAGTTGAGGCAGGTTTTGTTAGACCGAGTTCCTCGCCATGGGGAGCTCCGGTCCTGTTCGTGAAGAAGAAGGATGGGACACTCCGCCTGTGCATCGATTACCGAGCACTAAACAGGCTGACCGTCCGGAATACCTATCCGCTCCCACGGATAGACGAATTATTTGACCAGCTGGAGGGGGCCCATTATTTCTCGAAGCTGGACTTGAGATCAGGATACTACCAGCTGCGGATCCAGGAGGAGGATATCCCGAAGACGGCCTTTAGTAGCAGATATGGCCTGTATGAGTTCACCGTGATGCCCTTTGGGCTCACGAATGCTCCGTCGGCGTTCATGAGTCTCATGAACCGGGTTTTCGAGGCTTACTTGGATGTGTTCGTCATAGTGTTCATAGACGACATCCTGATCTACTCTAGGACGGAGGAGGAGCACACTCGGCATCTGGCACTGACCTTGGAGAGGTTGCGGGAGCATCACCTTTATGCCAAATTCAGCAAGTGTCAGTTCTGGTTGAAGGAGGTGGCCTTCCTAGGCCACATCATCAGCGGAGCCGGGTTATCAGTAGATCCAGCAAAGGTTCGGGCAGTTCGCGATTGGCCGCAGCTGAGGACAGCCACCGATGTACGTAGTTTCTTGGGACTTGCCGGTTACTACCGGAAGTTCGTGGAGGGGTTCTCTCGGATTGCCCTCCCCCTCACATCTTTGACAAAGAAGGAGGCACCTTTTGTTTGGACCCCGCAGTGCCAGGCGGCTTTCCAGGAGCTGAAGGACCGACTCATCTCGGCCCCTATCCTGGCCCTTCCATCCGGAAGGGAGGGATTCCAGGTGTATACCGACGCATCATACTAAGGGATGGGAGCGGTGCTGATGCAGAACGGACATGTCATAGCATATGCCTCCCGCCAGCTGAAGACCCATGAGAGGAACTACCCGGTACACGACCTCGAGATGGGAGCGGTCGTTTTTGCTCTAAAGGTCTGGCGTCATTACCTTTATGGAGTCCACTGCGATATCTTCTCCGATCACAAGAACTTGAAATACGTGGACACTCAGAAGGAGCTGAATATCAGGCAGAGGCGTTGGGTGGAGTTCTTAGCAGATTATCAGTATGAGATGCACTACCACCCAGGGAAGGCAAACGTGGTGGCCGACGCGTTGAGCCGGAGAGCGGCCACTTCCGAAGCTGGGCCCCAGGTTATGTCTATGGAGCTGGTCCAGTCATTCAGAGACATGCAGATATCCCTAGTGTCCGAGGATGACCCAGATCTGTATAGGGAGTATCTGGCATCGATAGTGGCCATAGACGATATTCGGGATCGCATTCGGGACGGACAGAGGACAGATGCGTGGGCGGAGCCGATGTTCCGAGCTTTGGAGGAAGGTTCGACAGGAGATTATTCCCTGAGAAATGGTTTGCTCCACTTCAGAGGCAGAGTATATATACCTGCAGGAGGCCAGATCCGAGAGGATATTCTGACGGAGGCGCATTGCAGCCGGTACTCCGTGCACCCGGGGATCACAAAGATGACCGCTGATCTGAAGAGGACGATGTTTTGGCCGGGCATGAAGAAAGACATTACGTACTTCGTGACCCATTGCGAGGCGTGTCAGTTGGTGAAGGCGGAGTGCAGGAACCCCGCAGGACTGTTGCTGCCACTCCCGGTGCCGGAGTGGAAGTTTGACGACATAGCGATGGATTTTATACACGGTCTTCCCCGGTCTCGGACAGGGAACGACTCGATTTGGGTGATTGTCGATCGTTTGACGAAGGTGGCCCGCTTTATACCGATCAGGAAGGATGACTCGGTGGGAGTGCTGGTACGGAAGTTTGTGGAGCAGTATGTCCGATATCATGGCGTGCCCCGGACGATAGTGTCGTACCGCGATGGACGGTTTACATCCAGGGAGTGGCGGTCAGTGCAGGCATATTTGGGCACCCGGTTGACTTTTAGCACGGCCTTCCACCCTCAGACGGACGGGCAGACCGAGCGCACCAACCGGACCTTGGAGGACTTACTACGGCTGTGTATACTGGACCGAGGGGAGCCGTGGGAGAAGATGTTACCGTTGGTCGAGTTCTCCTACAATAATAGCTACCAGTACAGCATCAGGATGGCGCCGTATGAGGCCTTGTATGGAAGGAAATGTAGGACCCCGCTTTCCTGGGTTCAGGACGAGGATCCGAAGCTGCTGGGATCGGATTTCGTTGAAGATACCGAGGCTCAGGTGAGACTGATCAGAGATAGGATGTTGGAGGCGCAGAGCAGACAGGCCAAATACTATGACGCCCGACATCGTCAGGTGGAGTTTCGGGTAGGGGATCGAGTGTTCTTGAAGATCCGACCCATGCACGGAGTCTCACGGGTGCGCGGTCGGAGGAAGAAACTCAGCCCTAGGTATATGGGCCCTTACCGGATACTGGAGCGGATCGGACCCCTAGCCAACAGGCTAGAGTTGCCACCGGAGCTGGCAGCTCTACACGACGTCTTCCACATCTCTTTGCTGAGAAGGGCTCTACTACGCCCGGAGCAGCGGATTTTGACCACAGAAGGGCCGGTAGCTTCAGACCGATCTGTTCACTTGGAGCCGGTTCGGATCGATGACAAAGGAGTGCGGATCTTGCGCCGCAAGAAGATCCCCTTAGTCAAGGTTCTGTGGAGAAATCACGGTCAGGAGGAGCATACCTGGGAACCGCAGGATCTGATGAGGCAAAGATACCCGGAGTTGTTCGGTCAGGTACATCTCACCACCTCTCGGTATATAGACTGCCTTCTTGTTTTGGAATGTTAAGATTAGATAAGGAAAAATCCAGGACCTAGGCATGCACACTTAATCAGAAAGGTAGGGGCTAATCTTTTGTTTATTGGGGAGATTGTCTTCGTTATCAAACGAACAGTCGCCTGAACCCAATAGAAAGATCGTATGGGATGTTACAAGTTTAATTTATTCCGATAGAAATCCCCATAGGCTCAACCTCAATTTCGGGGACGAAATTTTTGTTTTGTTTATTGGGATTTGTAACATCCCATTTCCGGCTAGACCCCTAGGAGTCGGTTGGTCGAGTCAGAACCCCAGGGAGCACAAAAAGTGAAAATAAATCGATTGAGTTTTCGGGTCAAGGGTTGGTCACGCCCGTGACCAACCCGTCACGCCCGTGACTTAGGCGTGACTACTTCGACGATCGTCGATCTCCACGAGACGATCGTCGAACGCGCTGTCTGGGCATGTCACGCCCGTGACCATGAGTGTCACGCCCGTGACCTAGGGCGTGACCAGCCTTCGACGATCGTCGACCTCAATTCGACGATCGTCGAGCTCGAAACTTGCCGTTCGGGCATGTCACGCCCGTGACCTGGAGGTCACGCCCGTGACATAGGGCGTGACCAGCCTTCGACGATCGTCGATCTCAATTCGACGATCGTCGACCAGAAATTTGCCGCTCGGGCATGTCACGCCCGTGACCTAGAGGTCACGCCCGTGACCTAGGGCGTGACCAGCGTTCGACGACCGTCGATCTCAAATCGACGATCGTCGACCAGATTTAACCGCCCGACGCTGTCATGCCCGTGACACAGGTGTCACGCCCGTGACCACCGATCGACGATCGTCGATCTCAGTTCGACGATCATCGAACCCAGAATGGGCAACCCGGGCCTGTCACGCCCGTGACCTATGTGTCACGCCCGTGACATTGGCCGAAACGGCGGTTCAGGCCCGAAATAATTCTAACGCGCGTGGAAATTAATGCTGGCTTGGGAGGTTACACCAGGAGTAATTTCAGGCCGTTCTCCTTCTGTAAATACATAATAAATGAGGAAAGGGTGGTCCAATAGGAAATCGCCAGCTGGACATACCTGTTCAGTTTCCGCCGTTTCTTATCCCTGCATCATAACCGAAGCATTAAGGGGAGGGAACTTCATGGCCATAATGGCTTAAACCATTCACCTTCCCACTTTTCTGACTTATAAAAGCCAACCTGGAACCGGAGGAGAAGGTTACACGCTCAAGTAATCGGATCAGACCCTTGTTCTTGCTGTAGGAGAAGTTCAGCAAACGCCACCACCGCGCCATGGCACCCCGTCGCTCTTCTCGCCTTCAAACCGCGAACAAGGTCCTCCTCTACTCCTTCTCTTTCATGGGTAGATCTTAGGATTCTTAGAAAGGAGGTTCGCGCTCAACGGAGCCGGATCCATCTCTCGTTTTCATGGAAAAACCATGAAAAAGATATTTTGAGTTCGCCGGAAACCGCCACCTCCGGCGGCCAAACCACCGCCGACCGCTAGCCATCGCCTCAACGGAGGTGGTGGTGGTGGTGGCTGGCCAGGGAAGTGACCGGACGGCCGGCAACGGATCACGGAAACGTTACAGGAAAAATGGCTTCCTGGTTCTAGTTTCGGGTTCTGTAGAAGATGAACAGTAAATCGTTTTATACTTATAAATTATGTAAATAATTTTATAAGGAGAAATATACTCGGTTTAGTATATTTTAAGGCTGCAAAATGAGGCACTTAGAGGCCGAATTAGGAAAAATGACCAGACACAAAAGTTGTAGCCCTCGGGGTCTACTTTAATTTAAAATTGATTTTATTCAATTTGGGTGAGTGGTTTGAACACAGCACTCATTTTGGTGGGATCAAGACCTAGGTTAACCAGAAATTAAAATGGTTGCCCACGGTTCATAACATGTCCAAATGACTTGAAATTTGGACTGGAGGTCTATAATATGTATATCGAGAGGCTGTCCAAAAATGAGAATTTTTGGAGAACTTTTGCCTAAAGTTTTTGTAAAAAGTTAATAAACAATGTAAAATTAATTAGGAGATGAAATTAAGCCCAAACTCCCCCAAATTTTGGGTGGTGGTCCCTGGCATCAATATTAAGATCTGTACAAAATTTCAACTCGATTGGTCGAGTTTTGAATAGGGAATTATCAAGTCCTAGATAGGTCTTGGTGAGGGGTATTTTGGGGAAAAGTACAATTGGAGATGGAGTGGACAAATCTCCTCAAAAGAGGCTGAAGTTGTTGGCCACTGATTTGTTGAGTCTATGTCTACCCTCTTGGGTAACATGGTGTGGCTTAGGGTGGATTTTACCCTAGGAGATTGGCTCAACTCCAACGGGTGGGAGTTTGAGGTTTGTGAAGGACATAGGAGCAAAAGCTCTTGTATGCCCTTGAAATTTGGAGGAGAGGGGGATGATATGATGAAAACCCTCTGGTTGAAACAGTGAAGGAATTGGAGGTAGTTAGGTACCTCGAAAGTTGAGATTTTGGAATAGGATAAACATGTAATTTAATTATTTTAAGCACTAAATCTAATCCAAAAATTATGAAACTCGGGAGGAGGGAGTTTTAGGATGTAATAGACTTATGATAATTTTTCTGGAATTTTATGATTAATATATACTATACTTCATGTGTTAAAAAATAATTAGCCCAATTTGTTGTTTCAATTATTTGGAGGCTTTACATTAATTATAATCAGTTAAAATTCTGGATTTAGATCTTGACTAGTAGAACATTGATCCCTGAATTTTTATAGAATTTTATGTTGAGTAAATCTAGTACTTTATTCACAAATGATAGAAAGGGCTTTTATGTTTAAAAAATTATTATGGATAGAACACTTGCTGGAAAATTATGAAACTTAGCCAGTGCAAATTTTAGGCCTTAATCTTCATGTCATAAATTATTTAGAATTTTTGGAAGAATATTTTCTATACTTGATTCATAAACTATAGAAATTAGAGATTATTTCCAAATAATTTTTCAGGTCATTTTGATGATAGAAAATTATGATACTTAGGACTTAGCCTTCTGAGATAGCCTACTAATTATCATAAATTTGCTGGACATCTTGCATGAATAATTAGGATAGTTCATGTTCAAACCGGTGGCCCTTGAGATTTTCGAGGAATTTAATTAAATGCCAAATAAATTAGGAAAATTTCCATTTTCTGGATTTAGGTTATTTATACCAAGATAAGTCTCCAGTAAATAGTTTAGGGCATTTGGATGAGTAATGGATCATTGCATAACCGGTTCGACATGTAGCCTAGGTCGGTCTGCATATAGCAGGTTGTGAGATGCAATAGGACACGATCTGAGAAAGTCTTTGAGGTTTAAACGTTTTGTCTGGGTGAACAATTGTGGAAGAAATTACAATAGGAAGATATAAAGAGTAGTGAGTAGTGGTGATAGCTAGAGTTAAAAGGTGCTCGGGTTCGACGAAAGATCGTCTTCCCCGAGGAGTGGAAGGTTTAAAATCACCCTAGGATAGTCTAATGTAATACGAGAAGGAAATCGGGTAAAAGGGTAGGCAACCAATAATAATAAGTGCCTTGTGAAAGGGAACTTCGGGCCGTAATGCACCGTCTTGGTTCCTAGTGCCCCTTGAGAGCCCTTCACGGGGTATACCGGGGGCAGTCCTGGGCTAACGTAAACTGTAATAATAAACCGACAAGAGTAACTTAGTAACTAGGGTTGCACTCTTCACAAACACTGTTGGCACAGGAAGAATGAAGAGAGCTTCGGCTCGGTTGGTTTGGAGACGGACGGATGGTCCGGGGAGCTTCGGCTCGGTTGGTTTGGAGACGGACGTTTTGGTCTGGGGAGCTTCGGCTCGGTTTTTGTGTGTTTACGATAAACTTGCATGTGCATAAAATAGGAAAAATTAAGGTGGTGGGTCTTTCGATATCGGGGAGTTCGATTGCACCGACACCGATATCGTTGACTCGGCGGGGTGATTAGCACTTCGCCAGCAGAAGTCCGGTGCGCCAGCCGGCAAGAGTACGCAGGCGTCCGCTTAGTGCACCAAGCGTTGAGGCGTACGATAGGTCAGACCAGTGGTGCTTTTACTGGTTTTGAGGTGGGCGAGGCCCAACCCACCGCTTCCGTCTGCCACTACGGAGGTATCCTGGGAGGTAACGGCTCCGAAAGGGGGAACTAAAGGTCTGTGTGCACAGAGTCGGGTGTGTGCGTTGCACTTGCATGTTTCATCATACCCACTAGCATGTCATAGCATAATCGATTCATTTAACCCTGACACCTAAAGTATAAGTGGTATGGGACGCTTATACATTAGGACCTGCAAAACGACCCCTTGGTCTATAAGCTTGTGTGGGCAAGTTTATAAATCAAAGGTTAATTTCAATATATAACAACCATTGCTGTTTGATAACCGACACCCCAACGTATAAGTGGTATGGGACACTCTATACGATGGGAGCCTTGCAAAAGATCCCTTTAGCTTATGTGTTCTCGCATAAGTGAAGGTTTAAATTCATATAATTGCTTTTCTTACTGCTAGACCTATTATAACAATTTATTAACTGCTCACCTAACACAACTTGCTAGAATTAGTTTCCGCTGCCATCTGTTTTCATGTTTAATCTCTACCTTCATGTCCTTCCCTTTCTTCCTCTCCGCTCGGTACCTAGGAGCCATGGGGGAAGGGGTAGGGGATGATAGGGCTTAGTCTTTATGACTAACGGTTTTCGAACCGCATCATTTAGGGGATCGTGGAGCCCAGCATGGAGGAGCAGCCCCAGAGATCGGTGCGCCTAGAGATGGGGCAGTCTAGCTCCGGAGTTCACACAGCCGGGACCGTGAGTCTCGATCCTTGAGTAGTTTACTGTTTCGCTTCCGCATGAGAGACTTGTAGTGAGGACATTTTGTACCGGGCATAAGCCCGTATTTATAGTACTCTGATGTTTCTGTGGACACTCCCTTCGTGGAGCTTTATTATTTATATATGTGATTTTATTATTGTGGACTGATTACTCTTACCGTTATATTGTGCTACTTTTCTGCGATCGAATTGGCCGGCAGAATCGGCGCCTTGTGGTGATGACCCTTCGGGACGTGAAGGAGTCACCGCAAAGCGGCGGTTCTGGGCCTAAGACCCTGGTGGTTGAAAAAGAAAAAAAAAAGGGGGGTCTTACAGGCAAAGTGGGTCATTATGCTACGGATTGCTGGCATAATCCTAGTATGTCTAGAACAACTGTTAGTCTACCAGTCAGAAAAGCTACTGGTAGACAAGTCCTTTTTTATACTAGCGTGCACCATAGTACCAATACATTTTGGGGTCCTAAGGTAAAATAAACATGTCTTGTAGGTTAGTCCAAGTGCCCATACCCCTATATTGTACTTGGACAGTGGATGTTCCAGGCATATGACTGGAACAAGGAGCAACTTGAAGGAGTACACTCCAGTGAAGGATGGACCCAAAGTGATCTTTGGTGGTTCAAAAAGAGGAGTGACCAGAGGTTATGGAAAGATCACAAATGACATAATCACTATCAGAGAAGTAGCTTATGTGGAAGGGTTTCAACGTAACCTGATAAGCATAAGCCAACTCTGTGATCTTGGATATGAAATATTATTCCACAAGGATGAGTGCCATATTAAAAGGTTGAGTGACCAAGAGGTCATCTCTACAGACACTAGGAGTGAGAATGTATATTATTTAAATTTTATGTGTTTAGATATAGACTCTCTTATATGCCTAGTTGCAAATGAGAAAGTCTCATAATGTGTCTAATGACACAAGAGACTAGCTCATTTGAACTATAAGACAATTGTCAAGCTTTTTAGTGAAGAGCTAGTTAGGAATGATCCTAAAATGAAATGCACTAAGGAAGGTATTTTCTTTGAATGCCAAACGGGCAAGTAGACCAAAGATTCTTTCAAGATAATTGGGATCAAAGACTCTGTGAGGTGCTTATACCTCTTGCATATGGACTTGTTTGGTCCTATGCAAGTTCATAGTCTAGGTAGGAAAGCCTACACCCTTGTGATTGTTGATGACTTTTTCAGATTTTCTTGGGTCTTTTTTTTGAAGAAAAAGTTTGAAACCCCTGATGTTTTCAAGACATTTATCAAGCAAATTTAGAATGAATTGTTCAGTACTGTGGTCAAAATTAGAAGTGACGATGAGACTAAATTTTAGTCTGATAACATGACAAGGTTCTGTGAAGAGCAAGGGATTCACCAAAAATTTTCCTCTCCAAGAGCACCCCAACAAAATGGAATTGCTTAGAGGAAGAATATGTTTCTTATATAGGTTGGAAGGACCTTATTGAGTGACACATCTCTCCCTAAATATTTCAGGGCTAAGGTAGTGAATACTACATGTCATGTCCTTAACAGAGCCTCTATCTCCAAGAGGCACAAGAACACTCCCTATGAGATCTTGAAGGGCAGAAAATAAAACTTTGGTTATCTCAGAATCTTTGGTAGCAAGTGCTATGTCCTGAATAATGGTAAGTCCCATGTGATTAGGTTTGCTGACAAGTCCTATGAAGGGATTTTTGATGGGTACAACAATCATAGTAAGGCCTATAGGATCTATAACTTGACAAGTCAAGTTGTAGAAGAGTCTATTAATGTAGTATTTGATGAGTCCACTATGATTAATAGTGAGTTGCCAAGCTTCTTTTCTAGTATTATAGGTACAGTGCTGAGGATGGATAAGTTAACCATCAAGGAAGCTGCTCCAATTGTTCAAGATGGAGTGGATATTCCAGAAGATGTACCAGGACCAAATGATGTGGATGAAGGTCAGCAAGATGAAGATATTTATGCACACGATGCTGAAGCAAGATTTTCTCCAGCTGTCAGGCATCTAAGGGATCATCAAATACACCTGATTATTGGTGATGCTAGCCAATGAGTGGTGACCAAGTACAGCAATATCAACATAACACTATACTCAAGCTTCCTCTCACAAGTAGGGTCCAAAAGATTTGAAGAGGCCAACATAGATCAGTTCTGGATTGTAGCTATGTAAGAGTAACTGAACCAATTTAAGAGATATAAGATTTAGGGTCAAGTGGATTTACAGGAAGAAACTTAAAGAAAATGACATTATAATAAAAAAACAAAACTAGGCTGGTGGCTAGGGGTATAGACAAGAAGAAGGTATTAACTTTGATCAAACCTTTGCCCATGTAGCAAGATTGCAAGCCATCAGACTGTTCCTTGCATATGCTGCACACAAGGGATTCAAAGTCTACCAGAAGGATGTGAAGTCAGCCTTTCTGAATGGTGACTTAAAGGAAGAGGTTTATGTTGAACAACCTCCAGGTTTTGTTGTTCCTAACTCACCTGATTCTATTTATAGTCTTAGGAAAGCTCTATATGGGTTGAAGCAAGCTCCTAGAGCATGGTATGAGACATTGTCTAGCTTCCTTATTGATAACAAATTCTCAAGGGGGAAGATAGACAAGACCTATTGAAACCAAAAACTGGCCCCCATGAGAGTTCGGACCCTGGAGTGTAGCTAACACCTACTTCTCCCAAACCCAAACACTTGACTAATGACTTGGAACTAAAGAACCGACCCTAGGATATAGCTTGGAGGTCCCTCCACTAACCCGGGTGAAATATTGGAACTAAAAACTTGTCCCAACAAGAATTTAGACCCTGGGTGTAACTAACACCTACTTCTCCCAAATCCAAACCCTTGACCAGTGACTTAGAACTAAGGAACCGACCCTAGACTACAGCTTGGAGGTCCCTTCACTTACCCGGGAGATCATAGAGCGCTCCCCCTCCTTAGCCAAATACTGAGCTAAGGATACCTCAGAAAACGTTATAAGAAGCTTAGAAAAATGAGAAAGCTTGCCTTCTTAGGTATCCTGCGGGTCTATTTATAGAATCAAGAAACCTTGTCTTCCAACAGCGTAGCTCTGATTTTCTGAGCAGCTAAATGCATACCTCTAAGGGTATATATGCAATTTCCCCCGGCGTTGAGATGAGTAGCGTCACTCAATGTCGGAAGCAAAAAGGCGTTAAGTGGAGAAGCATCACTCAACGCCAACTTCGGAAGGCGTTAAATGGAGAAGCATCACTCAACGCTGGAAGCCGAAAGGCATTGAGTGCAGAAGCATCACTCAATGCCGGAAGCAAAAAGGTGTTGAGTGGAGAAGCATCACTTAATGTCGGAAGCCGAATGGAATTGAGCGAGAAGCATCACTCAACTCTGGATGCTGAAAGGCATTGAGTGGAAAAGAATCACTCAATGCCGGAAGCGAAAGGTGTTGAGTGGAGAAGCATCACTCAATGCCAACTCCGAGGGCATCCCGCCTACCCAGGCGCAAGCCTTCCCGCAAGCCCCAGGCACGAACCTTTCTGCCTATTTCACTTGCCTTACCCGATTGGCCAACAACCCACCCAAACCTGGGTCCATGGCCCTTAGATCCTTCTCGGTGAATATGGGGTTGTAAACAATCCCCGCACTTTGCAAGCTAGTTCAATGCTCAGAAAGAAACGTCCAACCCCAAATATTCGGTGAGTGCATGCTAACCTGGAGGAGAATCTTTTGCGAGCCCTACCACCACCCTATATATATGTAATCGGGGCTGTCCTCAGTCATCGTCGTTGGCACTACCTTTCGCCTTAGCTACCGCATGCCTTTCGAAGATGTATGCTAAACGAGCTGCGAGGAAACTCTCGCAAGAGGTCTAGGACCTTCTCATCGCCGTTCAGCAAAGGGCGCTTGCCAATTGCGCAGGGTTCGCTCCCTAGCTCGCGGGCAAGAGACCGACTGACTCTGCGTACCGCTGAAAAAAGGCTAAGTTAGTGTGGCGAGACCGTTCCAAGGGTGAGCCGGGTTCGCCGAATCCAACCATGACTCGCAAGAACCCTCTTGCTTTTGTGGTGGTATTTTTCCTTCCTCCAACTTTTGACGTTAAAGCCTCCCAAAGAAGGCTTGCCGAACTGATTTTCTATCCTTTTCGCAGGTGACGCTCCCGGAAGGCATCGCCGGTGATCCTCTAGCGAATATTTAATCGGAATGGCCCGATGGCAATGATCTTCAGAGGGTATGGAGGGCGGTCCCTCCGGAACCCCCAATCGAGCCCTCGATTTCTCTTGGTAATGCTCTTGTTTTGGCTTTTGCTTTTGTCTGGTTTATGCATTCCTCTGATTACTTGGTCTTCTGCAAGCAATACCAGGGGCATCATCCACCTGAGTCCCAGGACTCCCGCTGCGGAGAGCCCCATCATTCCCTCACAAGATCCTCCCCTCTCTACCTAGAGGTTCGTTGAAAAGCATCCTGCTCTCGCGTCAAGCTCCCTCCCTCCTGTCGTGGAAGAAATTGTACCCCTGCCTCCGGCCAAGACCCATATGCGGGAGCAGACCCCACGCCCCTCTGGACGGGGAAAACCACCCCTCTTATTTTTTGGAAAGCCATTCAAAGGGCGACCTGATGGCTCTCGCCGATCTTCAGGTAAGAAGAAACATGATTTCTCTTTTTCTCCTTCTTGCCAATCTTTACACAGTCCCTCCCTAGGTCCTTGGGAGGCTGCGGAATTGCCTGGTTCATACGAAGAGGTGATTTCTCCACCGCCTTCCCCCAGAGAGATGTTGAGCTTTCTCAAAGCCTCCATAGATGTCGAGGATGAGAGGAAGAGGGTGGTGGGAGTCTATCCAAGCTGGTCTTGATGCGGAGAGAAGACTCCCAACAGGCGAGTGCCTTCTAGGCAAAATGGAGCAACGATTAGCTGTGATCGAGCAGGACTACACCCATCTCCTTGGCGAGATGGATCGCCTGAGAGGCGAGATAGGGGAGACTTCCCCCGGGAAGCACATTGCATGGGCCCAGGACCAGCTAAGCCTAGTACACTAAGAGCTTATAGTAATGACGGCTTTCCACTGCCTGCAAGTACCCCCAAGGATAGGGAGGCGAGGTCGGGGTCATTGGCAGTGGGAACAATACTAAGTCTCGAGGGTTCTCTCTGCTTCTTTCCCTGACCCCCAACCTTCCCTTCTCTCTTGTACCTTTTTTGCTTGTAATAAACAGGAACGCATAACATTTTATTTAATTATTTTATTATGCCTTTCATCTGGAGAGAGGCCTACTATTTTTTAATCTTATTTTTTCATGCTGGATTGCACATAATCGCTACCCGCACTTCCGCCCTTTAGGAAAAATGTCATGATTACCGCATATATTTTTCTATAAATAGGTCAATTCACCGACCACATTTACTTCTACTTGATTCCAAGGCTTCGTTTTCCTTCCCCTTACTCTCGCTACTAATGCAGTGAAAACCTTGTCGCGATCCTTCTCTCTTTCCCCTTTCTGCCAGCTTATAGGATGTTGGGCGAAACCAAAGGCCGCACCAAATGCAAGCAAAGCTTCCTCGAGCACAACTTCCCCCTACCGCCTGAACGAGACTGAATATGCCGACACAGTGGCATACTACATCCCAGCGGGATTTGTTGCGTGAAACCCTAGGAGTGAGGATAAGGTGAACTTCTTGCCAGCAGGGGAGCTAGCCCTTCCGCTGGAACACTTCAAGGTGGGGTTCCGCTTCCCCATCTGTCCGGAGTTGCACCAAGCCTTTCGATACTATGGGGTGGTCTCGGCCAAGCTCAACCGCAACTCTTTGGTGCTGATAGTGGATTTTGCATGCTACATGCGCGCGAAAAGGATCGAGTTCATCCTCTCCATCTTACGCAAGCTGTTCAACTTCTGCGCCAAAAGAGGGGTTGTCTTCTTTTCGGCCCAAAAGTTCGTCTTCCTCTCGGGGAACTTTGGCAGCATACCCATCTAACCGGTACAATATGACGAGGCAACCTACAGGCCTCGGGCGCTGGGAGGGGGGGGGGGAGACCGCCCTCCTCAACTTCTATGGGACCAAGAGCTTTGACACAAAGTTCTTGTGGCAGGATGTCGACTCCCTTCCGCCAGTTCCCTCCGGCGAAGGTACCATTCCGCATTATCCCTTCAACTTTTACTTTAAACTTTTAAGACTAACCTTTATAGCTTTCACCGGTGAGCGGGAGATTCCCTCAACCAGCCATTTAACAAGACTAGGGGTTCCGCCGCCACCCTGGCTCTTGCTAAGTCCACCGCTCTCGCCTGCTGAAATGAGCCTGGCGCCTCATCCCGACTAAGCGTCAGGAAGCAGAAGCCCGACACTCCTTCGGCCCCTTCCAAGAAGTCCATGCTTTCCTGGGAGGACAAAGGCATGTCTGTTGCCGAGACCCTCGCAGAGACCACCGCTAAAGCCCTCGCCGAAACCCCAACTATCGTGGGTGAAGCGGATTCCATTGGGCTGGCCACCGAGACCCCAAACGAGATCCCCACCAAGCCGGTGCCTAAAGGGAATCAGAACTTTGGCCTCGGCAATAAGTTCATAGATGAAGAGGGCCAACCTGCTCCAGTGGGACTACGAAGCCAACTGGGTCTCAATCTCATCGCTCCACCCCTCCTAGACGGAGCGAGACACGGTCACCGACCAGGCCTTCACACTAGGTTTCGGTCTTTATAGCCGGATAGACGTCAATATGTTTGACCGGGAGATTACCCGGTCTCTCTCCTATGAATCCGCCCAAGCCCAGATGCGTGCATTTGAGCTCGCACACTTGACTGCATGCCAAAACATCACCCTCGAGCACAAACTTGTCCAGGCGATCAAATCAAGGGATATCTCCATTGCTGAGGAAGCTACCCTGAAGGCCGATCTGGCGGCTTCCCAGGAGCTTCTTTCCCTTCTCCTGGTAGACGAGGTATGTCCATCTTCAAAGTCCTTTCACCTTGCGATAATTTCACCATTGATTCTAACCATAAATTCCACGCAGTATTCCGCCTAAGCCCAGCTGTCACGCGTATAGGAGGCTTATCTTCGATTCGAGATCGCTCTGCTAAAGGCCGAACACAAAAAGGTGCAGGAAGCCAACGTACCGGTTCCTCTGACGCCCGCCGAGAAGGTTCAGCATCATCAATAATCTAACTATGAAATAGAGGTGATGATGTAGGAAAACTCCCAGGCGGCCTCCAGGACCGTGATCCAGATACTTCAGGGGTCAGGGTTCCTGAACGAGGGCTGCAAGATGCTGACGGCACGCGAGATTTGTCCTTGGCTGTACAAGCCCATCCCCAATCCTAAGGGAGAGGATGACTCGCCTAGCGGAAATTGATAAATCTCCTCCTCCAGCGAGAGCGAAGCCATGTCCAGCGAGAAGTCCGACAATTCTTTCTGAAGACTTTCACATTTTTGTTCTTAACTTGTAAAAATTTTTTATTTTGCCAAATTTCTATAAGGGGCGAGATTCCCCATGACAGTATAACAACTTTGATATTATATTAAAAGATCTAACCTTTTGCCGAAATGGCTATTGTTTTTCATACTTCTCATTTCATCTCGCATTTTATTATCTGCGTATGAGTCTGCGTCGTTGCATAAGCCATAGGCTCTTCGGTGATGACCGCCACCTATTCGAAGAATAAACTAAGTAAATTCTGTCGAGAGAGGCATGTCAAGAGCTCTGCCTAGAGGGACATGCTGAGAGCCTTGCCAAAATGGACATGCCGAGAGCCCTGTCGAGAGGGACATGCCGAGATGGGTCTACCCTTCCTCATCTCTACTTAGGATTTGTGCCAACTTTTTGAGAACCCGTTTGTGAAGTACTTTGTAATGCTTATCATGGGTTCGTTGGCCCTGCCAGCTAGGTGAGAGCCTGGCAGTGGTAGAAAGCTCAGGACTTGGCTCCAGAGCAACAACAATGTCCAACAAGGACCCCTGTCCTGCCAGCTACGTGATAGCCTGACAGAGGGAGAAAACACAAGAATTAGCTCCAGAGAAACAACAATGTCCACCGAGGACACCAGCCCTGCCAGCTAGGTGAGAGCATGACAGCGAGAGAAAGCTCGAGACTTGGCTCCAGGACAATAATAATATCCACCGAGGACCCCTGCCCTACCAGCTATGTGAAAACCTGACAGCGGGAGAAAACTCAGGACTTGGCTCTAGGGCAACAACAATGTCCACCGAGGACCCCTGCCCTGCCAGCTATGTGGAAGCCTGACAGCGCGAGAAAACTCGGGACTCGGCTCTAGGGCAACAACAATGTCCACCGAGGACCCCTACCCTGCCAGCTAGGTGAAAGCCTGACAACAGGAGAAAACTCGGGACTTGGCTCCAGGGCAACAATAACGTCCACCGAGAATGTAACATCCCATTTCCAACTAGACCCCTAGAAGTGGTTTTGTCAAAACAGAACTCTAGGAAACCCAAGAATTGAAGTTTATCGACCAAAAGTTCGAGTCACGGGGTGGTCACGCCCGTGACTGACCCGTCACGCCCGTGACCTAGGGCGTGACCCCTTCAACGATCGTCTACCTCAGAAAGACGATCGTCGAGCTCAGAAATCTCAACATGGGCATGGCACGCCCGTGACCGATCCGTCACCCCCGTGACCTTGGAATGGCGTTGAGTGAGCTTAGCTCACTCAACGCCATAAGCTGAATGGCCTTGAGTGCACTTAATGCACTCAACGCCATCTGGTGTTGTATGGATGGCATTGAGTGAGCTGAGCTCACTCAACGTCGTAGAATGGATGGCATTGAGTGAGCTCAGCTCACTCAATGCCATAAACTTGACAGTGTTGAGTGCACAGACTGCATTCAACGCCGTCTGCTGAGGACTGGAATGGCGTTGAGCGAGCTGAGCTCACTTAATGCCATAGTTTGGATGGTGTTGAGTGATCTTACCTCACTCAATGTCATAAACTAGACAGTGTTTAGTGCACTGGCTGCACTCAATGCCGTTTGTTGAGGCCTTGAATGGCATTGAGTGAGCTGAGCTCACTCAACGCCATAGTTTGGATGGCATTGAGTGAGCTTACCTCACTCAACGCCATAAGCTAGACGGCGTTGAGTGCATAGACTGCGCTCAACGTAACCTTGAGTAGACTGGATGGCGTTGAGTGAGCTCAGATAACTCAACGCCATAATATAGATGGCGTTGAGTGAGCTGAGCTCACTCAACGCCATAATCTGGGAGGGGCATTCTGGATGGCTTTGAGTGAGCAGATCTTACTCAACGCCGTATCCGGGATGACGTTGAGTGAGCGGAGCTCACTCAACGCCGCAGCATGGATAGCGTTGAGTGAGCAGAGCCCACTCAACGCCATAGCTTGGATGGCGTTGAGGGAGCTGAGCTCACTCAACGCCATTTTACTAAGAATTTTTCTGGCAGGATTTTTGGCTGTGTGCTGGTTCAGCTGAACCGGGCCGGTCTAGATGGTGGGCCCGAATGCATTTTTAGGCCGTTTCTCTTAATAAGACCCAATTAAGTCTTATTTTAAAAGGTGTTGATCGGTCAAATGGAGGTAGGCCACGTTGCCGTCGGTTTTGAAATGCAGAATAGTTTCGGCCATGGCCGAGAACCTGCTCTCATGGCAATCAATGGCACTTGATGCCGTGGCTTTTTCCCCTCCTCTTTAAATGGCTGGATTCAATTCCTCATGGGGATAAAAGGAGTTTCCAGCCCTCCTCTACCTATTACAGAGCCGTTTCTAGCCCCCGCCACCATGGCCGAGCCAAGCTTTTATGGACCATTAATGTCCATTGAAGTTTTGGCCTTTCCCCTCCTTAACTGAGCTCTTAAACACCATCAGAGGCCCAAGAGGAAGGTTTCCCAGCCTTTACCTGAAGCTTTTGAGCCCTCCCACCGTACTACTGAAGAATTCTGGCGACGCCCCCACCGCGCTAATGGCTTTCCGTCGATCTGCACGTCTCTAGCCCGCGAACAAGGTCCCCCCTCCTCTCTCTCTACGGGTAGATCTTAGCCTTCTTTAGGATTAAGAATCGGGCTCAACAGAGCCCGATCGGGGGGGGGGGGGGGGGGGGGAAGCTTCTCTTCATAATTTTCCCGCAAAATATAGTGCTCGGGTTCGCCGGATTCCGCCTCTCCGGCGGCCGCGCCGTCGCCTGGCGATGGCCACCACCTCAACGTAGGTGGTGGTGATGGTTGCCGTCCAGGGAGGAGACTGGATGGCCGGCGGTAGTAGCTGGAATGAACTCTAGGTCGGGCTTGTAACACCCCTATCCATTACATAGCATATAGCAGTAGGTCCGGCCGGGGCCCGACGCCATATACTACGGACAGACCGGTTGGTTACGCGTTGAAACCATTCAACCAATCATGTCGTCCTACACAACACCTAGCGGAAGCAATTTATTATGTTGCAAAAGAAATAAGAACCCAGCCACAACAGCATGAATGTCCACTACAAACTCAGGAATGTATACATACACCAAAAGCAAAATGGCCTTAAGGCCTTACACTGTTCACTTAACAAAAGAAGTGTTTTCATACTTCGGCTCACAGGCCGGCCACACATGAAAAACGAGAAAGAAACATAAGTAATTAGGCCTTCGAGGGCCGGCACAGCTACAAGGGCTTTAGCCCGCTATTTCCCGCTCTGCTCCGCAGCACCTGCAAGCCACAAACCACCGCCCGGTGGCAAACAATAGCAACGGTCAGCAATGCTGACCAAATTATAACGAACCCGCCCCCACATACGGGGCGGCGATGCTCTTTCCCTGCACTTTATTAGCATAGGCATTTAAATAAAGTATTTGCACTTCACCACAGGCATAGGCTCGCACAGCCACACACCTCGTGCACTCAGGGCACATTCTCGGCGAACCGGCCAACGTCACGTCAATTCAAGCCATAGACGTTCCCAATCCACCACCGCCTCTTGGACGGTCATCCATATGAGCATTTTGCCTTATTGGCCTTGGTCATGGCTGTAACGCCCCAAAATGTCGTAGGAGCGACGGGGATCGCTTTTGTCCAAAATGTTTTTTGGAGCAGGTGACACGGGTCCCGACACGGCCGTGTCGGCCATGTCGAGCTGGCCGTGTGGTCGACCATGTTAAGGTCGACGATCGTCGGGTGTGGAACACGGCCAGGAACACGGCCGTGTCCCAGGTCGTGTAGCATCGGGTCATTTCGAACTGTTTGAGGTTTTGCACACGGGGCATGACACGGGTCTGTACACGGCCGTGTCCCAGGTGACACGGGCGTGTCAGGGGCCGTGTCATAGGCCGTGTACTTCTCTGACTGAAAATGTTGAAAACGGGTGCCGTGACACGGGTCACGACACGGTCGTGTGGAGCGCGACATGGCCGTGTCGAAGGCCGTGTTGAAGGCTGTGTCAGGAGCCGTGTGCTGGTTTTCGAATTGATCGAGACGGCGAATGGCTAACATGGCCATGCACACGTCCGTGTTGCAACCCGTGTTCGGCCCAGATTTTCTAATTTGAGTTCCGATCGTGGCCGTTCGTTCTTTTCTTTAGAAGATCCAACGGTGGGGAGCCTCCCTGGGTGGTTTAAGGCCGGGAATAGGGTTCTAAACCCTCATTCCCCACTTTCTTTTATCTCTCTAAGTTCTAGAGAGAAGGGAGAGCAAGGAGGCCAAGTTCCGGCCACCGGCGAAGCTTCGGAGGTCCGTTTCGCGAGCGGAGTTCAGATCCGCGAAGGTGGGAGCGTTGCGGTGGTGTTCATCCGAGCAAATCTTCTCCATGGCTAGGAAGAGGGGATGGAAGGTAACAACACTTCTCCTCTCGGTTTTTAGGATTTAGGATGCATGAATAGCATCCCCTTCCTTTCGTATTTTGAGCGCCGAATCTCTCAAATGAGAGGGATTCGTGTAGCGGTTCAAGAGGAACCTCCGGGTTGAGTATGTTCATCCCGGCATGCTTGCATTAGAGATCCGCTCCGTTAGCGGATTAGGCATTGTGGGTGAAGCCGTGGTCGCGACCGATAGTCCTACCCGGTGATGTTGCATAGAGAGCTTCGGTAGAAAATCCGTTGCGGCAATACGCCGTTGTATGTATGCGTTTTCCCCCTTGTATTTGAGTGAGTACTCGTAGTCGGAACCGGACGAGGTTAGCTCCGCTTTGTGCGGTAGATGGTTTCCTTGGAGAACGTGAAAGACACGGTGCGAGTGGTAATTGGGGTGGGAAAACATTGTTTTGTGCTGTGCAAAGGTGCGGCTAGGTCTCCGTGGTCGGCTGGCTATCCCGTGACGCGCAAGTCATGTGGGGAAAGTGTCCCAGCTAGACTAGCCCTTGTGTGAGACTGACGAGAATGCCGAGCGGAGGGCAAGCCCGGGCAATGTGGCCATGAGCGGGTGGGGTCCACCAAGGCTTCTTAAAATCGGTCAGTGTGAGACGGAACCCTGACGTGCGACGTCAGATTATGCAGGCAAGCCCGGGGTTTAAGACCCATGTGCGGGTGGGGCCATTGCAAGGTTTCATGTGACGGCCTGTGTGCCGTTGGGGACACAGTGTTTCCCTTTTGTTTGCGGCTTTAAGCCAATGGGGAAACGGAAGTACCCAATGTTTGATGTTGTGCTAGATGCATACGAGCTAGGGTGCCTTGGGTGAAACCCGGGTTGCATTCATGTTGCATAGTAGGCCCCTTTTACTTTGTACAAAACATAGAGAACATGTATGCTGTTTGAGACATCCAAGCCTGTTTACCGCTTTAATATATATATGCTCTTTTTGTATACGAAGTGTTAACTTGCAGGTGGAGTGGTACCCCGGGGTCTGTTAGGGACGGCCGGGAGGAGATGGGTTTGTTACACAGTAGAGGTCAGCCTTTGCTGACCCACGTTACTTCAAATCCTTTCAGGGCAAGGATCGCATGCAGGAGCTAGCGCGCCGGGCAAAAAGCCCTAAGCCTCATGAAGTGTTGCTGTGCTTGGCTAGTTTCTTTTCCTCGTTTTGTTGATGTTGTTTGATCATGTCCGGCTTGCATGCCGAGGTAGCCTAGGGGTGCTTGGCACTTTTATATTTTTGGACTTATATTGTGTAAGGCCTTAAGGCCATTTCGATACTCTATGGTTAGTGGATAACTTCTGTCTTTTAGTTTTATGTTTCCGCTGTGTATGTTTGGAGTTTTGAGTTTGGGTAGTTTCATATCATCTTTTAATACTGAAGCTGTGGTGTCTGTATGTTGTGGGGCCCCGGCCGGACCCATATTATATGGTCTTTACAGGGGAGGTGTTACAATTTGGTATCAGAGGGAGGTTAGCGTTCCAAGGAGAAGTTTCGCGGTGAAGAGAGGGACAATCTCTTCTACCACGGATTGAGGGAAAATCTAAGACAACCCCTCATATCGATGAAGCGTACGGGCTTCAACGAATTGGTGGAGGTGGCCCGAATTTTGGAGAGCGATATGGAGCGATCCCAGCGCCGAAAGGGTTTCACACCCAAGCAGGGGGAAGAGAAGAAGTCGGCTCAGTCCCATGGAAAGGCGGAAGGGAGCCGATGGAAGAAGAAGCATCCCCCGTTTAAGTCGGGCGAGAAAAGTAATTGGACGTCCGGAGGGTCACGCTCTAAGGGACCGCAGACGTGTTACAGTTGTGGCAAGCCAGGCCACATAGCAAGATTTTGTACCCAAGGGGCGCTGAGCAAGAGCCAAGGCAGGAGCAGACTGTGCACTCCGGCCCCAGTGCCGTAGAGAAAGGGAAGATGGCGGAGTCGAGTGCTTCCCGGTTTCAACCAGTGCAGCCAAGGGCCTACAACCTTGGGCAGCAGGAAGCAATCCGTCAACCCGATGTGGTGACAGGTACGAGAATTCAACCTGCACCTTAGATTTCTTCCTTTCAAGCCTTTTTATGTTTGTTGCATGTGTGTAGGCTTTGTAGTGGTATCAGGGTACCCCGCTAGGGTACTTTTCAATACAGGAGTGTCGCACTCCTTCCTTGCGAAAAGTTTCATCCGGAGGATTGGAGTTGAGTCCTTCTCAACGGACTCAGAATTGAAGGTGCGCATGCCCAATGGGTCGTCTATGACTACCAGGGCTAGAGGCCAGATTTGTTGGAGTCTTGAGGGGGTCGACTTCGTGTTGGTAGCGGCAATCTTGCCATTGTCCGAGTTCGATGTGATCTTGGGGATGGACTGGCTAGCGGAGCAGCGTGCTAGTATCGACTGCTTGTCCAAGGTGGTAACCCTGAGGGGCATGGGGCAAGCGGAAGTCAAGTTTGAGGGCCTGCATGGAGTGGCTTGTTCCCTAGTTTCGGCACTTTAACTGGTGCGATCTGTTAACCAGGGAGGTGTAGCTCTAGTAGCGTTGTTGGAGGTTAGCCTTTCCAGGCTGTCTCTTGGGGAAGTGCCCGTGGTGGCGGAGTTTGGAGATGTTTTTCCCGAGGAGCTACCGGGAGCACCTCCTCGGCGGGAGATTGATTTCTCCATCGAGTTAGTGCCCGAGGCTAGACCGGTGTCACGTCCACCATTTAGGATGGCACCAAAGGAGTTGGCCGAGCTCAAGGTTCAGTTGCAGGAGCTTTTGGAGCACGGGTATATCAGGCCCAGCTCTTCACCTGTGAGTGCGTCGGTGTTATTTGTAAAGAAGGACGGTAGCATGCGTCTGTGCATAGACTACCGAGAGTTGAACAATTTGATGGTTAAGAACAAGTATCTGATTCCCCGGATAGACGACCTTTTTGACCAGTTGGTGGGGTCGGTGGTGTACTCCAAGTTGGACTTGAAGTCCGGATATTATCAGTTGCGGATTCGTGACGAAGACATACCCAAGACGGTGTTTGGTACGAGATATGGTCATTTTGAGTTCTCGGTGATGCCGTTCGGGTTGACGAACGCGCCGTCCGTGTTCATGGACTTGATGAACTGAGTGTTTCGCGAATACTTGGATAGGTTCGTCGTCGTTTTTATCGATGACATTTTGGTGTATTCCAAGTCGGAAGCGGAGCACGAGGTGCACTTGAGGACAGTGTTACAAATATTTAGAGAGAACCAGCTCTATGCGAAGTTCTCCAAGTGCGAGTTTTGGTTGGAGAAGGTGGCGTTTTTAGGCCATGTGATTAGTGGGGATGGGGTGGCGGTAGATCCAACGAAAGTGGAAGCCATCAGAGATTGGCCAGTTTTGAGGACTGTGGCGGATGTCCGGAGCTTTCTTGGACTAGCCGGGTACTACCGAAGGTTTGTGGAAAACTTTTCACGGATAGCTCTACCCCTCACTTTGCTAACTCGCAAGGATCAGAAGTTCGTGTGGACTCAAGAGTGCAGTCAGGCGTTTGAAACCCTGAAGGAGAGGCTGATGATGGCACCGATCCTAAGTCTACCAAAGGGGACCGAAGGATTTCAGATTTTCAGCGACACATCCAGATGCGGTTTAGGGTGTGTGTTGGTGCAGCATGGCAGTGTGATAGCTTTTGGGTCGAGGCAGCTGAAGCCTCATGAGAGAAATTACCCCGTCCATGATCTGGAATTGGCGGCGGTAATTTTTGCTTTGAAGCTGTGGAGGCACTACGTTTACGGTGCGAAGGTGGAGATCTTCACGGACCACAAGAGTCTAAAGTATCTCCTGGATCAGAAGGACCTAAATATGCGGTAGCGCAGGTGGGTCGAGTTCCTTGGGGACTACGAGGTGGCGATTCAGTACACGCCAGGAAAAGCCAATGTGGTGGCGGATGCTTTGAGTAGGAAATACTCGGGGCAAGGAAGTTGGATTGAAGCTCACGATGAGCGGTTAAGGCGGGACTGGGAGTCCCTTGGTTTGGAATGTGTGGCAAGAGGCGAGTCTAGCGTGGCTCGGCTAAACTGGATTGAGATGCAGAATGACTTATGCGATCGTATTCGGGAAGCGACCCGTGTGGATGAGGAGTTCCAACCCTTCGTGTAGGAAGCTCTTAAGGGCGAGGGTAGCACCTGGGAGATGGGTGATGGGGTTCTGAGGAAGGGAGGAAGGATTTGTGTACCGCAGTTCGACAAGCTCCGCGAGGGGTTGATGGTTGAGGCCCACTTCACCAAGTACTCCATTCACCCGGGTAGTACAAAGATGTACTTGGACTTGAAGAAGTCCTATTGGTGGCCTGGGATGAAGCGGGACGTAGCTTTGAGTGTGAGTCGGTGCCAAACTTGTGCCTTGGTGAAGGCCGAGTGTCAGAAGCCGGGTGGGTTCTTGAAGACTCTTCCAATCCCCGAATGGAAATTTGATGACATCTCCATGGATTTTGTGCATGGGTTGCCTAGATCGAAGCAGGGTAATGATGCCATTTGGGTGATTGTGGACCGCTTGACCAAAGTGGCACACTTCATCCCAAACCGGAAGGAGGACGGTGTGGAAAAGTTGGTGGAGTTGTACGTCCGCAATATTGTACGACTCCATGGGATTCCGAAGAGTATAGTCAACGACCGGGATGGACGTTTCACGTCTAAGGATTGGCGGTTGGTGCAGAAGAGCTTGGGCACAAAACTCAAGTTCAGTACGACTTTTCATCCTCAAACTGATGGGCAAACTGAGAGAACGAACCGTACTTTGGAAGATATGCTAAGGATGTGCACTCTCGACTTCGGCAAGAAGTGGGAGGATCACCTCTTCATGGTGGAGTTTGCGTATAACAATAGCTACCAAGCTAGTATCAAGATGGCGCCTTATGAAGCTCTTTATGGGAGGCGGTGTCGAACACCGATGTCTTGGACAAAGGCGGGAGACACAAAGCTTTTGGGGAAAGAAGTGGTAGCCGACGCTAGTGAGCTAATGCGGACCATCCAAGAGCACATGAAGGTAGCTCAAGACCGGCAGTCGAAGTATTACAATGCTCGACACAGGCATGTGGAATTCGCGGTGGGCGACTGGGTGTATCTTAAGATCAAGCCGTTCAAAGGCGTTTCACGAGTTCGCCGACTCAAGAAGCTGAGTCCGAGATTTTTGGGACCATTCAAGGTCATCGAGCGAGTGGGAGGGGCAGCGTACCGGTTGGCGTTGTCCGCGGAGTTAAGTGGATTGCATGACGTTTTCCACGTCTCTGTCCTGAGGAAAGCCTTGTTAGAGGCCAGCGTGGTGATTGAACCGGCGGCGCAGCCAGTAGAGGAAGACTTGAGGACGCGAGTACATCCTGTCGGGATAGAAGATTCGGAGGTTCGGCAACTGCGGAACAAGGAGGTCCGACTCGTAAAGGTCCGTTGGGACAATTGTGGCTGCGAGGAGATCTCATGGGAGCGAGAGCAGGCCATGCTGGAGGAGTAGCCCGAGCTTTTCTCCTCAGGTACCGTTTAGAATTTGTGTTCTTTCCATGTTTTAAATTTCGGGACGAAATTCTGTTAAGGGGGGGGGGGACAATTGTAACGCCCCAAAATGTCGTAGGAGCGACGGGGATCGCTTTTGGCCAAAATGTTTTTTGGAGCAGGTGACACGGGTCCCAATACGGCCGTATCGGAGGCCGTGTCGGCCATGTCGAGCTGGCCGTGTGGTCGACCATGTTAAGGTCGACGATCGTCGGGTGTGGAACACGGCCAGGCACACGGCCGTGTCCCAGGCCGTGTAGCATCGGGTCATTTCGAACTGTTTGAGGTTTTGCACACGGGGCATGACACAGGTCTGTACACGGCCGTGTCCCAGGTGACACGGGCGTGTCAGGGGCCGTGTCATAGGCCGTGTACTTCTCTGACTGAAAATGTTGAAAACGGGTGCCGTGACACGGGTCACGACACGGCCGTGTGGAGCGCGACACGGCCGTGTCGAAGGCCGTGTTGAAGGCCGTGTCAGGAGCCGTGTACTGTTTTTCGAATCGATCGAGACGGCGAATGGCTAACACGGCCATGCACACAGCCGTGTTGCAACCCGTGTTCGGCCCAGATTTTCTAATTTGAGTTCCGATCGTGGCCGTTCATTCTTTTCTTTGGAAGATCCAATGGTGGGGAGCCTCCCTGGGTGGTTTAAGGCCGGGAATAGGGTTCCAAACCCTCATTCCCCACTTTCTTTTATCTCTCTAAGTTCTAGAGAGAAGGGAGAGCAAGGAGGCCAAGTTCCGGCCGCCGGCGAAGCTTCGGAGGTCCGTTTCGCGAGCGGAGTTCAGATCCGCGAAGGTGGGAGCGTTGCGGTGGTGTTCATCCGAGCAAATCTTCTCCATGGCTAGGAAGAGGGGACGGAAGGTAACGACACTTCTCCTCTCGGTTTTTAGGATTTAGGATGCATGAATAGCATCCCCTTCCTTTCGTATTTTGAGCGCCGAATCTCTCAAATGAGAGGGATTCGTGTAGCGGTTCAAGAGGAACCTCCGGGTTGAGTATGTTCATCCCGGCATGCTTGCATTAGAGATCCGCTCTGTTAGTGGATTAGGCATTGTGGGTGAAGCCGTGGTCGCGACCGATAGTCCGACCCAGTGATGTTGCATAGCGAGCTTCGGTAGAAAATCCGTTGCGGCAATACGCCGTTGTATGTATGCGTTTTCCCCCTTGTATTTGAGTGAGTACTCGTAGTCGGAACCGGACGAGGTTAGCTCCGCTTTGTGCGGTAGATGGTTTCCTTGGAGCACGGGAAAGACACGGTGCGAGTGGTAATTGGGGTGGGAAAACCTTGTTTTGTGCTGTGCAAAGGTGCGGCTAGGTCTCCGTGGTCGGCTGGCTATCCCGTTACGCGCAAGTCATGTGGGGAAAGTGTCCCAACGAGACTAGCCCTTGTGTGAGACTGACGAGAATGCCGAGCGGAGGGCAAGCCCGGGCAATGTGGCCATGAGCGGGTGGGGTCCAGCAAGGCTTCTTAGAAACGGTCAGTGTGAGACGGAACCCTGACGTGCGATGTCAGATTATGCGGGCAAGCCCGGGGTTTAAGACCCATGTGCGGGTGGGGCCATTGCAAGGTTTCGTGTGACGGCCTGTGTGCCGTTGGGGACACGGTGTTTCCCTTTTGTTTGCGGCTTTAAGCCAATGGGGAAACGGAAGAACCCAATGTTTGATGTTGTGCTAGATGCATGCGAGCTAGGGTGCCTTGGGTGAAACCCGGGTTGCATTCATGTTGCATAGTAGGCCCCTTTTATTTTGTACAAAACATAGAGAACATGTATGCTGTTTGAGACATCCAAGCCTGTTTACCGCTTTAATATATATATGCTCTTTTGGTATACGAAGTGTTAACTTGCAGGTGGAGTGGTACCCCGGGGTCCGTTAGGGACGGCCGGAAGGAGATGGGTTTGTTACACAGTAGAGGTCAGCCTTTGCTGACCCACGTTACTTCAAATCCTTTCAGGGCAAGGATCGCATGCAGGAGCTAGCGCGCCGGGCGAAAAGCCCTAAGCCTCATGAAGTGTTGCTGTGCTTGGCTAGTTTCTTTTCCTTGTTTTGTTGATGTTGTTTGATCATGTCCGGCTTGCATGACGAGGTAGCCTAGGGGTGCTTGGCACTTTTATATTTTTGGACTTATATTGTGTAAGGCCTTAAGGCCATTTCGATACTCTATGGTTAGTGGATAACTTCTGTCTTTTAGTTTTATGTTTCCGCTGTGTATGTCTGGAGTTTTGAGTTTGGGTAGTTTCATATCATCTTTTAATACTAAAGCTGTGGTGTCCGTATGTTGTGGGGCCCCGGCCGGACCCATATTATATGGTCTTTACAGGGGAGGTGTTACAATGGCAATTTAAGCCATACACCGCTGAAGACCCTCATCCATGCCAACGGTCCTACCGAACGACATAGACCGGTTACAGTTCCGCCTGACCCGTGCTCACACCGCAATGACAGTTTAAGCCATATGCGCAGGCCAAGACTCGCCAAGTCCCGTTTCCACCACAATAATCACATAACCCGGTTATGTTCACGTTGGCTCCCCGGCCATCGTGTTGGCAAACCCGCTTTTGCCCAGTTTTCCGGGTGCACCTTGGAGTTAATCTCCAAGGCTCCCTGATGCAATCTACCACGTAGAAAACCCGAAAACACCCAAACACCCGGATTCTTGCCCGGTTTAAATGCAATGCAACATCACCGATCCGGCTCCACTTGTCCGGATAGGCTTCACACACAATGCCTATGTCCGTTTACGCATACAGACTCTACACAAGGGGGACTTCACATATCTACCCCAAGGAACGCTCCAACTCTTCGCTCACTCGCGAGAGAGGGCTTCCTATGCAAAGGAAAAGAGGGCTTCACATGCCCAAGGATGAGAAATCGTTACCCTTGCGTTCTTCCGCGGCGCCATGAAAATCTATGTGGATGAAAAGCACCGCAATCTCCTTGCCTCCGCGGATCCGAAGACGGCTCGCGATTTGGAGCTCCGAATCTCCACCGGCCGCCGGAGTTGACCTCCTTCTTCCTCCTCCAAGCTCTCCCTTCTCTCTAGGTTTTAGAGAGAGAGTGCCCAAGTGAAATAAGGGTTTCAAAACCCTATTCCCGGCTAAAACCACCCAGGAGAAGCCCCCCACCGTCGGATCCAAAGCCAAGGAAACGAACGGCCAGGATTAGATCTGAAATCCCAAAAACTGGGCCGAACACGGGTTCACACACGGCCGTGTGCCTGGCCGTGTAGCTCATTCGCCGTCTCGACCAAAATTGAAAACCAGCAACACGGCATGTGACACGGCCTCCGACACGCCCGTGTCGCCTGCGACACGCCCGTGTCGGGACCCGTGTCACGCCCCCCGTGTGCAATATATCAACACTTCGCAGTTAGAGAGGTACACGGCTTGGTGACACGGCATTAGACACGCCCGTGTCAAACTCGACACGCCCGTGTTCGTGCCTGTGTCATTACCCGTGTACCCAACCGCATAGCCCTGGTGTGACACGGCCTGGGACACGCCCGTGTCCTAGGCCGTGTTCCACCACACGACCATCGTCGACCTGAACTGGTCGACTACATGGCCAGCTCGACGGCCCGAGCTCGACACGCCCGACACAGCCTCCGACACGCCCGTGTCGGGGCCCGTGTCACCTGCACCAAAAATCATGTCTTGGACAAACTCGATCCCCGTCACTCCTACAACATTTTGGGGTGTTACAATTCTACCCCCCTTAAAGAATTTCGTCCACGAAATTAATAAAGGAAAAACAGGACTTAACGTAAAACAGTACCTGAGCAGAACAATTCCGGGTACTCCTCGAGCATAGTCTGCTCCCGCTCCCAAGAGAGCTCCTCACGCCCGTAATTATCCCACCGGACCTTAACCATTCGGATCTCCTTGTTACGGAGTCTCTTTACCTCAACATCTTCAATACGAATGGGATTGACCCTAGTCGTCAACCCTTCGTCCACCGGCACTTGATCGGCCGCGATCACCTGCGAAGGCTCTTGCACCGCCTTCCGCAACACAGAAATGTGGAACACATCATGTAATCCACTTAATTCCTCCGATTGCCTCAAACGGTATGCCGCTTCGCCGACTCGCTCCAGAACCTCAAAAGGTCCAAGGTATCTTGGGCTCAGCTTCTTCAAGCGTCTCACCTGCGAAACCCCCTTGAACGGCTTCACTTTCAGATATACCAAATCGCCTACCGCGAACTCCACGTTCTGGTGCTTGGCATTATAATACTTCGCCTGCCAGTCCTGAGCGATCAACAAGCGCTCCCGAATGATCCGCACTAATGAGGTAGCACTCTCCACCTCCTGCTTCTTGTACAACCTTGCCTCACCGGTTTCAAGCCACGATAACGGCGTGCGACACTTCCTACCATACAGAGCCTCGAAGGGCGTCATTTGTATACTTGCTTGGTAGCTGTTGTTGTACGCGAACTCCACCAAATACAGGTGGTCTTCCCAATGCTTACCAAAATCCAGAACACACATGCGTAGCATGTCCTCCATCGTTCTATTGACCCTCTCGGTCTGCCCATCCGTCTGCGGATGGAAAGCTATACTGAACTTTAACTTTGTCCCCAGCATCTGCTGCACCAACCTCCAATCATTTGACGTGAACCGCCCATCGCGATCACTCACAATGCTACGAGGCACACCATGCAGCCTAACAATATTGTCAACATACAACTTTGCCAATTTCTCCACTGGATCATCCTTCCTATGCGGAATGAAATACGACACCTTAGTTAACCGATCTACGATCACCCAGATGGCGTCGTTTCCTTTCTGCGACCTTGGAAACCCATGCACAAAGTCCATAAATTTGTCGTCAAACTTCCACTCCGGTATAGGCAAGGACTTCAGAAATCCTCCCGGCTTTTGGCATTCCGCCTTCACCAAGGCGCACGTTTGGCATTTAGCCACGTACAACGCCACATCTTTCTTGAGCCCCGGCCACCAAAACAACTTTTTGAGATCACGATACATCTTCGTGCTCCCTGGGTGGATTGAGTACTTGGTATGATGAGCCTCGTACATCAATTCCGCCCGGAGGTTACCCCCACTCGGGACGCACAACCGATGATCCTTCCTTAATAAACCATCTTCCACCGAAAACTGGGAATTTGACCCATCCAGAGCGGTCTCCAAAAGCTCCTTCATGGAGTCATCTAACTCCAATGCCTGCCGAACCCGGTCAGCCAGGTCACACTGCACCTCTGTCCAGTTTAACATTGCTTTGGCGCTCGTCTGCTTGTCAACGCAACAGATCTCAAGCTCCTCCAACTCCCGTACTAGCCGCTCATCATGCACCGACAACCAGTTGGCTTGGGCGGGAGCCCTGCGGCTCAGCGCATCCGCAACTGCGTTGCCCTTCCCGGGTACATAATGTATTTTGAAGGTGTAGTCCCCAAGGAACTCCATCCACCTCCTCTACCTCATATTAAGGTTCTTTTGATCCAACAAGTATTTTAGGCTCTTGTGATCGGTGTATATATCGACCCTTACGCCGTAAAGGTAGTGCCTCCTCAACTTGAGTGCAAATATCACGGCCGCCAACCCCAAGTCGTGCACCAGATAATTCCATTCATGCACCTTCAACTAACGCGATCCATACGCTATCACGCTTCCATGCTGCAAAAACACGCAGCCCAAGCCACTACCCGAAGCGTCGCTATACACCTCGAAGCCCTCGGTCTCACTCGGCGAACTAAGCATTGGCGCCGTGGTCAACCGCCTCTTCAGCTCCTCAAAAGCTTGCACGCACTCTTGCGTCCACAAGAATCTCTGATCCTTCCTTGTAAACTTCGTGAGAGGTAAAGCTATCCGCGGGAAGTTCTCTACGAAGCGCCTGTAATATCCGGCAAGCCCGAGAAAGCTACGGACTTTCGCGACAGAAGACAACGTAGGCCACTCCCGTATCGCAACAATCTTCACCGGATCCACCGCTATACCTTCCCCACTCACTATATGACCAAGGAACGCTACCGAGGGTAGCCAGAACTCGCACTTGGAGAACTTCGCATAAAGCTCATTCCTCCTCAAAGTCTCCAACACCAAATGCAAGTGCTTGAAGTGATCTTCTTCGCACTGCGAGTACACCAAAATATCGTCAATAAAGACGATCACAAAACGATCCGGGAAATCTCGGAACGTCCTGTTCATCAAATCCATAAATACCGATGGCGCATTCGTGTAAGACCCCAACCTCGGAGTTGATCGCGGGGCGATCAAACAGCCTTTTGGAGGTATGAACAGGGGCACACGGCCAGGCACACGGCAGTGTGCCTACCCGTGTTCAGTGGTTTTGTGCAGTCTCTAGTCAGAGAAGGACACGGCCTGAGACACACGGCCGTGTCTCAAGCCGTGTGTGGGGCACACGGCCTCGAACACGGCCGTGTTCGAAGCCATGTTCATGAAGCCCGACGATCGTTCCTGAAGCTCCAGGTAACACGGCCCGTGGCACACGGCCGTGTCAGGACCCGTGTGGATCGGCGTAACTGATATTTTGGGTTGAATCCGAGCCGTCCGGATCTTTTATGTTGAATCTAACGGCTGTGGGTTAACCAAGGAGGTATTAGGGTTGAGTTTGGGGCTGATTTCCCTCATTTCAACCCTACCTTTCTCTTTCTAAGCTCTTATAGAGAGGTGAGAGCCAAGAGGAGGAGGAGCAAAGTTCCGGCCGCCGGCGGAGCACCGGAGCACCGACTCGCGATCCGAGTCCGGATCCTCGAAGGCAAGGGCGAGGCGAAGCTTTCCATCCGTCTACATCTTCATGGCGGGCACGCGGAAATCTACGAGGGTAACGATTCTCTTCTTGAGCATGTGAAGCTCTTCTTCCTTTGCATGGGAAAACCCCTCTCCCGCGAGTGTGCGGCGAGATCGTGGTATTCCTTGTGGTAGATATGTAAAGTCCCCCTTGTTAGAGTCCGGAATCGTAGTACGGACATAGGCATGTTGTGTGAAGCCTACCCGGGCGTGTGTTCCGGATCGGTGATGTTTTGTTATGCATATTTTAGCCGGAGAAGACTCCGAGCGTTGTGGTTGTTTTCGGGTTGCTATGCGGTAGAATGCATCAGGGAATCTTGGGGATTAACCCCGAGGTGCACCCGGAAATCTGGGCGGAAACGAAGTTCTGCCATCTCGGTGGCCTGGGTGCCAGCCGGGAACATAGCGGGGCTATGTATCATGTTTGATTGCGGCAGGGAGCCTTGGGGATGAAACCCGAGGTGCACCCGGAAATCTTGGACGAAAATGTAGTTCCATCATATCGGTGGCCTGGGAGCCAACCGGGTACTTAGCGGGGCTAAGTACCGTGTTTGATCGTTATTTGGGACTGGGGAAAGCTTAGTCCGCGCCAAAGGGCCAAATGGCAGTGGCGGAGTGAGCAACGGACTAGTAGCCCTCTACCCGCTCCACCTGCTCGGTTAAAGCGACCTAAAGTTTACGTGGGACTTACTGAGATTTGGAGATCGAGTCTAGGCTGCGGCTGAGAAGACTAAATGCTCACAAAGATTGCCATCCTGGGGGTGGTGGTGGAGTCGAGGACCGGACGGGGTTCGGACTGGCTTCGCCGAGTAAGTGCCCTGAGAGCACGGGGTGTACGGCCGTGAGAGCGTGCACCTATGTTCAGATGCTTGTTTGGCTGTGTTGCGTGTTTTGCTAACAAGTGCAGGGAAGAAGCTTTGCCGCCCCGGTTTGGGGGCGGAATCGTTATAATTTGGTCAGCATTGCTGACCGTTGCCTTTGTTTACCACCGTGCGGTGGGTTGTTGCTTGCAGGTGCTGCGGAGCTGAGAGGTAATTAGCGGGCTAAAGCCCAAGTTGCTGTGCTGGCCCTCGAAGGCCTTGTTTTGAGTGTTTTACCTCTTGTACTCATGTGTGGCCGGCCTGCGTGCCGAGGTTTGGAAGACACTTGTATTTAAGAAACTCTTGTAAAGCCTTAAGGCTATTTCTTCAGTTTTGTGTATTATACATTCCTATGGGTTTGAGTAGTGGACATTCATGCTTGGCAGGGTTCTTTATTCTTTGCAACTCTAATAAATTGCTTCCGCTAGGTGTTGTGTAGGACGTTGTGATTGGTTGAATGGTTTCAACGCGTAACCAACCGGTCTGTCCGTAGTATATGGCGTCGGGCCCCGGCCGGACCTACTGCTATATGCTATGCGACGGATAGGGGTGTTACAAATTCGTCAGTCCAAACGGCATGACCGTGAACTCGAAATGCCCATACCTCATACTGAACGCCGTTTTCGGGATATCACACTCCCTGATCCTCAGCTGATAGTACCCCGACTTCAAGTCCAACTTGGAGTATACCGACGATCCGACTAACTGATCAAAGAGATCATCAATCCTCGGGATCGGGTACTTATTCTTCTCCGTCAGCTTGTTCAACTCTCTGTAGTCAATACACAGCCGCATACTCTTGTCCTTCTTCTTAACGAAGAGGACCGGTGCGCTCCAAGGCGATGAGCTTGGATGCACATAACCTTGCTCCATCAGCTCCTCTAGCTGAACTTTCAACTCTGCCATCTTCTTTGGCGCCAACCTATAAGGAGCGCGTGACACGAGCTTGGCACCCGACACGAGCTCGATGGTGAAATCGATCTCCCGCTGCGGTGGGGCTCCGGGAAGACTATCCGGGAACACATCGGGGTATTCGCAAACCACGGGAATCTCAACCAAAGTGGACTTTGGCTCCACAGCCCCCACTATTGCGAAGAACAGCTCTGCACAAGCACGAACTGCCTTCACCACCTGAAGAGCAGACATCAGTGTCTTGCTCGACCCCTTCAGCCCCTCGAATGTAGTCTCCCGCCCAACACCCAGCTTGACCTCCTTCCAGTCACAGTCAATCCAAGCTTTCTGCTCCGAAAGCCAATCCATTCCAAAGATCACGTCGAACTCTACTAGCGGCAGCAATGACGCTAGCAAGTCGAACTCTTGGCTCCCAATGTGAACCTTCACTGCGTACACTCTGTCCGCACGCATCGAGCACCCATTTGGTAGCAGTACATCCAACTTGTCCTTCGCCATCGAAGAAGGGACTCCGATGCGCGATATAAAGCTTTCGGACAAGAAGGAGTATGAAGCTCCCGTATCGAACAGTGCCCGTGCCGTACTATCACTAATCACAACAAAGCCTATACAAACAATATTAGGCTAACAAGCAATAGATAACGGTATTAAAGCTAACTTTCTATAAATTAACTCATACCTGTCACCACATCCGCTTGCTTGATGGCCTCCTGCTGGCCCATGTTATAGACTCTAGGCTGAGTCGGAGCATAGTGGGACGCGGTCGACTCCACCGCCTTGCCCTTCTCCTCGTAGGTAGCTCCTTGTTTCCTTTCGGACTTTGAGCGTCCACTCCAGCAATCACGGGCAAAGTGCCCCGTCTTCCAACACGTGAAACAAGCGCCGGGGTTCGATTGGTAGTTGCCCCCGAGACACCCTTAGAAGAAGCTGGACCTGACGTCCAAGCCTTTTTGAAGAATTTTTGGTAGCCCGACTTCGACGTAGTCGGCACTTTGAACTCCGCTTTCTTACTACCGGATTCCTTCTTCGCTTGGACATTCTTCATGTCCTTCTCCAAGGACCGGGCCGAACTGACCAGGGTCTTGAAACCCTGCGCCTTGGGCCCCGACAGTAGCAACCTTAAATCGTCTCTTAGCCCTTCATAGAAGCGGCTCGTCTTGCGCTCCTCGTCTGCGAAGGTAGCGCCGGCATATCTCCCCAGCCGAGTAAACTCGTGGAGGTACTCATCAACGGTGCAATCCCCTTGCACCAACTTCTGAAATTCGCTTTCTAGCGTAATTCTCTGCGCCGAGGGGAGGTATCGAGCCATGAATAGTCTCGCAAACTCCTCCATCGAAACTTCGGCCAACGGCCTTCCCTGCAACTGATGTAGCTCTAGGCCTTCCCACCATAGTCTTGCGTCCCCATCCAAAAGGAAAGTCGCTATAGTGGTCTTCTGCCACTCTTCCGTTTCCGTCGCAGTCATCACCCTATTGACCCTTGAGAGCCAATCCTCTGGTTGGGTCGGAGTTTCTACCCCCATGAATACCGGTGGATGAAAACCCATCACGTGCTTCAGTTGTCTTTCAGTTGCTCTCCGAGGCAACTCTGGCTCCAAAACTACTTGCTCAACCCTCCTTTGCTCTGCCGTCTGAAGCGGTACTTGCTCCACAGTAGGAGCAGGCTGCTGCACCTGCCTTGCAGGCTGCGCATTGATCATAGCAAAGACAGCTTCTTCCACCAATCTAATGGTTTCGGCAGACGGAGGTGGTGCAGGCGCATCACTTGGCGCACTGCTCGCCTCAGAACCTGGCCGTTCAGACGGCCCAGCACCACTCCTGGTCACCTATAATCGTGCAAAACACCGATAAGCGACCAAAAATTACTGCAAACATCAATAATAGGAACACGCAGGTTCCTCAAACATGTGTATTTTCATTCCTAAGTGGACATTCATGGGTTCTTTTCTTGTTATAACGATGACGCACACACATGTGCCCACCACCCCTTAAAGTGAATTCGTCCACGAATTCATTTAAGCTTGACCGAAACCAGAAGTCTGATACCAATTTGTAACACCCCTATCCGTCGCATAGCATATAGCAGTAGGTCCGGCCGGGGCCCGACGCCATATACTACGGATAGACCGGTTGGTTACGCGTTGAAACCATTCAACCAATCATGTCGTCCTACACAACACCTATTGGAAACAATTTATTAGGTTGCAAAAGAAATAAGAACCTAGCCACAACAGCATGAATGTCCACTACAAACTCAGGAATGTATACATACACCAAAAGAGAAATGGCCTTAAGGCCTTACACTGTTCACTTAACAAAAGAAGTGTTTTCATACTTCGGCTCGCAGGCCGGCCACACATGAAAAACGGGAAAGAAACATAAGCAATTAGGCCTTCGAGGGCCGGCACAGCTACAAGGGCTTTAGCCCGCTATTTCCCCTCTGCTCCGCAGTACCTGCAAGCTACAAACCACCTCCCGGTGGCAAACAATAGCAACGGTCAGCAATGCTGACCAAATTATAACGATCCCGCCCCCACATACGGGGCGGCGATGCTCTTTCCCTGCACTTTATTAGCATAGGCATTTAAATAAAGTATTTGCACTTCACCACAGGCGTAGGCTCGCACGGCCACACACCCCGTGCACTCAGGGCACAATCTCGGCGAACCGGCCAACGTCACGTTAATTCAAGCCATAAACGTTCCCAATCCACCACCGCCTCTTGGACGGTCATCCATATGAGCATTTTGCCTTATTGGCCTTGGTCACGACAATTTAAGTCATAGACCGCCGAAGACCCTCATCCATGCCAACGGTCCTACCGAACGACATAGACCAGGTACGGTTCCGCCTGACCCGTGCTCACACCGCAAAGACAATTTTAGCCATATGCGCAGGCCAAGACTCACCGAGTCCCGTTTCCACCACAATTATCACATAACCCGATTATGTTCACGTTGGCTCCCCGGCCATCGTGTTGGCAAACCCGCTTTTGCCCAGTTTTCCGGGTGCACCTTGGAGTTAATCTCCAAGGCTCCCTGATGCAATCTACCACGTAGAAAACCCGAAAACACCCAAACACCCGGATTCTTGCCCGGTTCAAATGCAATGCAACATCACCGATCCGGCTCCACTTGTCCGGATAGGCTTCACACACAATGCCTATGTCCGTTTACGCATACGGACTCTACACAAGGGGGACTTCACATATCTACCCCAAGGAACGCTCCAACTCTTCGCTCACTCGCGAGAGAGGGCTTCCTATGCAAAGGAAAAGAGGGTTTCACATGCCCAAGGATGAGAAATCGTTACCCTTGCGTTCTTCCGCGGCGCCATGAAAATCTATGCGGATGAAAAGCACCGCAATCTCCTTTCCTCCGCGGATCCGAAGACGGCTCGCGATTTGGAGCTCCGAATCTCCACCGGCCGCCGGAGTTGACCTCCTTCTTCCTCCTCCAAGCTCTCCCTTCTATCTAGGTTTTAGAGAGAGAGTGCCCAAGTGAAATAAGGGTTTCAAAACCCTATTCCCGGCAAAAACCACCCAGGAGCAGCCCCCCACCGTCGGATCCAAAGCCAAGGAAACAAACGGCCAGGATTAGATCTGAAATCCCAAAAACTGGGTCGAACACGGGTTCACACACGGCCGTGTGCCTGGCCGTGTAGCTCATTCGCCGTCTCGACCAAAATTGAAAACCAGCAACACGGCATGTGACACGGCCTCCGACACGCCCGTGTCGCCTGCGACACACCCATGTCGGGACCCGTGTCACGCCCCCCGTGTGCAATTTATCAACACTTCGTAGTCAGAGAGGTACACGGCTTGGTGACACGGCATCAGACACGCCCGTATCAAACTCGACACGCCCGTGTTCGTTCCCGTGTCATTACCCGTGTACCCAACCACACAGCCCAGGTGTGACACAGCCTGGGACACTCCCGTGTCCTAGGCCGTGTTCCACCACACGACCATCGTTGACCTGAACTGGTCGACTACACGGCCAGCTCGACATGCCCGACACGGCCTCCGACACGCCCGTGTCGGGGCCCGTGTCACCTGCACCAAAAATCTTGTCTTAGCCAAACACGATCCCCGTCGCTCCTACAACATTTTGGGGTGTTACAGGGCTAATCCCAGCCCTTTGCTGGAGGAAGAAGATGACCCAGCACTATTGGATCTGCTTGAGAATCTGTGCTGTTTATTTAATCTTTTCTTTTATATGAATTTTCTATATTCAAATAACAGCCACATTAGAAAATTTATGAAAAATACTTAAAGGATTTATATGAAGAATTAATAACCATTAAATTTGTAGCCCTATGGGTCTACTTTATTTTAAAATTAATTTGGGTCAATTTGGTCAACTGGTTTGACAAGGGCACCTCTTTTGGTGGGATCTATACCTAGAGCTAGGCAGAAACTAAAAGGTGTGCCCACCCTTCATCCCTTGACCAAATAATCTGAAATTTTGGCAGGGAGTCTACCCTAGCTATATCTAGGCCCTGTCAAAAAATGGAAATTTTTGGAGAAGGTTGTTCTATAGTTTTTAGAAAAATTTAATAATCTAAAGGTAAATTAATTAGATGGCTTAATGACTTCCAAACCCAAATTTTGGTGATTTGTCCCTGGGTTCATCATGAGGCTTTGTATAATTTTTCATCTCATTTGGAGATGTTTTAGAGTGGAAATGGATAAACCTAAGCCTTGCCCTATTAAAGGGTTTTTAGGTCAAAAGTGCACCTTGAGATTGGAGTGGCTAGATCACTTCAACAGAGGCTGAGATTTTTGCCTCTGACTAAGCATGATGCCTAGCACCCTCTCATGGATTCTGAGGTGGATTGGTGTTAATTTGCCCTAGGACCCAAGGTCAAATCCTAAGGATGGTTCTTGGTGGTTTATGAAGGGCAAGTGGTCAAATGAACTTGTTAGGATCTGAAACTTGGTAGATAAAATTCTAGGGTAGCTAGAATCCTCTTGTAGAAATATGAATGGATTTTAAAGTAAATCAGTCCCTCAAAACCCTAACCCTAGTTTAGGGCACAAAACTTGTAGAGATAGAGAATGTCACTAAAACTCACTGAACAGTGATGGGATTTGGGTAGAGTAGTTTTTAAGGTTAGTGCAAGCTCTGTAGATTTTATTATGAATTTAGGATAATTATTTGTGATACTTTATTAACAATTTAGTAGTTTGTATTATTTGCTTAGAAATTTATTATGGAGAGAATACTTTTTGAAAATTGATGAAATTTAGGCAGAGGACTTTTTATTATGTTTTAAAGCTCTGTGAATATTTATGAGATTTTTATGAATTTAATTCTAAGGCTTGCTTCATTAAGTGTCGTTTCCCATGAAAACTTAATTAAATTTATTTTGGTGTCTAGCAAACCTGTAAAATTATGATCTTTGCACCATGATGTTTTCTGTACTATATTAATATTCATTAATTTTTCTATAATTTTATGATGAGTAATTTCAGAACTTCCTTCTTTACATGGGATTAAAGGGATTATAATGGATAAATTAATTAGAGGCTAAATAATTTCTATAAAATCATGAAAATTAGTATTTAATGGTAACTTGCTGTTATTTAGTGATCATAATTTTTGGGTGACCATTACTTGAGAAAATCATGTAGTTCATGTTTAAAATTACCCACGGCCAATCTTTTGGGAAATTTAAATAAATATCAGAACAATTAGAAAAATTTTAATTTTCTGGATTTAGGCTAATTATGTCATGATAGACCTCCAGTAAATATTATCGGAGATTTTGAAGACAATTTGGAGTACCTCCCCTTGTATACCTCATATAGCTTAGAATGGTTTGCGTTTAGTAAAACAGCCGAAATCATATTAGGCTGCAGGATGAACTTAGAGGATGTGGGTATTGGGTTAGTGGTTTGGAAATGTGTATGAATGCATCCTCAGTAACCAAGATGAGGTTAGGTTAGTAGGTTGTCGAGTCATAAGAGGTGCTCGGGACCGACGAAAGATCGTCCTTCCCGGTGGGAGAGGAAGAGTCTTAACACACTAGGGTTAGATCCAAAGTAATTTGAATGGGATCGGGTAATTGGTAATAACCAATAAAAGTAAGTTCCTTGCGAAAGGGAACGATGGGCTTCAGCTACCATCATAGTTTCTAGTGCCCTTTGAGAGCCCTTCACAGGGAATTCCGGGGGCAGTCCTGGGCTAACATAAACCGTAGAAAAAATAAACTAAAAGAGCAACTAGAATATCTAGGGTTGCACAATCACAAACCCCGGTAGCTAGGGAGGTAGAATAAGTTGGTTTAGTTGCCATTCAGATGGTAGCTCTGAAGGTAGATGCACGGACGGGAAAGTCTGGGGAGCCGAGGGTTCGAGAGTTTGAGTACAGAATAAGGTGGTGGGTCTTTGATATTTGATTATCGTTCACACCGACATCGGTACGTTGACTCGGCGGTGTGGGACACTTAGCCAAAGAATCTCTGGTGGATATAGCCAGCACTAGTATGCGAATACTCTAGGTTGTGTTCTTCTAGGGGCGTACGGAAGGGCTAGGCCTGGTAGTGTGGATACCCGCATAGGAGTTGGGGGCTCAACCCACTGTCTCCGTTTGCCACTACGGAGGTTCCTGGGAGTGAATCTAGCTGCCCGAACAGGGGGAACTAAAGTTCTGTGCACATAGAGTCATGTGTGTGAGTAGCATTTGCATGAATCATGGCATAGCTAATCACTACACTCATATTTGCATACAACTGACACCCCAACGTATAAATCGGTATGGGACTTTTTATAAGATGGGACTTTTTATAAGATGGGAACTTATAAGTTTGTATGGGCATTCATATAAGTTTAGGTACTTGCTTATTTACTTACTTGCTTTTTATTTGTCTCCTTATAATTTTACTACCTACTACATGTCTACTTTATTACTCACTACCGTAGAACTGCTAGATGTACTCTATTTTAGTTAGTTGTTTATACACCGTGAATAATTGTTAGACTAGTTCCACTATCATCCGTTTGATTATTCCCCACCATTATAGCTTCCCTTTCCTCCTCTTCGCTCGGTGCTTAGGAGTCGTGGGGGGAGGGGTAGGGGATGATAGGGCTTAGTATTTATGACTAATGGTTTTAGAATCACAACATTACAGGAGCTCCGGATGGGAGACAGGGACCAGCAGCCCAGGGACCAGCACCAGCGGAGTACGGTGCACATGAAGGTGGGCCAGTCTAGGACCGGAGCACCTGTGACCAGCTCTGTGAGTGTTTAGTATTTTTATAGCTTCCGCGATGAGTGATTTGTAGTGAGGACTCTGATGTACCGGGATCGAGCCCGTTTCTTTATTTCATCTGAACTGTTCTTTGCAGTACTTTCTATATATTGATGGACTTGTTGTGATTTTATTCATGTGTGTTTCTGTGGACATGTGTACATTCAGTGTAATACTTACTTCTCTCTCTTTGTGATCGAAAAGGGCCGGCAGAATTGGCGTCTTGTAGTGGCGGCCTTCCCGTGAGTCGGTGCCACCGCAAAGCGACAATTCTTGGCTAAGACCCCGGTTGTTGAAAAAGAAAAAAAAGGGGTCTTACAGAGGACCCATGTCCTGGCAGCTAGGTGAGAGCCTGAGAGCGAGAGAAAGCTCGGGACTTGGCTCCAGGGTAACAATAATGTCCACTAAGGACCCCTGCCCTGCCAGCTAGGTGAAAGCCTGACAGCGGGAGAAAACTCGGGACTTGGCTCCATGGCAACAACAATGTCCAACGAGGACCCCTGCCTTTCCAGCTAGGTGAAAGCCTGACAGCGGGAGAAAACTCGGGACTTGGCTATAGGGAAACAACAATGTCCACCAAGGACCTCCTGCCTTGCCAGCTTGGTGAAAGCCTGATAGCGGGAGAAAACTCGGGACTTTGATTCAGGGCAACAACAATGTCCACTGAGGACCCCTACCCTGCCAGCTAGGTGAAAGCCTGACAGCAGAAGAAAACTCGGGACTTGGCTCTAGGGCAACAATAATGTCTACCGAGGACCCCTACCCTGCCAGCTAGGTGAAAGCCTGATATCAGGAGAAAGCTCGGGACTTACTTAATAAATATGATCTGTCACAAATTCTATTGCAAAAAGGGTCCGACAGACCAAAAGATTTCTTATTTATAAAAGGGATGTGTGTACATGATTTATTGGTAGGAACATTTCCAGTAATCACTGTTCCAGATATGACTTGAGGTCCGCTCCTCCGGAACCTCTTCTACTGCCACCACTTGGATGCTGATCTCTTCATCCTTCGCCCACATCTTCTCTGCTTCTTCCCTGACCTCCTGCCATGATGCTTCTTCCATCATCCTCTCCATTTCCTTAGCTCCCTCCTTCCAGGAGATGGAGTTCACTGCGATGACGTAACATTCCCTTGCCATCCTAGGGTCTCTTCGGACCCTGATCTAGAATACCTCGACACTGAAATTAAGGCACCAATGGAAGATGGAGTGCACGAAGCGGAAGGCGCTGATGAGGGGCCGTCCGAAGATGGCATTATAACTGCTAGGAGAATTCATGATGACAAACCTGCAGTTTATAGACTGTCCTCCTATGGTGACATGTAGTCCTACTCCTCCTTCCACCTCTTTCATCTCTCTAGAGAATCCGATGAGAGGACCATCCGAGGCCTAGACCCTCTAGGATTCTACCTTCATCGCAACAAACACTTTCTTGAAGATGACATTGACCGAGCTGTCGTTATTGATGAGGATCCGAGAGATAGTAAAATTATCGATCGCGGTCTGAATCACCAACGCATCGCAAAAAGGATCCTCATGATCCAGCAAGTCCTTCCCGGAGAAGGTAATCTTCTCCTCCGGGGGTGGAGTTAGAGACATTGAAGCGATGCTTCAGTGGTACTTGGTATGAAGGCTCTCCCTGCGGGCAGCCTCAACTCCCACCCCCATGAATTTCCCCGATCCCTCCTCGGGCTCCGACATCAGCCCGGTCCTCGCACCTACCCACTTCTACCCTAGGCAGAACCTCTTCGATCCGCACCTCCCATCGGGGCTGCTGCTACTCCATGACCCCACCACAATATCACTAGCCTATTAGAGGGTCCACTAGTGCCTTAAGGGTCCATTAGAATCGACCCAAAATGGCCAATTTGACCTAGGACCACCAAAGGCCTAAATTGGGCAAGGTGTCCTAACTAATGGCAGTTGGCCTCAAATATGCCCAACCAACCCTGCCCATGCCTTCCTAGACCTAAAGTGGTGTCAATGGGTCACCAAGGACCATTGGGTTTAGTCTTAGGGGCCAAGATGACCCAAGTCAACACTAGCCCGAAAGTGGTCAAAGTGCCCTTACCAAAGGTCATATGACCCTCAAGTTTCCCAGTAGGTCCTGTCCCACCCCACCTGAGCCTTAGGGAAGACTAATGGATCACCAGGGACCCCTAGGGGCAACCCTAAAGGTCAAAAGGACCAAAGTCAACCAAAGCCTACTTTGGGTCAACCTAGCCCAAATGAGCTAGCATAAGCTCAAGCCCCCTCATATAGCTTCATTAGGAATATTATGTGTTTGTGTGGGCTGCCAATAGACCCCAAGGTTTACCAAGTCAACTTGGTGACAAGGAGAGAGAGGGGAGATCCATTTCCATGGTTATGGAGGAGAGAGAAAAAGAGAGAATGAAGTCGTGGCATTACCCTCATCCTAAAGGAAGTCACAGTAAGCTAGCTCCACTCTGCCTTCCAGCCTCCTCCTAAGGTTACCTCTCCTCCTCCTCCCCTGGGCTATTGCCATAGCCTGATTGTAACACCCCAAAAAGGCCCAAAAGACTCAACTTGAAATTTGAGTAGCAGGTCAGGTTACACGGCCTGGGACACGGGCGTGTCCCAGGGCGTGTCGGGTGACACGGCCTGGGACACGGGCGTGTCCCAGGGCGTGTTCTATTTATTTTGCAAGATTGGCCTATTCCGGGCAGAGCCGGACACGGCCTTGAACACGGCCGGGAACACGGGCGTGTCAGGCTGGACACGGGCGTGTCAGCTGCCGTGTTCCGATCCGTGTTCTGGTTGCAGCTCGATGGAGCAGGAGACACGGGCGTGTCTCAGGTTTGACACGGGCGTGTCAGGTCCGACACGGGTGTGTCGATGACCCGTGTGGTTCAGTCGGTTCAAGCTGTGTGCACCGCTGAAGGGGTACACGGCCTGTGACACGGGCGTGTCACAGGCCGTGTCGGCCAAAAAGTGAGATTCTGGGGAAATCTTGGCCGTTCAGTTTCCTCTCTTTTGATCCAAAGGCTCAGATGGTTTCTTGGGCTGGATAAGTCGTGAAAGAGGATTGCATCTTCATTCTTCATTATCCTTAAGGAAGAGAGAAAGAGAGAAAGAGAGAGGAAGAAGGAGGAGGAGACCAAGCCACCGGCGGAGCTCCCGTGGTTCGATTCGCGATCCGAAGCCGGCGTTGTGACGGCAAGGTTGCTGCGGTTCTTTCGCACCGGCTAGTTTGCGATGGCACCGAAGAGATCGACAAGGGTAACGATCTCCCTCCTTGGACATGTGAAGTCCTTCTTTTCTGCATTGCATAGGGAAAGCCCTTCCCCGCGAGTGTGCGGTGGGTTGTGGTGTCCCTTGGGGTAGATATGTGAAGTCCCCCTTGTTAGAGGCCGGAATTGGAGTACGGCTCTAGGCATGCTGTGTGAAGCCCATCTGGATGGAATCTGGATTGGTGATGCTTGTTTGCATATCGGAGAAGGCTCCGTGATAATGGCTTGTGATGCCTTGTTCCTACCTGTTGCTTGGTGCGGCAGGAAGTACTGGACGATGTCCAGGAAATGAAGAGGGTTGGCGGCAACTCTTGTGGCCGTGCGTTGCCACTTTGTGAGTAGTTGAGCCGTTGGGCTGCAACTCGTTGAAAAGGCTGAGTGCCGAACAGGAAAGGTGAAACCGACCTGCGCCTATAAAATGCCATGGATACTTCCGTATTCGAGGTGGCTAGGCGACTTGAGCAACGGGGGGTGGCTGATCCGTACCTGCGTTAGGTCCGTCCGACTTGGAAGCCTGGTATAGGTTTTGTTGGAGCGCCTAATGAGAGTCTTAGGCCCGCGCGCCGGAAAGACTAGAAATGCTCAAATACCGTGTAGACGGTGGTGTTGACCCTGGTATTCCGGTACACCGAAAATGTGCCCTGAGTGCACGGACTGTCGGGCCGGGCGGCCGATGGTTGTGATGGCTTGAATGTGCCTGCGCGCACATAGTTGCTATTGATGATGCCATGCTTGCAGGGAAAGAATGCTCATGCCCCGAGAAAGGGGTAGGATTGTTATAATTGGGTCAGCTGAATGCTGACCGTTGCATTGTTTGCCACCGGTTGGGTGGAATTGTTCCCGTGCAGGTACTGGAGAGCCAAGTGGTAAGTGATGGGCGGGAGAGCCCTACTGCTGTTGCTGCTGCTGCTGCTGCGGCTAGCCTGGAAGGCTAAGCCAGTGTTTTGTTTTCTCGTTTACTCATGTATGGCCGGCCTGCGCGCCGAGGTTTGTAAATCATGATGTATGTTCAGAGGAACTGTAAGGCCTTAAGGCCAAACTCTTGTGGTTGTGTACATTCCGTGGTTTATATATAAATGTGGTTTTATATATTGGACATTCCGGTTAAAGAGTTCAAAGTTGTAACTTAAAGCTTCCGCTAGAATGCTCTGAGTTAGGATTCGTGTTTGATTTGGTACTCTCCTGTGACCTCACCGTCTGTTTGTGGCATATAGTGTGGGGCCCCGGCCGGACCTTCTACTATACGTCATCGAACGGATGGGGTCGTTACATTTTGGTATCAGCTTTTCGTCGGTCTTCCTCTTTCGAATTCGTGGTCGAATTCTTTTGTGGGGTGGCGAGCACGTGTTTGTGCGACCTGCTGTAACGCTAATGAACTCTGGAATGTCCATTAAGGAATGTACAAAATCTTGTTTGAGGAATCTGCGCGTTCCTTTTTGTGTTGTTTTGCTTGCATACGTTCGCTAATGTGTGTCTTGTCCACCTATAGGTGACACGTAGTGGTGCTGGGCAGTCTGAGCCCCAACGTTCTGATGAGAGTGCGGCACCAGCTGAGGTGCCAACCCCTCCTCCATCTGCGGAAACTGTTCGTTTAGTTGCTGAGGCGCTCTTTGCCATGATTCAGCCGACCGGGCAAGCGCAGCCGGCGGTAGCGCCAGTTCGTGTTGATGTAAGACCCGAGCCGGTTGAGGCTGTAGATCCACGAGCAGCTGACCGACAGTTGAAGCAATTTATGAGTTTCAGTCCTCCGACGTTTGCGGGAATGGGATCCCCAACGCAGGCGGAAGATTGGTTGTCGCGTGTCAAGAGGATAATGACAGCGATCAGGGCGGAGGAAACTCTCAAGGTCACCTTAGCCACCTTCATGCTTGAAGGGGAGGCGCGGTTGTGGTGGGATGAGGTAGAGTTACACCATTTGGCGGGCAGGCAATTAACACAAGTATCGATTGAGGAGTTCTCTCGGATCTTTCTGGCGAAACATGTCCCAGCGGCGCAACGTATTGCTATGGAAAACGAGTTCCAACGGTTAAAGCAAGGGGAAGATAGTGTGGATGTCTACTTGCACGAGTTTACCAGGTTGGGACGATATGCGGGAACAATCTTCGCGGATGACCAAAGGAAAACGAATCGGTTCTATGAAGGATTGCGGGATGAGTTACGATTCCTGCTTTCAAGTTCTGTGAGCCAAGGGTTCCAGGCGTTGGTTGATACGGCGTGCGCATTGGAGAAGGACATGAGGCGAGTGCAAGGGAATAAGGGCTTGGTGGTGTCTAAGCCAGAGTTTCAAGCACCTCACCCAGGCAAGTCGTTTTACCAGAAGAAAGGGGGCAAGAGGTCCAAGCCATCTGGGCAAGTAACTACGACCGTTGTGTCGGGAGCGACATCAAGGCCGGATGCTCGTACGTGCTATAACTGTGGCCGGGTGGGGCATATAGCTCGTGATTGTCGAGTTGTGCAGCCCAAAGGGGAAAAGAAGACGGGTGCGTCATATGCTGAGAAGGGCAAAGCGGTGGTGGATTCCTCTGCTTCCCAGGCGCAGCCCCGAATCTATCAACTTGGCCAACAGGAAGCGATTAAGCAAAGTGACGTCGTCACAGGTACGAGTTGATTTAGTTTACTTGCTGTGCTTTTGGTTTTGGTTTTGTTTAGCTTGTGCATGATGTGTGTGTGCTGCAGGCTTTGTCCTGATTCGGAATAACTTAGCGAGAGCCCTGTTTGATACGGGTGCTTCGCATTCTTTTCTGTCTGAGGATTTCGTATCTCGCATTGGGGTACCGAGTCATGTGACGGTGGATAGTACAAGGGTGCTATTGCCGAATGGCTGTGTGATGCTTGCGGATAGGGCTTGCGATGTGGATGTGCAAATAGGAAGTCGGGATTTCGGTTTGAGTGCAGCTGTGCTACCGTTATCGGAGTTTGATGTGATCTTTGGTATGGACTGGCTTTCGGAGCAGCGTGCCTTTATTGATTGCAACTCCAAAGAGATTACACTGGGCCAGAATACCGGGCTTGTGACGAAGTTCGCTGGTATGCGAGGAGTTGGCGGAACGTTGTTGTCTGCACTCCAAGTCGTCAATGCTGTGCGGAAGGGCGCGGAGTTATTCTTCACGCTAATTCAGGCTGTTGAGCCAAAGGCCAGTGTCGGTGAAGTGCCAGTTGTGTCAGAGTTTGCCGATGTGTTTCCTAAAGATCTTCCTGGGTTACCACCCCAGCGGGAGATTGACTTCTCTATTGAGTTGGTGCCAGGTGCGAAACCTGTGGCCCGCTCTCCATATTGCGTCGCGCCAAAAGAGATGGCTGAGTTGAAAGTCCAACTGCAAGAGTTGTTGGAGCAGGGTTATATACGCCCAAGTATGTCACCTTGGAGCGCGCCTGTTCTCTTTGTGAAAAAGAAAGATGGTAGCTTACGGTTGTGTATTGACTACCGCGAGTTGAATAAGCTGACGGAGAAAAACAAGTATCCGATCCCACGGATTGATGACCTTTTTGATCAGCTGGCGGGATCAACGGTCTATTCCAAGTTGGATCTGAAATCGGGATATTATCAGCTAAGGATTCGGGAAGGTGACATTCCCAAGACGGCGTTTGGAACACGCTACGGTCATTATGAGTTCACGGTAATGCCGTTTGGCCTATGTAATGCGCCTTCGGTATTTATGGACCTAATGCATCGAACGTTCCGAGAGTACTTGGATTTGTTTGTTATTGTGTTTATCGATGACATCTTAGTATACTCTCAGTCAGAAGAGGATCACGCAAACCATTTGCGGTTGGTATTGCATACCCTGCGGAGGAATAAACTTTTTGCCAAGTTCTCAAAGTGCGAGTTCTGGCTCTCTTCAGTAGCCTTTTTAGGCCATGTGGTAAGCGGAGAGGGTATCGCGGTGGATCCGTTGAAGATAAGTGCCATCCGAGATTGGCCAGTGATGTCTTCAGTGGCCGAGGTCAGGAGCTTCCTTGGACTTGCGGGCTACTATAGACGGTTTGTGGAAAACTTCTCACGGATTGCTTTACCTCTCACCACGCTGACGAGGAAAGATCAAAAGTTCATATGGACGCCGGAGTGCGCTCGAGCTTTTGAAGACTTGAAGAGTCGTTTGACCACGGCGCCTGTGTTGACATCGCCATGTGGTACCGATGGGTATGAGATCTATAGTGATGCATCTGGGAGCGGCTTAGGCTGCGTTCTTCTGCAGTTTGGGAAAGTGATTGCTTATGGCTCGCGTCAGTTGAAAGTGCATGAGCGGAATTATCCCGTCCATGATTTGGAGTTGGCGGCGGTAATCTTTGCGCTCAAGTTGTGGCGGCACTATCTATATGGCGTCAAAGTGGATATCTATACGGATCACAAGAGCCTAAAGTATTTGTTGGATCAGAAGGATTTGAATATGCGACAACGAAGATGGATGGAGTTCCTCGGGGACTACACCTTCGAGATTCACTATACTCCCGGGAAGGGAAATGTGGTCGCTGATGCTTTGAGTCGGAAGACTCCGGTACGGGCAAGCTGGTTGCAGAGGCATGATCAGCGTTTGATCCAAGAATTGGAAGCAATGGAGATATCGTGTGTTGACAAGGGTGCGTCAACCGATGCGTGCTTGAACTGGACGGAGGTGCAGTATGACCTTACGGACAGAGTGCGGCGAGCAACGGAGCTTGATGAAAGTCTCCAGCGCTATGCTAAAGATGGGCCGGATGATCAATTCTCTTGGGATAACGGGTTGTTACGGAGAAATGGTCGAGTGTGCGTCCCAAGTGTGGGTAAACTGAGGGAAGAGTTGATGTACGAAGCTCACTTTGCAAAGTACTCAGTTCACCCAGGGAGCACAAAGATGTACAGGGACATGAAAAAGCTGTTCTGGTGGCCCGGACTAAAGAAAGATGTGGCTCGTTATGTGGCTAAATGCAACACCTGTGCGTTGGTGAAAGCAGAATGCCAGAAGCCTGGCGGGTTTCTGAAGTCGTTACCTATTCCGGAGTGGAAGTTCGATGATATTTCGATGGATTTCGTGCATGGGTTGCCGAGATCTCAACGCGGTCATGATTCCATCTGGGTGATTGTGGACCGGTTGACGAAAGTGGCGCACTTCCTTCCAAATAGAAGAGATGATTCAGTGGAAACCTTGGCCAAGCTGTATGTGGAGCAGGTTGTTCGACTGCACGGTGTTCCTCGGAGCATCGTTAGTGACCGTGATGGACGGTTCACATCGAATGATTGGCGGCTCGTTCATCAAATGTTGGGTACAAAATTGGCGTTTAGTACGGCCTTTCATCCCCAAACGGATGGCCAGACTGAACGAACCAACAGGACGATGGAGGATATGCTCCGCATGTGCGCCCTAGATTTTGGTAAGAGATGGGAAGATTACATATTTCTCGTTGAATTTGCCTATAATAATAGCTACCAAGCGAGTATTGGTATGGCACCATTCGAGGCGTTCTATGGTCGGAAATGCCGTACACCGTTAGCTTGGGCAGAAGCAGGCGAATCGAAGCTGAGTGGGAAAAAGGAAGTCGAAGAAGCTACTTCGCTCATACGCTCTATTCGGGAGAGGCTATTGATAGCCCAAGATCGTCAAGCAAAGTACTACAATGCCAAGCACCGGAACGTGGAGTTCGCGGTGGGTGATTGGGTATATTTGAAGATCAAACCCTTCAAAGGTGTGTCCAGGATTCGGCGTTTGAAAAAGCTAAGTCCGAGGTATCTTGGTCCGTTTGAGGTGGTGGAGCGTGTTGGGGAGGCTGCTTATCGACTAGCACTTTCAGCGGACTTGGGTGGATTACATGATGTGTTTCACATCTCAGTCCTTCGTAAGGCGGTAAAGGATCCAGCTCAAGTCGTGGAGGCTGATCGGGTACCGGTCGAGTATGGGCTAACGACGAGGGTTAGACCCATTCGGATCGAGGATCGAGCCGAGAAGCAGTTGCGGAACAAAGTGATCGGGATGGTCAAGGTCCGATGGGACAATTGTGGCCGTGAAGAGCTAACATGGGAGCGAGAGCAGACCATGCGAGCTGAGTTTCCCGAGTTATTTGTATAACTGTAGACCGTGTACTTTTTGTTATAACAGAGTTATAGCATTGCTGGTTTTCTTTCCTTACCGTGCAAATTTCGGGACGAAATTTTGATAAGGGGGAGAGGGTTGTAACACCCCAAAAAGGCCCAAAAGACTCAACTTGAAATTTGAGTAGCAGGTCAGGTTACACGGCCTGGGACACGGGCGTGTCCCAGGGCGTGTCGGGTGACACGGCCTGGGACACGGGCGTGTCCCAGGGCGTGTTCTATTTATTTTGCAAGATTGGCCTATTCCGGGCAGAGCCGGACACGGCCTTGAACATGGCCGGGAACACGGGCGTGTCAGGCTGGACACGGGCGTGTCAGCTGCCGTGTTCCGACCCGTGTTCTGGTTGCAGCTCGATGGAGCAGGAGACACGGGCGTGTCTCAGGTTTGACACGGGCGTGTCAGGTCCGACACGGGTGTGTCGATGACCCGTGTGGTTCAGTCGGTTCAAGCTGTGTGCACCGCTGAAGGGGTACACGGCCTGTGACACGGGCGTGTCACAGGCCGTGTCGGCCAAAAAGTGAGATTCTGGGGAAATCTTGGCCGTTCAGTTTCCTCTCTTTTGATCCAAAGGCTCAGATGGTTTCTTGGGCTGGATAAGTCGTGAAAGAGGATTGCATCTTCATTCTTCATTATCCTTAAGGAAGAGAGAAAGAGAGAAAGAGAGAGGAAGAAGGAGGAGGAGACCAAGCCACCGGCGGAGCTCCCGTGGTTCGATTCGCGATCCGAAGCCGGCGTTGTGACGGCAAGGTTGCTGCGGTTCTTTCGCACCGGCTAGTTTGCGATGGCACCGAAGAGATCGACAAGGGTAACGATCTCCCTCCTTGGACATGTGAAGTCCTTCTTTTCTGCATTGCATAGGGAAAGCCCTTCCCCGCGAGTGTGCGGTGGGTTGTGGTGTCCCTTGGGGTAGATATGTGAAGTCCCCCTTGTTAGAGGCCGGAATTGGAGTACGGCTCTAGGCATGCTGTGTGAAGCCCATCTGGATGGAATCTGGATTGGTGATGCTTGTTTGCATATCGGAGAAGGCTCCGTGATAATGGCTTGTGATGCCTTGTTCCTACCTGTTGCTTGGTGCGGCAGGAAGTACTGGACGATGTCCAGGAAATGAAGAGGGTTGGCGGCAACTCTTGTGGCCGTGCGTTGCCACTTTGTGAGTAGTTGAGCCGTTGGGCTGCAACTCGTTGAAAAGGCTGAGTGCCGAACAGGAAAGGTGAAACCGACCCGCGCCTATAAAATGCCATGGATACTTCCGTATTCGAGGTGGCTAGGCGACTTGAGCAACGGGGGGTGGCTGATCCGTACCTGCGTTAGGTCCGTCCGACTTGGAAGCCTGGTATAGGTTTTGTTGGAGCGCCTAATGAGAGTCTTAGGCCCGCGCGCCGGAAAGACTAGAAATGCTCAAATACCGTGTAGACGGTGGTGTTGACCCTTGTATTCCGGTACACCGAAAATGTGCCCTGAGTGCACGGACTGTCGGGCCGGGCGGCCGATGGTTGTGATGGCTTGAATGTGCCTGCGCGCACATAGTTGCTATTGATGATGCCATGCTTGCAGGGAAAGAATGCTCATGCCCCGAGAAAGGGGTAGGATTGTTATAATTGGGTCAGCTGAATGCTGACCGTTGCATTGTTTGCCACCGGTTGGGTGGAATTGTTCCCGTGCAGGTACTGGAGAGCCAAGTGGTAAGTGATGGGCGGGAGAGCCCTACTGCTGTTGCTGCTGCTGCTGCTGCGGCTAGCCTGGAAGGCTAAGCCAGTGTTTTGTTTTCTCGTTTACTCATGTATGGCCGGCCTGCGCGCCGAGGTTTGTAAATCATGATGTATGTTCAGAGGAACTGTAAGGCCTTAAGGCCAAACTCTTGTGGTTGTGTACATTCCGTGGTTTATATATAAATGTGGTTTTATATATTGGACATTCCGGTTAAAGAGTTCAAAGTTGTAACTTAAAGCTTCCGCTAGAATGCTCTGAGTTAGGATTCGTGTTTGATTTGGTACTCTCCTGTGACCTCACCGTCTGTTTGTGGCATATAGTGTGGGGCCCCGGCCGGACCTTCTACTATACGTCATCGAACGGATGGGGTCGTTACACTGATGGTGATTGGGGAGAGGGGGTCCCTAACCCTGCCTCCAGCCTGGAGGGTTGAATTGACCCTGACCCCCCTGACGGTTGTCTCCTCAATGAAAACCTCTCCGCTGGCCCTGGTCCTGCCACTCCTGCTACCTATAGCCGAGCCGATTGTTCGGCTCCTGGCGCCCCACCTCTGTTGCTTCCTTTGATTCCCATGACCTATGGGCTCCTCTCTCCTTCTCTCATTTCTCTATTCTCTAAGCATTCCTTCTCCTAACTCCTTCACATCCTCCTCCGCCAACTTGGCCAATTTCTTTGCGAATGCCGGGTTGGCCGCCTCGATCTCTATCTCCTTTGCCGCCCTCTCCATCAGCTCCTCGAAAGAGAGGGCGTGGTACTCTCTTCAGCTCTATACTAAAAAAACACGACCTCAACTCGAGGGTGAAGGAGAGCATCACGGTGTACCCCGAAATCTCCTGGACCTGCAGAATGTCCTCCTGGAACCTATCAACATAGCGTTCCAGCGTCTCCTCCGGCTTCTGCTTGAAAGAAAACAAACACTCAACCGACTTCTTCCTCTTCTTCGATGTGGAGAACCTCAACAGGAACCCATAATACAGATCTTCAAAGTAGTAAATAGAACTCACACGCAACTGGTGAAACCAATCCCTAGCCTTCTCTAAAAATAGAGTGTTGGAAAAAAGCCTAGACTTGAAGGCGTCTGACATCTGCCTTATGGAAACGACATCCTCGAACCATTGCACATGTTGTACGGGGTCATCCCTGCCCGTGTATTAGGACATGGCGGGATCTCGAAACCCATTTGGAACTGGGGCCGAGATGATCAGCTCATTGAAAGGGCTTCCGCCCACCACCTGCCGAGAGGGCACATCTCGGAATCTTAGCTCGCTGGGCCCATCAACACTAGCCTTCCCAGGGAAGAGCTCCCGCCCAGCGATATCCCTCTCGCCAAACTCTATTGGAACTTCCTTTTGTTGGGAATTGTTCCCTACAATGTTCCTCGGGATTTGAGGAGGCATGTGAAAGTAGCGAAAAACAACTAGAAAACAAGACGGAACTTTGAATAATGAAAGTTTTATTATCCAAAATAATATCATTTATAAAGGTATGGCATCCCTTTTATATAATGGAGGAGATGGGAGAGAGTACAAACTAACAATGTGGGACTAAAAAATTTACAGAGACTGTGCGGTAAGAAACAAGCACGCCGCACAAGCCGCGCGGTTAGACAATGGGCTAACTGCTCGGCAATACCAGAGAAAGAGAGCGAGATGCTGTAGGAGACCGCTAGACTGCCCAGTCTCCAAACCACCGGAGACAAGCCGCCAGACCGCCGGACAACAAACCGCAACATCCAGGAAACCAACCCATTGGAGAGTAACCGCTAGACCGCGCGGTCTACAACCCGTCAGGCTCAAACCGCCAAACCGCCCGGTCTCATACTTCAACACTCCCCATCAAGATGGAGCATAGATATCAATCATGCCCAGGTTGTCACAAATGTGGAAGAAGGAAGTAGAAACCGGCTTGGTGAAGATATCTGCCAACTCTTTGTCGGAGGTGACGAACGGAGTTGAAATCTGTCTCTTCAAGACCTCTTCTCGGATGAAAGGGCAGTCGACTTCTATATGTTTCGTTCTCTCATAGAAGACCGGATTTTTGGATATGTATATAGCGGCCTTGTTGTCACAGAACATAGGCAGAGTATAGTCATAGACCTCTCCTAGGTCAAGCATGAGAGCCCGCAACCATTTTAACACACACGTGGTTGACTCCATACTCTAGTATTCTGCTTCTGCACTGGACCTTGAGACAACAGATTGCTTCTTGCACTTCCAGCTCACAAGATTACCTCCAACAAATGTGCAAAAACCTGATATAGATTTATGTTCACCTTTATCATCTGCATAGCTTGAGTCTGAGTAGGCTTCAACTCTCAAATGACCATGCTTCTGAAAGAGTAGCCCTTTTCCCGGTGCTGCTTTGACATACTCTAGTATCTTCAAGGCAGATTGGTGATGACATTCCCTAGGAGCTTGCATGAACTGACTGACCTTGCCTACGGTATAGGCGATATTAGGTCTGGTCACCGTGAGATAAATGAGTTTGCCCACAAGACATCTATACCTCGTTGCATCGGATATAAGAGGTGAGTCATCTGTCCATGTTTTGTCTTCTCCAGTAGCCATGGTATACCGGGCCGATTTGGCACCGGTCAATCCTGCCTCTTGTAGAAGATCAAGAGCATACTTCCGTTGGGAGAGAACCAACGAGTCGGTCTTCCGAGAGATTTATATCCCTAAGAAATATTTCGGGGAGCCCATATCCTTCGTGACTAGGTGTTGACGGAGGTGTTTCTTTGTCAAGTCCACCCCAGCATGGTCATTGCCGGTAAGAAGAATATCATCCACATATACCGCCAAAACCACAAGGCCCGATGCAGTTTTGCGAATAAACAACGAGTGATTGGTCGAACTTCTTGTAAAGCCAATGGAAGCCACAATGCCACTAAACTTATCGAACAATTCCCGAGGGTTCTGTTTTAGGCCGTAGATGGCCTTCTTCAACTGGCATACTCGTGTATCCCCCTGAGAAACATACCCAGGAGGTTGCTCCATGTAGACGTCCTCCTAAAGATCCCCATAGAGAAAGGCATTCTTGACATAAAGCTGGTAAATAGCCCAATCCCTGTTGACGGCCACAGATATAAGTACCCGGATGGTGCTGAGGCGAGCAACCGGGGAGAAAGTATCAAAATAGTCAACTCCATAAGTCTGAGTAAAGCCTTTGGCCACCAGCCGGGCTTTATAACGATCCACAGTGCCGTCTGGCGAAACTTTACAACAAACATCAGGCGACAGCCAACCACATCAGTACATATCGGTGGAGGAACAAGGGCCCAGGTACACCTTTTAGTAAGAGTGGCCATTTCCTCATCCATGGCAGACTTCCAATGAGGAATAACAAAAGCCTCCTGGTAAGTGAGGGGAGTGGTAATAGCCGAGATAGCCAAAGCAAAGCACCTTCGAGAAGGAGTAAGTCGATCATAAGAAACAATAGCCACAAGCGGGTGTTGGTTACATGCCCGCACCCCTTTGCGAAGAGCAATGGGAAGATCCAGGTCATCTCGTTCCTCAGGGACCGGAGCGTCCGTGGCGGAGAAAGCTGGCCCGGGACTAGAGAGACAGTTGCGGAGAAGAGGGAGGGGGTATAATGGAGAGAGGAGGAGACGGAGGAGGAGATAATATAGGAGGGGAGACATCGATATTCATGGAAGGAACACAAAGAGAAGGTGGAGAGTCAGAGATAGCAGGAGGAAGCGAGGATTGAGAAGTGAAGTAGGATGCATTTTTGAAAAAGGTGACGTCTGCGGAAACAAACTGTTTGCGCAGAACGGGGTCAAAGAAACAATAGCCTTTTTGAGTGGTCGAGTACCCCAAAAAGACACATTTTGTGGAACGAGGGGAAATCTTGTCATGGGTAGCAGATGGAGCATGCACAAAAGCCGTACATCCAAAGATACGGAGAGGAAGAGGAAAGGGTTCCTTGCCGGGGTAGAGAATGGAGAAGGGGTTTTGCCATGGAGAACCGAAGTAGGAATGTGATTGATGAGATAGCAGGCGAGGAGAACAACATATCCCCAGTAGGAGCGAGGCACCTGTATCTGCGTCATGAGAGTGCGAGCGATATCGAGGAGATAATGGTTTTTACGCTCTGCCACCCCATTTTGCTGGGAGGTGTAAACACAGCTGGTCTGATGAATAAGACCATGTTGCATACAAAAAGACGAAAACTCATGACTGAGATATTCTTTAGCATTATCAAAGCGTAGTACTTTAATAGAAATAACAAACTGAGTTTTAATCATATGATAAAAGGATTGTCATATAGATAAGAGTTCAGAGCGATCTTTTAATAGATACACCCATGTACATCTAGAGAAATCATCAATAAAAGTTACAAAGTAAGAACTACCCCGACCAACGGTGAGAGTAGGAGCAGGACCCCAAACATCAGAATGAATGAGATCAAAAGGCCGAGAGGAACCACAGCCTTGCTTCAGCGGGAAGGAGGTGCGGTGACGTTTGCTAAGCTGACACGCATCACAGTTGAGTGGAGAACTATTCTGAGGTAAGTGGGGAAGAAGCTGACAAAGAATCCGAGGAGGAGGATGTCCAAGGAGAAGATGCCATTGATGCAGATCGGTAGACGAGGAAGAGAAGGCGGACAGAGCAGAAACATTGTCGAGGAAGTAGAGGTCGCCGCTCTCAGTCCCAGAAGCAATCGTCCGTTGGGTCCTCGGGTCCTGAAAAAACAAGAAGTAGGAGTAAATAAGACAGAGCACTGAAGTTGCTTGCATAAAGTAGTAACAGATAACAAATTGCAAGGGAACTTCGGGACATATAGAGTGTCTGCTAAGCGAAGCGAAGGGTGACTTGAAGCATGCCCATCCCATGAACTGGGGAAGGTGAACCATCCGCAACAAGAACCGTGGGTAACCGATCATGCGTTCCTAGGAGAGAGAAGCATTGAGGGTTTCTGTTCATGTAATTTGTAGCACCAGAGTCAATTAGCCATTTACCTTGGGTAACGACGTGTGCACTACCTAAGGTCGTGGACACAAAAGCAGATGGCCGAGAGGAGGCGGAGGTTGAGGAAGAAGTATCACCAGAGGGACGAAGATGAGGTTGTTTCTGCCAGAAGCGGTCAACAGAGTGGCCGGTACGACCACAATGAGAGCAGAGGAACCTTGACGGACAGCGCGTGCCTGACTGACTGCGGCCACTAGTGCCACCCTGCTGAACATGGTGAGCATAAGTGTCCTGTGGAGGAGGGGAGGACAATAGAGGACGCTGGAGCAGCGAAGTAACAGCAGCGATGCGAGCCACAGTGGCATCCAAAGTGGGAGACTCTGATTCTCCCAAAGATCTGCTGGCGGATTATATCAAAAGACTCGGGGAGTCGCAGAAGATAACAACAACCAAGAGTTCTTTAAAGTGTTTGTGCTGCTCGGCCATGTCCGCGGAGAAGGGGCGATTCCTGAGGATTTCGGTGCCATGGGCCTGAACTTGCTGATAAGCCGCAGCAGGAGACATGGAAGGACTAGTGAAGAGATCCACATAGAGAGTATAAATGCGGAATGTCTCGGCCCCCTTCGAGTAGAGAGCATCAAGGTGAAGCCATGCGGTCTTGACCGCCACCTCATAGTGCATGACAGGAAGGCATTCATCGGAGAGGCTGTTAGCTAACCAAGTGCGGACAAGCGCATCACTGGCATCCAAATCATCAAATTCAGTAGAGTCTGGTGGAGGAGGGTCATCAGCGAGGTGATGACGTTTGCGCTGAGAGCGAAGAAGAAAGGTGAAAGAAACGATCCAATCCGGATAGTTGGAACCAACTAGTTTAGAAACCGTGTCATGGTTTTCGGAAGAAGAAGAAGGAGGAGGCGGAGCCGGATTGGCGACAGGAGTGGTGGCAGTTGAATTCTAGGAAATAGCCATAGAATAAAGCAACAGGAGGCCGCGCGGTTAGGAAACAAGCCACGGGAAATAAGAAGGAGAGCTGTAGCGGTCACGATGTCAGACACCAGCGGCTAGAAAAGCCACGACCAAGCCGCAGAACCAAGCAGAGGGAAAGAAGTCGGGCGGCTAGAAGACAGACCGCACAAACAGAAGAGGGGGTAGCTGCGAGTAGAAAGACAAACAAGGAAAAAACAGGTCGCGATAACAGGTCGCGGCGACTAAGAAGAGGAGGAGGGCGCGGCAACAAGAACAGGTCGCAAGCAAGGAGCAAGCAAAAGAAACATGTTGCGCGAACAGGGCGCAAGAAAACAGGCGGACGAAACAAGCCGCGAAAACAGGTCGCGAGATGAAGAAGAAGCAAGTCGCGCGGACAGGTCGCGCGGTCAAAGATGGGCACAGAATCAGGAGGAGAAAATCGAGTCCTCTGATACCATGTGAAAGTAGCGAAAAACGACTAGAAAACAAGCCGGAACTTTGAATAATGAAAGTTTTATTATCCAAAAAGATATAATTTACAAAGGTATGACCTCCCTTTTATAGAATGGAGGAGATGGGAGAGAGTACAAACAAATAATGTGAGACTAAAAAATGTACATAGACTGTATGGTTAGAAACAAGCAGACCGCACAAGCCGCGTGGTTAAACAATGGGCTAACCGCTCGGCAATACCAGAGAAAGAGAGAGAGATGCTGTAGGAGACCGCTAGACCGCCCGGTCTCCTAGCAACCGAAGACAAGCCGCCAGACCACCGGACAACAAACCGCAATAGCTTGGAAACCAACCCGCGGAGAGTAACCGCTATACTGCGCGGTCTACAACCCGTCAAGATCAAACCGCCACACTGCCCGGTCTCATACTTCAACAAGGCATCACCAATCATGCTAAGGGGCATAGATGTATTTGATGTGTGCTTAAGTTCATGCATGCAGGTTGTCCTTGATTGGACAGGTGAACAAAAAGGGTAGACTGGAAGTCAGGTAATTTGACTAAGGCAAAAAGCGTTGAATGATGAAGACACACTCAAAGCTCTCAACACCAGAGAAAGCTGAGAAGAATGTCTAAGGCAAAAGAGTCGAGACAATTGAGATAGATGAGATGAATGTCTCAGCATAACCGCTGAGACAACTGAGAAGCTCAACACAAAATGAAGAGAGAAATGGTGGTCCTAGCAAAATCGCTTAGACAGGAGATAGTCTAAGCTGTGGAGAAGAAACTGCTGAGAGAGTTGAGAAGAAACCGCTGAGACAGAAGATAGTCACATCTGAGAAGAAGAAACCGCTCAGACAGTTGAGAAGGAACCGCTGAGATAATGCCAGCAGAATTTCTCTAAGTCCAGAAGCGTTGAGTATGACGGGCACACTCAATGCTTCTAAAGAAGGGCTCAGTTCAGAATTCGTCGATCTGCATTCTGAGTTCGTCGAGCTGAGCTCACCTTTCGTCGAGCTCAAGTTATAGTCTGAAGATTTTAAATTTGTCGAGCTCAGTTCAGAATTCGTCGAACTAATTTCAGAATTCGTCGAACCGAGCTCACATTTCGTCGAGCTCAAGTTAAAGTTTGAAGATTCGAAGTTAGTCGAGCTCAGTTCAAAATTCGTCGAACAGATTTCATAATTCGTCAAACCCAACTCTCCATTCGTCGAGCGCAAACAAAGCATTTCATGCCGCTGCGGGAAAGCTACAGTAACGCCTTAACCTACAGTTTGTCCTCTCTTGAGGGAGGTAGCGCTGACCATCCTTGGCGAGGCCCACATTCAATTGTGTCGTTGATTCAAATCAACAGTTATAAAAGGAAAAGAAGAAAAGGGGATTAAGGTTAATGAACATAGGAACGAAAAAGAAAAAGAAAATGAAAAGACAGGCAGCTGGACTTCATCTTATCCGTCAAGCTTGAAAGCCAAGTCCAGCAGTGCAAGCCAAAAGACAAAGAGAAAGATAGTTAAAGCTTCTTCCAGTTCAGCAAGATTGTTCCTTGGAGAACAAGTTGGTTTATTCATTCAATCAGCAAGAGGGGATAGCTGTGTGAAGGGCTGTAAGCCTTCAACAGCAGTTAGTTGTCTTCAGTACAGTAGAGAAATTGGTAGCTGTAGAAGAAGAGTAATTCCTTCTACAGCAAGTGGGCTGGACTGATATCTGCTTAGTCCAGCAAGTTATACTCAAAGATTTTTCTCTGAGTCAGTATTTCAATTTACTTGATTAATTTCCTGTAGGATTCAGCTTGCCTGAATCTGAGCTGTAGGGCACTTTGTTCCTTAGTTGTAGTTGACTAATTAGTCACTGAGGTAGGTGCCCTGCTACGGTACTGAGGTAGGATCCATGTGTGGATCTGAGGTAGGGATGTCTTCCAATCTAGAGTGTAGGGCCTAGTACCTGAGGTAGGTGACTGTTTAGTCACTGAGCTGTAGGTGACACGTGTATTACTGAGTTGTAGGCCTTGGAGGAGGCTGAGTTGTAGGTTCTTAGAAGGGCACTAAGGTACCTGGAAGGGTACTGAGTTGTAGGAGTGTTGTAGCACTCTGAGAGTAGGGCCTTGTGCCTGAAGTTGTAGGGCTGAGAAGCCTTAGTTGTAGGCCTTAGAGATAAGGCTGAGGTAGGTGGTTTGTGGAACACTGTGATGTAGGATCACTACAGGGCTCTGAGGAAGGAACCTTTATGGTTCTGAGGTAGGGTTCCGAAGAGAACCTGAGTGTAAGGCTGAGGGCCTGAGGTGTAAGCTCTGAGAAGCATTTTTGTGGAGTTTGTGCCTTATCTAACATAAGTTAGAAAGGTGGGAGGTAAAGTGGATGTACCCAATTGGGGAACAACAATAAATACTTGTGTGTTGTGTTGCTTATTTTATATTGCAGGTATTAAGGACAAACTCTAGATCACTTAGTTAGAAAATAGCAAAAAGACTAAAGAAATTTCAAAGACCTATTCACCCCCCTCTAGTTGACTAGATAACCTTGAAGTAATAACATTCAAGTGGTATCAGAGTGATGTTGCTCTAAAAGGATCTAATAATCTGAGTTTTCCTCCAAGGTTAGCTATAAGATATAATTATGGTGTCAGGAATGAACTATAAGGATCTAGGGGCCATGAAGCTGCCAATCTGCAGGAAGGAAGGATTTGGTCACTAGAAGCAAAGGGTCAGACTGTTCATGGAAGCATCTGGCCCTAGGATCTATGTAACTGTAGTGGAAGGACCTTTTATCCCCACAATGGCTTCCACCATATATCCAACTCTGAGAGTTCCCAAGGCATATACAGATATGGAAAGACATGAAGTAATTCTGTCCATCAAGGACAAAATGGCACAAAACATTATAGCCAGTGTCATTGATGACCCAACCTTCCAAAATCTTGTACACTTCAAGACCTCCAAAAAAATGTAGGACACTCTTGTGGTCTACATGGAAGGCTCTGAGGAAGTTAAAGATGATAGGAAGTCCATGCTCAACCAAGAGTATGAGGCTTTCAGACAAAGTAAATCTTAAAAAGTAGCTGACTGCTTTAAGAGGTTCTCTAGGATAGTCAATGAACTAAGAACCTATGGTAGGGTATTCAAAAACTATGAGCTGAATGACAAGTTCGTTAGATCTCTCACTAGAGATTGGGACACCAAGATTTGTGTCAATAGGGGAATGGCTAAGCGGGCAGACACTCCTCTACGAACTCTCTTTGGAATGCTGTTATCCTATGAAATGCAGCTGGCTGCTAGACTAGAAGAGGAGGAGAAAAGACAATCCAAGTCCAAGGATAAGTCTGTAGTATTCAAGGCAGAATCCCTAAGAAGGAGAAGAAGAAAGACTCCCTCACCACCAAGGAGGGAAGCTGAATCGAGCTCAGAAATATCTGAGCCAAGCTCATCATACAACCACATGTCTGATAATGATCTAGCTGCCTTCTCTAGGAAATTTTAGAAGTTCATAAAGAAGAAGGACTGGAGGAGCAAGCCATCTTCATCTTCTTATCACAGGAAGTCATCCATGGATGACAGGTATGTCCCTAAAATTAGTAAACAGATTTCTTCTAATGTCATCTGTTATTGTTGTAGCAAGGCTAGGCATGTCATTGCTGAATGCCCAGTCAAAAGAAAGGAATAAGATGAGAAGAAGGAGAAAATGCATCACCATCACCACAAGGACAAGAAGAAGGAGAAGTACTTCATGTCTAAGAAGGAGAGAAGCTGGATAGATTCCTCCTCCTCAAGATCTGAAGATGAAGAGGAAGATGCCTATATAGGGTTGATGTCTGTTACTGCAGGTATAGAGAAGAAGAGGAATATCCTACCGCCAGGATAGGAATCAGAGCCCCTCTGTCATAATCTGACAGTGACAATGAGGAGGATGAATAAGACAGTGGATGCCATGGCTTAATGGCAATGACTTAAGATGAAAGAAGTTAAGAAGATTTAGAACAAAGCAAGGTATAAATTCTCTCCATTTCTACATCTTCCTCTGACTATGAAACCAATCCAGATACTGGTGCATCTTCATCCTGTGATAAAGATTGCTCAGAATATGATACTAATGTCAAACAATCGATTGACAAGTATGGACTGCTCCTAGATGCTCTAAGGAAGAGAAGAATTTTTACCAAAAGGCAAGCCAAGGAGATTGAAGTCCTGAAGCCTTATAGAACTCTTTATATAAATAAATCTATTTAGTTTTATAAGAAAAGTCTTGAGTGTAAGACCAAGCTTCTAGAAGAGAATAATAAGCATATTAGATATTTGGAACAAAAGTTCACAGAGAAATTGGGGATTATGATTAACCCTTCTCAGTCACAGGGTCAGTTTCCAAAAGCTGCAACTTGCCAAGTCCTTGAGAAGCTGGGTATTAATCACATCAATCATCAATTCAAATCTGAATTCCCCAATAAGAGGACAATGTTTCAGAAGGCAAATTTACCTTCTAAAACTGTGAAGTTTGCACCTCCCCATGAGGATAAATCAAATGTGTTCTCTATTAGTGGGGTAAAGACACATGAACTCAGAAGGAGTGATTCTATCGACTCTAGCCATAAAGCTCAGGATAAGCTCTTTAGATTTCGATCCAAATATCCTGTATCAAAAGAGATGAGAAAGACCACTAGTTGACAAGCTCCAAAAATATAATTGGCCAATCCTGGACCAGCTGTATTTAGTTCTTCGAGGCCTTCATTCAGGAAGAGGGGAGAAACACCATGCAATGCTTATCAAACAAAATCTGAAGCTACTCACATCTCTTATGGATAGCAATTTTGTGTTGTCCTGAAGAGAAGGTTCAACATTCATAAATGTTGGTGTTGTGGGAAGGTGGGCCACTTTGCATTGATTGTTGGCACAACCTGAATGTGGCTAGTGGATAGAAACGTGCTCAGCCCAGGCAGAGAGTTGGGCAAAAGTTCTATAAAGCTAACATGAACCTTGGACCCAATAAGTATTGGGTTCCTAAGGGAATGTAAATTCAATTTTATAGGATAGTCCAAATACCTGTCTAGATAAGACTTGGTATTTAGACAAAGGATGTTCCAGGAAAATGTTTGGGGCAAGTTGATTGCTGAAGGACTATGGTCCAAGTGGAGCAAGGAACAAAGGTTAAGGTTTATAAGAGTAAAATCTTCAAGGGCTAAAGGCAAACAACCTCAAGGTAAGTTTCTCTCTTTCATACAGAGACTAAGTTTGCAAATTCATGAAGTACGTTAGATGTGCTTAGGATGAACCTAATGAAGCACATCAGTTGTAAAACAATAATTTTCTTATCTATCAAAATAATCTGCATTGTTAAAACTTGTAGCTTTTACCCTCTAGATCAAATATTTTGTAAATCAGTGCACAATAATGTTTGTAATAAAATTGGCTTATTAGCATGATAGGTCTCCATTATACTAAAAATTTATAAAATATTTGTATAATGGTGAGGCAAATAGAATGTACTTCCAGATAGTGAGGGAAGCTTCATATTAATCAGGCATTAAGTGAATAAAAGAAAAGTTGAGAGGTATAATAGAAGCACTAAGTGCCCTGTATCATAACAAGAAGCGTAGAGCAAGCCGTAAGGCCTAAAAGTACTAACTTAAGTCTAAAATGTTTAATTGGTTAAATTAATGATAAGGTAATTAAACTTTTTCACTACATATATAAAGGTGACAAGAAACGAAAAGCCACATCACTCTTAAAAGCTTTAACCCTAGTCGTCGAGACCGAAATCTTCTCAGCATCTTGCCGCACTGACTCAATGGCGCCGAAGATCTCAAAGGAGCTCCAGGAGGGCTATGAAATTGTGAGGAATAGATTCAGTCATGCCTCGGTAGAGATTAAAGAAGTGTAAAGGATGTTTGAGACAACGGGTTTGGAGCACACCCTTTCTGAACCCTCCACCATTCTTAGAGAAGAGGTAATAGAATTCTTCTCCAACATCAAGGTGTCGTCCTCTCAAAACTCACTAATGTATAAGATTGAGGACATCAAGATTAAGATAACTCCAAAAAGACTAGGCAAAGTCGTTCATCTACCCTCCATCAACCCTAGCGAGGAAGAAGAACCCACCATCATGGATAGAGACAGTGCTCTTAGGTGGTGTGGATATAGTGGGGCCAAACCTGGGTCTCTTAATAGGAAATTCTTTAATCAGAGAGGCAAACTGCTGGCAGATATAGTAGGGAAATCCCTCATCTACAAACCTGGATCACATGACACAATCTCTAAGTCAATGTTTCATGTCATGACTAGGAAAATCTTCAATAAGCAGACTTCTTGGTCATCACTCATCTACCAGAGAATAGTAGACTGCCTATACACTCTAAACATGGGCAGAATTCTTTCCTTAAACCTAGTGAATACCTACACTAATACATTCAAGCAGGAGAAAGGAGTGAAGATTCACTACCTAAAAAGAATGGACATAAAAACTTTGGATAGATTCACTAGGGTCCTACAAATGAGCCAACCTTCAGAAATAAAGGACTCCTGTAGGGAAACAAGGAAGAAACCTGCTAAGGAAGAAAGAATTGTCAGCTCTGAATCGGAGCTTTGAACCTCCTCTCCAGCTGATGTTGGTCTGCAAGTTGACCTATCACTCAGTCAAACCCATGCTAACTTCCAACTCCAAGTAAGTGTTATACATGTTTATAAAATCCATGCCAGTCCTAAGTTAGGACAAGTTTCAAAGAATGCTACTAAAGAAGTGGTTGCTGCCGAAGATGAGGCATATATGGCTGATACTGATGATATAGCTGCAGTAGAAGTTATCCCTATAACAAAAGATAACAAAGAGCCTCCTGAGGCTTTTGATACTTATCTTGATGGGTCAAGCCAAAAAAAGAACGCTCAGTTTGAGCGGGAGCATGATCAGATGGATTTGAAAACTATGGATCATGTTGTTAACAAAATTGTTGATTCTGCACCTACTATAGGTAATACTCATATCCTCTTAATTGTTGGGTTAATATAACTTTTAGCTAAGGAAATATTTCCTTCTTTAGGTGCTTTAGTTGAGGGGGAGCCCTTACAGGTCCCTGCTCAGAAAGATGTTCCTCCTCCTATTAACCATCCTTCAACTACCCCAATCTCTAATAAGGAATTACTAAACCAAATCAAAGCACTCATAGATGCTCAGACCACAACCCTCAAGGAGTATGTTGACCAATCAATTGCCAAGCTAAGGGAGGAACTATTGACAGAAGTCAAGGAATGTAAAGAAGAATCTTCTCATTTAAACAAATAGGTCACCACCTTGTTTGACATGGCTGGAACTGCTGGCATAAAGCTGACCACCCTCATGAAATACTTGGAAACAAGCCAACAATTCTCTGCAGCTGACATAAGATATGTCAAGAATTATGTGAGTGCAACTGATGAGTAATTAGGGGTGCAGCAGATCATTTAAATAAGCATGTCACCAATGTTACTTTTCACTCTATGAAGGAGGTAATACTTCTAAAAAACGAGCTACTTGCTGATAATGAGAGAATATTCAAAACTATATCAAGCAAAAGTAAAGCCAACACCACCTTACTGCAAAAGACTATCTCCAAAGAAGGTAGAAAGGGGGAGAGTAGCCATACTAAGGGAACACCACTCATTGAAGATCAAGCCTTCAATGAAATTAAAGGCACAAGGGTAGCATTACACATGCCCATCCATGATAAAAAGAGGCCAGAGGACCTAGACTTTCCCGCACAAGCTATAGTTACACAGGATGCACAACTTGCTGCTAGAAGAAAGAGGGAAGGAACTCAGATGGCTGAAGAGTTCATGGCAAAGAGGAAATCTGAGAACAGAGATGATCCAGATCATTAACAACTAAGTGTTGCCTCTGAATCCATCATTATCACTTCTTGGGTAAGCCGTGAACAAAACTTAAAGAATATTGATATTGTATATCCTTCTAAGGAATGGATAAAGCATTTGGAAAGAAATTACATAAGGGAAAGAGTATTCAAAGAAAATCTGGTAAGGAAGAGCACCCCTAATAAAATGCCTCCCAGATATATTCCAAAGCCATTCCTTTACTTCAAGTGGCAGGAGAACAAAGCTGAAAAACTTGAAGAAGACTGCTGCTACCAAGGATGTTGATTCAAGTTCATCAAAGAAGAGCTGATATGAGGCTGCAAGACATAGGGTTCTTTAAATATTTGATGAATGTCTTGTAATGAATTTCAACATTGTAGCAATAACAAATCTATATCAATGAAATTAATATGAGTTGGCCCTAACTATATTGTAGTGATAAATGTGCATGCAATTCTCATTTATATATCTGTGATTAATGAATATGTTGTTCCTTTATAGATATCTTTTAATCACAAGTTTGCTACTTTTGTTTGGCTAAGTTAATGATTAGGTAGATCATAATCATAATATTTACCTTGTAAATGATTAATAAAGCTTTTGCTATTAATCATACTGTTACATTGTTAATGATTGATAATTCACCCGTACTATTGGTTATTCAATCATAGTGTTAAGCCATCTATTCTAGGGGGAGTTATCCTATACTAGGATGGCTAGTTGTCATGACAATGTCTCATCAAGTCTATCATGATACTTTGTGTGTTGATACACCTTAACATGGATGGGTGTTCTGCCTTCTTCAAATAGGGGGAGATTGTTGGGAATTGTGCCCTACAATGTTCCTCAGGTTTGAGGAGGCATCACCAATCATGCTGAGGGGCATAGATGTATTTGATGTGTGCTTAAGTTCATGGATGCAGGTTTCCTTGATTGTATAGTTGAAAAAAAGGGTAAGCTGGAAGTCAGGTAATTTGACTAAGGCAAAAAGCGTTGAGTGATTAAGGCACACTCAATGCTCTCAATGCCAAAGACAGCTGAGATAGTTGAGAAAAATGTCTAAGGCAAAAGCGTCGAGATAGCTGAGATAGCTGAGAAGAATGTCTCAGCATAACCGCTGAGACAGCTGAGAAGCTCAACACAAAATTTTGAGAGAAATGGTGGTCCCAGCAAAACCACTAAGATAGGAGATAGTCTAAGCTGTGAAGAAGAAATCGCTGACGCAATTTAGAAGAAACTGCTGAGATTGAAGATAGTCACAGCTGAGAAGAAGAAACCGCTGAGACATTTAAGAAGGAACCGCTGAGACAAAGCCAGCAGAATTTCTCTAAGTCTAGAAGCGTTGAGTGAGGCAGGCTCACTCAACGCTTCTAAAGAAGTTCTCAATTCAAAATTCGTCGAATTGAATTCTGAGTTCGTCGAGCTGAGCTCACCTTTCGTCGAGCTCAAGATACAGTTTGAAGATTCTGAATTCATCGAGCTTAGTTCAGAATTCATCGAACTGATTTCAGAATTCGTCAAAACTTGCTCACCTTTTGTCGAGCTCAAGTTAAAGGGCAAAGATTCTGAGTTAGTCGAGCTCAGTTCAAAATTCGTCGAACAGATTTCAGAATTCGTCGAACCCAGCTCTCCATTTGTCGAGCGCAGACAAAGCATTTCTTTTCATTACGAGAAAGCTACTATAGCGCCAGAAGCTACTGTTTGTCCTCTTCTGAGGGAGGTGGAGCTGACCATCCTTGGTGGGGCCCACATTAAATTATGCCATTGATTTAAATACAACAGTTATAAAAAGAAAAGAAGAAAAGGGGATTAGAGTTAACGAACACAGGAATGAAAAAGAAAATGAAAAGAGAGGCGGTTGGACTTCATCTTCTCCGTCAAGCTTGAAAGCCAAGTCCAGCAGTGCAAGCCATAAGTCAAAGATAAAGATAGTTGAAGCTCCTTCCAATTCAGCAAGATTGTTCCTTGGAGAAAAAGTTGGCTGATTCATTCAATCAACAAGAGGTGATAGCTGTGTGAAGGGTTGTAAGCCTTTAATAGCAGTTAGTTGTCTTCAGTATAGCGGAGAAATTAGTAGTTGTAGAAGAAGACTAATTCCTTCTACAGCAAGTGAGATGGACTGATATCTGCTCAGTCCAGTAAGTTAGACTCAGAGATTTTTCTCTGAGTCAGTATTTCAATTTACTTGATTAGTTTCCTGTAGGATTCAGCTTGTCTGAATCTGAGATGTAGGGCACTTTGTGCATGAGTTGTAGGTGACTAATTAGTCGCTGAGGTCGGTGCTTTGATGGGGTACTGAGGTAGGATCCAAGTGTGGATTTGAGGTAGGGTTGTCCTCCTAGCCTGAGTGTAGGTCCTAGTTCATGAGGAAGGTGACTGTTGAGTCACTAAGCTATAGGTGAAAAGTGTGTCACTGAGTTGTAGGCCTTGGAGGAGGCTGAGTTGTAGGTGTCTGGAAGGGCACTGAGGTAGGTACTTAGAAGGGTACTGAGCTGTAGGAGTGCTGCAACACTCTGAGAGTAGGGCCTTGTGCCTGAAGTTATAGGGCTGAGAAGCCTTAGCTGTAGGCCTTAGAGATAAGGCTGAGGTAGGTGGTTTGTGGACCACTAAACTGTAGGAGCACTGTAGGGCTCTGAGGTAGGAACCTTTATGGTTCTGAAGTAGGGTTCTGCAGAGAACCTGAGTGTAAGGCCGAGGACCTTAGGTGTAAGCACTGAAGAGTATTTTGGTTGAGTTTGTGCTTTGTCTAACATAAGTTAGAAAGGTGGGAGGGAAAGCGGATGTACCCAATTGGGGAACCACTATAAATTCTAGTGTGTTGTACTGTGTTGCTTGTTCTTGTTTTATATTGAAGGTATTAAGGACAAGCTCTAGATCACTTAGTTAGTATACAACAAAAAGACTAAAGAAATTTCAAAGACCTTTTCACCCCCCCCCCTCTAGGTGACTAGCTAACCTTGAAGTAATAACTTTCACCTTTCCAGGATGGTGACCTGGAGCGTTCTCGCCCAGAGAAGGAGCTGCAACCACTAGAGCCTGAGGTTTCGCCCATTCGATCCTTACCGAGAATGCTAAATGGATGGTATGCAGGATTTCCTGCCTGAAGTCCTCCAGCATCACCACCGTCACCCCACTCGCCTGGGGTTGAGAGCCTCTTGAGCCTGCTCCTTCTTCCTCACCTCTAGCCATGACACTAAGCCTGAGATTTTCTTCTATCAGTTATGGTCTACACTCACCGCACCAGAAATGTTGGAACAAAAAACTGGCCCCAACAAGAGTTCGGACCTTAGGGTATAGCTAACACATACTTCTCCCAAACCCAGACCCTTGACCACTGACTAAGAACTAAAGAACCGACCCTGGGGTAAAACTTGGAGGTCCCTCCACTAACCCGGGTGAAATGTTGGAACCAAAATCTTTCCCCATTGAGAGTTCGGACACTAGGGTGTAGCTAACACCTACTTCTCCCAAATCCAAACCATTGACCAGTGACTTGGAACTAAAGAACCGACCCTGGGCTACATATTGGAGGTCCCTCTACTAACCCGGGAGATCTCAGAGCGATCCCCCTCCTTAGCCAAATGCTGATCTAAGGATACCTTAAAAAATGCTACAAGAATTTTAGAAAAATGAGAAAGATTGCCTTCTAAGGTATCCTGCAGGTCTATTTATAGAATCTAGAAACCTGGTCTGCCAACAGCGTAGCTCCGCTATTATAAGGAGCTAAATGCAGACCCTTAATGGTATATAGGTAATTTACCCCTGGCGTTAAGCGGAGAAGCATCACTCAATGCTGGAAGCCGAAAGGCATTGAGTGGAGAAGCATCACTCAACGCCAACTCCAAAAGGCATTGAGTGGAGAAGCATCACTCAATGCCGAAAGATGAAAGGCGTTGAGTGGAGAAGCATCACTCAATGCCAGAAGTAAAAGGCATTGATTTGTAAAGCATCACTCAACGCTGGAAGCCGAAAGGCGTTGAGTGGAGAAGCATCACTCAATGCCGGAAGCCGAAATACGTTGAGTGGAGAAGTATCACTCAATGCTGGAAGCCGAAAGGTGTTGAGTTGAGAAGCATAACCCAATGCCAACTTCGAGGGCCTCCCACCTTCCCGGGCGCAGGCCTTCCCACAAGCCCGGGCAGGAACACTTCTGCCTATTTCACATGCCTGACCCGATTGGCCAACATCCTACCCAATCCTGGGTCCCTGGCCCTTAGATCCTACTCGGCGAATATGTGGTTGTACAAGACCCTATTCCTAAGGGAATCTAAGGGCCAGATCATCCTAGTCCATATTTATGTTGATTACATAATCTTTGGATCTACTAATGATAACCTTTGCAAAAGTTTGCTAAACTTATGCAAGAGAAGCTTGAGATGAGCAGTATTGGTGAGCTCAAGTTCTTCTTGGGCCTCCAAGTAAGACAGACTGATGATGGTTTGTCCATATCCCAGTCTAAGTTCACCAGGGAGTTTATCAAAAAGTTTGGTATGGAGAATTCCTCCACCATGAAAACTATCATGGGGTCATCTATTCCTATTAGCAAAGATAAGACAGGGAAATCTGTTTATTAAACTTTGTATAGAGGGATAATTGGCTCCCTTCTATATCTTACTGCAAGTAGGCCATACATCATTTATGCTACATGTATTTGTGTTAGGTATCATGCTAGCCCTAAAGAATCTCATTACTTTATCGCTAAGAGATTTTGAGCTATCTTAAGGGCACACCAGATCTTGGCCTATGGTACCCTAGAAATAGGGATTTTGAACTAATAGGCTATTCAGATTCAGATTTTTCAGGCTGCAAAGAGGGCAGGAAAAGCACTTCAGGCACTTATCAGTTCTTGGGAGGATGACTAGTGTCTTGGAGCAGCAAGAAACAAAAAGGTGTTGCAATTTCTACTACAAAGTCAGAATATATAACTACTAGGAGCTGCTGTGCTCAGTTGTTATAGATCCAACATCAGCTCAAGGACTATATCCTCTAGATAAGTAGAAGTCCTTTATATTGTGATTCTATTATTGCAATCTCAATTACATGGAATCCTGTCTCTTATAGCAGGACTATGCATATTGAGATCAGATATCATTTCATTAGGGAGCATGTGAAATATGAAAATATCAGTCTTGAGTTTGTACCTACAAACAAGTATGTGTTTGACATCATCACTAAGCCACTAGATGAAGCAAAGTTCAACACCTTCAAGTTTGAGTTGGATATGTTGAACATGGTCTAACTTCAGCTGCTCATCATGTTGTTTTTGTTACAGGTTGTACAACTTCTTGAAGGTTGAAAATACATTCAGTGGTATCAAGCTTTCCAAGTGGTTCAAGAGTCTATCAGAAATGATGATAAAAGATGCTGCAATTGAGGGGGTGTAAGTTCAGCTTCCTGTAGAGAACAAGAAAATGCAATAGTTGCTTATCTGAAATCAAAAAGGGAGAGGAGATAATCAGAGTCCAACACCCCCTGACTATTTCACAGAAGTAAAAAAGGGGGAGAAGGAAGTGATCAAGGAAATGATCAAGGCTATGCAGCAAAATAGGAGGAGCTGGAAGTAGTAATGATCACCCTACAAGCAAGGTAAAAAGGTAGATTGTTGGGAAGAAGGAAATGATCAAGCATCAGAAAACAAAATAGGGGGAGATACAAGTGATCATCATCACCATGCAGGCAAGGAAAGTGTGGTAACATAAAACGTAATACTCTTGTTCTCTTGTTATAAGTTTTACAATTTACTGTTTTATCTGCTGCATATGTTAGTGTATATCATTGACTAAGAATTTTGTTTGCGGGTTTTGACTTCTTCAAATAGGGGGATATTGTTGGGTCCATTGCTCACAATGTCCCAGATTTATAGAAGTCAAACAAGTCAATGGTATATACATAGTTGTATTTGATGCATATTTAAGCTCATGCATGCAGGTTGGACAGGTATTCCAAGTGGTTGTGATAGGTGGTCACAAGGTAGAGGAGTGGAGAGACAAAAATTTGTCTAAGTCCACATGTGAAAGAGAAGGGATAGATACTACTCTAGAGGGGGGTGAATAGAGTAATAAAAAATTACACTTACCAAAGTTGACTTTCTACTGAACTCCCTTGGAGTTAAATGCAGAATGAAAGTTATAGATATTTAAGATTAAACCTTAGAGCCTAACACAAGTGTTGTGCACAAACTAAAGCTAACTGCAATTACAGTTTAGCTTTGGATCCTATCCAGCAACTAGCAAACCTAGTTAAGATCTAATCACAGCCACAATGCAAGTAATTAAACAAAGCAATCCAGACGACACAAGGAATTTATAGTGGTTCCCCAAACAACTTGGGTACGTCCACTCTTCTACCAACAAGGTAGTAATCCACTCAGATTTTTGATCAGGTGCCCTGCTACCAATAAGATCTGCTTCAGGTAGATCAAGAGACCCTTTAGACTTTTGATCAGGTGTCTAAAAACCAACACAGGTTTTTGATCAGGTGCCCTGCCACCAAGGGATACTTTTGAAGGGAGTAATAACCCTGTACAGGAGGGGGAAAGGGGTTAAGGTGTCTTCTCTATTTTACAATAGATTAGAGAAGCACAATAACTTGCACTGAGCTAGACAGCTCTAAAAGAATCAAGGCTCCCCCTGGCTCAAAGAACGTCCAGGAGAAGTCTTGCTTCAGTGCAGAAACACTTCAGTAAATACTGAAGGAAGAACTACAAGAAGATATAAAATAAGAAATGAAAATCTTCTAGCAGCTATCTTCTTCTTCTTCTTCAAAAGATCCCTGAGTCAGAACTTCCTGGAATAGGAGAACTCAGGTTAAAGAAGAGCAGAGAGCTAACACTTCTCAGTTGAGTGAAGATTGCTGAGAGCAGTTAAACTTGTTCTTGTTGTAAGCTTGCTGAATGAATATCTTGTTCTTTTTTATGTGGACTCGTTGATTTCTTCTTCAAAGAAGTCTTTATATATCAGCAGCAGCAACGGCTCTAATTGAGTTTGAATCTTGTCGTTTTCTGAACTCTGCAAGCTGGGCTGCAAAAAGCATAAAGCAAAAACAAACTACAGCAGGCAGATATCCTATAAAAGGATAAAGCTTTCTAAGAAGCTGCAAATACTTCTGATGAAATAATATAAGAGAAAGTCACATCAGAAAGAACTCTTTACGGCCAAGGAAGACTTTTTGAGTCTAACAGCTATAAAGGACAGCCTGGCAAATAAAGCAGATTGCATATCTCAGCTATAAGACAAACAACTTTGTTAGAAAAGATTAGCTCATGCATATAGAATAGAACTGATATTGCATGGAAATAATGTTATATGAAATAAGTCACATCACAGAAGATGACAAACTAAATAAGAGCATACAACAAAACGTTGAACGACCTTCGGAGATCGTCGAACGGCGCACGGAGATCGTCGATCTATCAGACAGATAGTCGAACGATCCAGATAGTCGAAATATCAAAGAAGATAGTCGAACAACATCGGCAGATAGTCGACCTATCAGAACAGATAGTCGAGCTATCAGATAGTCGATCTATCCGGACAGATAGTCGAACTACCAAACAAAAACAGATAGTCGACCTATCAAGCAGATAGTCGACCTATCACAGAAAACAGATAGTCGACCTATCAACAGATAGTCGACCTATCAAAACAAAACAGATAGTCGATCTATCAACAGATAGTCAAACTATCAGATAGTTGAACTATCCAAGCAGATAGTCGAACTATCAAAGTAACACAGATAGTCGACCTATCAACAGATAGTCGAACTATCAAAGCAACACAGATAGTCGACCTATCAACAGATAGTCGAACTATCAAAGCGACACAGATAGTCGACCTATCAACAGATAGTCGAGCTACCAAATAGTTGAACTATCAGGACAGATAGTCGAACTATCAAAACAAGCAGTTAGTCGACCTATCAACAGATAGTCGAGCTATCAGATAGTTGAACTATCAGGACAGATAGTCGAACTATCAAAGACGACAGATAGTCGACCTATCAACAGATAGTCGAACTACCAAGACAAACAGATAGTCGACCTATCAACAGATAGTCGAACTATCAACGCAGACAGAACGTCGACCAACTGATAGACGATCGTCGATCAGCCGATAGACGATAGTCGAGCGACGTTCGACTATAGTCGAACGAAAAACTACTTAACCAAATATTCATCTGGAAAAGCAATTCTACACAACTAGAGAGTCTAAACTATCAACTAACCTTTGACCATAGATAAATCTTGGGTCAAGAGACAGAAAGAGAGGATTGAACTCAAATCAAAACCTAGGGTACCAACAATCTCCCCCTATTTGAGTTAAGTCTCTCAACAAATAAAACAAACAACACTACTTATAGAAAGTAAATAAAATTCATAAAGGAAAATAACTAAGCAGAAATCATCAATCAATCAGATAAAAATAACTGTCAATCAATGACTAATTTAAGGTGCTTTAGAGTTAGATTCAGGATTAGAAGAACTAGAAACAAAAGTAATTTTCCTTGTAGGATCTAGAGCTTCTTTCTTTGATAGCTTCAAATCTTGTTCTCCAATAATTTTCAATTCAGTTTTTCTTGGGACCACTGTCTCTGGATGCTTTTCCATATATTTTGAAGGATCAAACATCTCAGGTCTAACCTAGAACTTTTCGAGCTCCTTCTTTCTGAATTTAGACATAGTAGTCAATCCGGCAGTGCCCATTCCTTCTTCTTTAGATTTCCTTATCTGCGCTGCTCCAACCAGTTCGAGAAAACAAGCCATCCTAAAGTTAGGATCAAGCTCAGGGCTTTCATAAACAATCTCAGAAGGAGTATCATCTGGTTCTTTATCTTGATTAACTAGATAAGACAGGGGAGCAGACTTAGCAAAGTTCTTGCTAGAATTTTTAAACAAAATAAATTACTTACCTTTTGGAACAACTTTCTCAGAATGCACTGGCTTTGGAGATGGAACCTTTTTCTTTGGAGAAGGAGGAGGGGAAAAGGTTGGTCTTTGATAAACTACCTCCTTAACTTGTTCCTTAACTGTATTAGTTCTTTGATAGCCAGATTGGCTTTTATCTTGGAAACTTTGAGAACTTTTCCTTTGAGCAGGCTGGGATGGATTTGATCATTCAGATTGAGAGGCAGATTTAGAAGATAGATTTACTGAGGCTCCTACACCGGGAGGTGGAGGAGGAGGACCTCTGGGATTCCATCTAGGAGCAGGAGGGTCATACCTCTTAGCCTTTTTCCTTTTCTTTTGTTGATTTTTAGAAAACCACATCCAATGCTGGAATTCTTTAGACTTGGGATCAATCCCTTTCAGTATTTAATATGGTGTGTCATTGTCTGGATTTGCAGGAGGAGGAGCCACAACCTTTCTTTTCTTTTTAGCAATCCTTTTTCTCTTAGAATCAGCAGATTCATCAGAATCAATTTCTTCTTCAGAATTTGAAGAGATAGGCATATCATAGGGATCAATAGCCTCTTTTAAAGCTTTTTCTTTTTTCCTTTAAAGCAGCTTTTTCCATTTCTTCTTCCATGGCATACTGTGCTAGGAGAGTATCTAAGTCCAAACCCGGGGAATCATCCCATACAGTAGATTTTTCAATTTGACTTTCAGGATCCATTTCTTGAAGCTCAGGAACTATCGTGGGGTCTAGTTCAATTTGCACTGCTTGCTCAGAAGGTTTAGCAACTTCAGGAACTTGAACAGCTGCTTCTGGTTCAGGTTGAACTTCAGAAGCAGGTTCACTTACTGGCTCTACAACCACTTGGACATCAGGAGCAGATACAGGTTCAGGCTCTATATCATCTAAAATCTCTAGAGCAGGTTCAGGTTCTGGTTCTGGCTCTTGGACAACAACTACTTCTTCCATTATATCTGTAGGATTAGGAATAAAATCTTGCTAAATGACATCTAGTCATCCCTTCCAGATATTCCCATACTAACATATCAATTAAGTAATCTACAAATTGGGAAAGAGACATAGCTTCAGGATTTTCTTCAGGGTGACCTAACTCCCATAAATCATCTAGAAAGGAGGTGATTATTCCTTCTAGGTACTGGGCAACCAAGGGTGTTGAGGATTCTTCTAAGAACACTTTTACTACAAACTCTGTCAACATGATTGCATCAGATATTTCCTTTTCAGATGGAGGAGGAGCTGAAACTTCTGCTACTTTCTCTGTTACTGCAAGTTGAGCTGCAGGAGGGGAGGCCAAAGGCTGCTCTGCGATATCTTCATCAAGCATCTCCCCCTGCCTGATTTCAGTAGAAACTCAAACCAGGCCCCTAGAAGAAGATGGCTCAGCAGACATTGAGAGTGCTTGAATAGCAGCAGTCAAAGCAGATATAGAAGAAACAAGGGGAGCAATTGCCTCATCAATCATAGTTTTGATTGAAGGGATAATTAACTCCACAATGCTAGCAATAAATGCAGGAGTTATATCAAATGAAGATGATGATGTTGAAGGAATTTCTGAGGGTGGAAGAACAGCAGGGGTGGTATGTGCAATATGAGCTGGAGAATGTGCTGGAGATGGAGCTGGAGAATGATGTGGAGATGCATGGGTGGATGCAGGGTGATCAATATGTTCTAAAGATAGAATTGGAGAGTGAGGTGGAGTTGGAATTGGAGAATGAATAGGAGAAGAAATATCAGACGCCAACAAATCAAAGCTGGGTTGAGAAATCCCAGCAAGATCAGTCGGGAGAGAAGATGCAGGAGGAGAGGCAGAATGTCGTACTTCAGTTGAAGTTGAAGGAACATCAACTACAGTAGACGGCAAAGCTGAGGAAGAAGATGGAAGAGAGATATCAGCTGAGCCAGCTGCTAAAAGGAGGGGAGTGACTGCAATAGTCCTGGTGCTCTCAGATATAACTGGAGCAACCCCTGTGGGAGCGGGCTTCAGGAATATCCTTTTCCACTTTGAGAACAACGAAGGGTCCATCTTCTTACTCGCGTTGATGGAGGTGACGGCAGACACAAGAAAATGGGGGTATTTTTCCTTCAGAAAAATACCAACAACCCTTCCTAGGGTAACCTCTTTCTTTCCATTCTTCTTTCTTATTAAATCAAACATAATGCCAGCCCAGTTTATCTGCTTCTTATTAACAATTGCACACAATAGTGCAAATTGTTTTCTAGTGATATTATCATGGGCTGAGTGCTTTCCCAGAAGCACTTTTCCAACTATTTCTGCAAGGAACTTGATCTTGAAGGGGAAATTCACCTTAAGGAGCTTGGAGGGGACGCCTTCGGCATGTCCCAGCTCTATTAACATTCTTCCGAATTCAGGAGCATCTTGCTCATACTCTTCTTCACCATTAATTAATCCAAAAATTTCAGTTAGAACAGCGGGAGTCAAAATTACCTCTTCTCCGCTGATTGTTCCAGACATCGATTCGTCAGTCGACGATGAAGTGAAAGCCCATTCCTTGATTTCCTGAGTGTTTATCTTTACTCTGTAGGACATGAGCCTCTCTAGTCCTTGTTCTCTGCACAGATTTAGGATTTCTACTATCCCTGGTTCGCAATTGCTGAAGGCGTCGAAATCAACGTTGAATCCGGCGTCAAACTTTACCACTGCAAGAAGTGCTGGAGCAATTGCCATTGAAAATGCTGTAGAAGTCGAGAGAGAGACGGCGAGGACGGAGCGCAAGATAGAGAGCAAGACAACGAGCAAGCGGGAAGACGGAATGCGAAAAGACGCTCTCCGTCGACGATACAAGCAACTATCTTTTAACCTAGGTCGACTATCGGCTTTATATTAAAACAGCGATCGTCGATCTATTTAAAAGATACTGGAGACGATAGTCGAACGGTCGTTCGACGATCGGTCCTAAAGCAGAGTAGTCGATCAATCGTTCGACTATTTCTGTCTTCACAAACAACAAGCTGTCGTCAACCATAGATCGACGATAAGCTCGACCTGTTCGACGATCTTCGAACGCCGGTCGACGATCTTTAAGTAGATAAGCTATCATCAACCATAGGTCGACGATAGGCTTGATCCGTTCGACGATCTTCGAGCATCGTTCGACGATCTTCAAGCAGGTTTCAACAAGGCAAACGTCACACTTAGTCTCGTCCATTAATCATGCCTAGTTGAACTAGAAAGAACAGATGCTTCTGTTCATCTAAGGGCTTGGTGAATATATCACCTCTCTGAAGGTCTATGGATATGAACTACTTATCTTGTTCTTTTCCACACAATCTCTCAGGAAATGGTGTCTAATCTCAATGTGCTTCGTTCTAGAGTGGTGCACTGGATTTTGTGCAATGGAGATAGCACTTGTACTGTCACACATGATTTTAGTGTTCTTGTGTGAGAACCCATAATCCAAAAGCTGATTTTGTATCCACAGAATCTGTGAACAATAACTGGCAGCTGCTATATATTCAGCTTTTGCAGTTGAAGTTGATACAGAGGCCTGCTTCTTACAGAACCAAGAGACCAATCTCTCTCCCAGGAACTGACAAGTTCCTGAGGTGCTTTTCCTGTCAACTCGACAACCAGCATAATCAGAATCAGAATATCCAATTAATTTAAATTCTGACTCAGCTAGGTACCAAAGTCCTAGATTTGGACATCCCTTCAGGTATCTCAAAATTCTCTTGAGAAGAATCAGATGAGATTCCTTGGGGTTGACCTGGAATCTAGCACAAAGGCATGTAGCAAACATTATGTCTGGACTACTTGCAGTTAAATACAATAGGGAACCAACAATGGCCCTATAATTCTTTTGATCTACAGGCTTTCCCTGATCATCAGAATCAATAACTACATTAGTAGCCATAGGTGTATGCATTACTGAAGCATCTGCCATCCCAAACTTCTTTACCAATTCCTTGGCATATTTGGATTGGGAGATGAAGATGCCATCAGCATCTTGCTTTACTTGGAGACCAAGAAAGTAAGACAGCTCACTCATACTACTCATCTCAAACTTGGAATGCATCAAGTTAAAGAACTTTTTGCACAGTTTGGGATCAGTGGAACCAAAAATAATGTCATCTACATACACTTGAACTAACAGGATTGTGTCCTTGTGGTGCTTGACGAAGAGGGTTCTATCAACTACTCCCCTAGTAAAGTTGTGCTCTAACAGGAAACTAGCTAAAGTCATATACCAGGCTCTGGGAGCTTGCTTTAGTCCATAAAGAGCTTTCTGCAACTTGAATACATGTGAGGGCTGAGTTGAAGAAACAAAACTGAGTGGCTGTTCAACAAACACCTCTTCCTTTAGCTCACCATTAAGAAAAGCACTTTTGACATCCATTTGGAAAACCTTAAACTTCATGTAGGCTGCATAGGCCAAGAAGATCCTTATTGCTTCTAGCCTTGCAACAGGAGCAAAGGTTTGGTCATAATCTATACCTTCCTCCTGTCTGTAGCCCTGAGCTATAAGCCTAGCTTTATTCCTTACAATGATGCCATTTGCATCCAACTTGTTTCTATACACCCACTTGGTGCCTATTATCAGTTGGCCTTTAGGTCTTGGAACCAAAGTCCAAACTTTACATCTCTCAAACTGATTGAGTTCCTCTTGCATAGCAATGATCCAGTGGGGATCTAGTTCTACATCTTTAATGGTGAGGGGCTCAATCTATGAGAGGAAACAAGCATGCATCACATCCTGTCTTAACTGATGTCTTGTTTGAACACCAGCTGATATGTCTCCTATCACTTGAGATGTAGGGTGATCTCTAACTGTGACAATATCAGCAGGTGGGATGTGATCTTCAGCAACAGTTGGGATTAATTCCTCAGGAAGAATTTGATCTACTGTTGGTGGAACAACAACAGCTTCAACAATGTCTTCATCACTGTCTGATTCAGTGATATGAAGAGTTGAAAGATGGAGGATATCTTGAGTGACATCTTTGGAAGAATCTTGTACCTGTAATGAACTTGAGGAAGGGGAAGTTTCCTTCTCCTTGTAAAACATTTGGGATTCATCAAAGGACACATGGACAGACTCTTCAATTTTAGAAGATGATTTATTAAATACCCTATAAGCTTTGCTTACTTGGGAATATCCTAGAAAAATTCCCATTGAAGCCTTTGCTTCAAACTTTCTAAGGTATTGTTTATTATTATTATGAATATAAACAACACAGCCAAAAGCTCTAATATAGTTTATTTTAGGTTTCTTTCCTTTAAGTAACTCATAAGGAGTTTTACACTTAAGCTTGCGTATCAGAGTTCTATTCAAGACATAGTTGGCTGTACTAACAGCTTCTGCCCAATAGGAAAGAGGCATATTAGCATCTACCAACAATGTGCCAGCAACTTCAATTAGTGTTTCGTTCTTCCTTTCAACTACCCCATTTTGTTGGGGAGTTCTAGGAGCTGAGAAGCTATGTTTGATACCTTCTCTCTCACAAAATTCTTGCATGAGAAGAGAGTCAAACTTAGTACCATGATCACTTCTGATCAAGGCCACATGAGTAGAGTACTCAGTCTGCACACATAATAGAAAGTCTGTAAGGGCTTTGAAGTTATCAGCCTTAGTTCTCAAAAAGAACACCCAAGTGAATCTAGAGAAGTCATCTACAATGACTAGGGTGTAATACTTCCCTCCTAAACTCTTTACATTTATTGGGCCAAATAGGTCCAAATGTAATAAATACAGGATTCTAGGAGAATCACTTTTATTTACTGATTTAAAAGAATTCTTGGTTTGCTTGCCTAGTTGACAAGCCTTGCATAGACTCTCCTTCCTGTAGGGGCAAGAAGGTAAACCTCTAACAAGGTTGTGTTTAGATAACCTAGATATGTTCTTGAGGTTAACATGGCTAAGCCTTTTATACCACAAGGTATTATTATTAGTTACTTCATTAAACAGGCAGATTTCAGAATCAGTTGAATTAAAATCTACTAAATAGATGTTACCTTGTCTAATGCCTACCAATACAACACTATTATTTAAAGTAATATTGCAGAGAGAGTTAGAGAATGATACCTGGTATCTAGCATCACATAATTGACTTACTGAAATTAGATTGTGCTTTAGTCCAGTCACATAAGCAACTCTCTTGAATGTAACAGCTCCAATGGTCATCCTGCCATAGCCTTCAGTTTGACCACAACTTGAATCTCCAAAGATTACCTTTGGGCCAAGCTTTGCTTTGAACTTTGACAGATGTTCTTTATTTCCTGTCATGTGCTTGGAGCAACCACTACCCAAATACCACTTATTTTGAGTGATAGGATAGGTCTTCACCTGCAATTAAAACAATTTAAACATTGTGGACCCAGGTAACCTTGGGTCCCTTGTTTTTCACATAAGAAAAACTGGAAATAAAAGAGTAAGCAGGCTGAGGGTGATAACCTAATGGGTAAGATCTCCTAGGTGGGATTCTCCATGCAGATGATGGGTCAATGAACCTAGGGTTTCTATTCATATTCGGGTTTCTAAGGTTCTGGGTGTAATTTTGAAATTCATATTGGAAACGTTGACCAGCGTTCGACGATGGCTGCACAGATCGTCGATCTCCGTTCGACCACTGAGCTTGCGATCGTCGATCGACGTTCGATGATAGATGCTCAGATCGTCGAGCTTCGTTCGACCACTGAGCCTGAGATCGTCGAGCAGCGTTCGACGTTCTTTGTAATGCTTTAAATTTCTGTTTTCTTTTCTCTCTTTTAGCTTTATTTAAAGCTCTATTTACTTGATTGACTTGCTCAGTGTTCTTTATCCCATCAGCTGAGATAAAGTTCACTGGAGTTGAAAGTTGGTTTTTAAGAATGATTGGGGGCTCGCTAGAAGATGCTCCTAAGCCTAATTTGTTATTGCCTGTCCTAGTGTTAGACATACTGGTTATTTCAAGCAGCTTAAGGCTTCTACCATTTAGAGACTCTTCTAGCCTTTTGGATTTAGCCAACTCATTCTTAAGAAATTTAATTTCTTCACTAGAATTAGTGAGATCTTCCTTTAACTTAATGTTTTCAATAGATATGATTTCTGATTCAGCTAGCCTATGTCTAAGTTCTTTAATCTCCTTTTCAGAACTAATTAAATCTAAACATAAGGATTTAAATTCTAATTTAAATTCTGCAGAAGTGAAATCATAAGAAGATAGTACCTCATCTTCTGTTGGCATTTCTTCATCTGAATCTGAAATCTCTGCAGCGGAATGATTGCTGCAGGCATCAATTGCCATTAGGCAAACTTCCTTTGCCTTCTTTTCTTCTTCATCCTCACTGGAGCTTGAGGAAGAGGATTCCTCATCAGAATCACTCCAGGTTTCAGCGACAAAGCCTCTCTCCTTCTTTTTATTCTTGTAGGAGGATGGTTTGGAGTGCTTCCTGTGCTGATCTTTATCTTTCCTCTTTTCTTTATTCTTTTCCTCTGGACAATCTGGAAGGATATGTCCAGGCTTCCTGCAACCATAGCAGATAATTTCTTTAGAAGGGGTGCGATCATACCTTGGTTTATCTTCATACTTTGAAGACTTCTTTCTGAATTCCTTCCTTCCCATCTTGAGAAACCTTTTGGCAAATAATGCCATCAATTCCTCATTTGACTGGCTTCCTTCAGAAGTGTCAGCAGCTTTAAGAGCAAGAGTTTGCTCTTTTCTTGTAGGAGTTGGTGTCTTTGCTTCAGCTTCAGCTTCCCTGGACTTCAGCACTTGCTCAAAAGACTTGAGCTTGCTGAGAAGGGCTTCTGTTGAGATTTTATTTGTGCTTCTGGCCTCCTTGATAGGCCAGATCCTCAGATCCCATGTGCTAGGGAAGCACATAAGAATCTTATCATTGACCTCTGTCAATGAAATGTCCTTGTCAAGGGTCCTCAGCTCATTGATGATTGAGCTGAGCCTTGTGTACATGGCTTCAACTGATTCAGCATCAGTTTTCTTGAAATTCTCATATTGTGAGATAAGGTTGGACCTCCTGTCCTTCCTTTCATCAGCTGAACCAGCTACAATCTGGTTCAGTGTATCCCACGTAGCTTTTGTTGAGGAGCAGTCAGCAACCTTCTGGAATACTTCATCAGACATTGTCTGAGCCAGAATGTTCATTGCCTTGGCATCTGCTATCTTTGCCTTTTTGTACTCATCATTATAGTCTGGAGGAGGCACTGCACTCATATCAGATGATGAGGCAGTAGCAGCAGCAGGTGCTCTTGGTGGTCCTGAAAAAATAGAAGCAAAAACACTTTCATCAATAGAATTCATATATAATTTGATCCTTGCCTTCTAGATGCCAAACTTAGCTAAGTTGCATGCTGGAGGTCTGGTGCTAGAATAATCCTTGGACTGGGCCATGATAGTGAAAGTGAATATCTATAAACTTTGGTATCTATCAGGATCTTATGATTTAGGTGTTAGCCTATTCAGTCAGTCAACCTCCCTCTGATACCAATTGAAAGATAAGGGATAGATACTACTCTAGAGGGGGGTGAATAGAGTAATAAAAAATTGCACTTAGCAAAGTTGACTTTCTACTCAACTCCCTTGGAGTTAAATGCGGAATGAAAGTTATAGATATTTAAGATTAAACCTTAGAGCCTAACACAAGTGTTGTGCACAAACTAAAGCTAACTGTAATTACAGTTTAGCTTTGGATCCTATCCAGCAACTAGCAAACCTAGTTAAGATCTAATCACAGCCACAATGCAAGTAATTAAACAAAGCAATCCAGACGACACAAGGAATTTATAGTGGTTCCCCAAACAACTTGGGTACGTCCACTCTTCTACCAACAAGGTAGGAATCCACTCAGGTTTTTGATCAGGTGCCCTGCCACCAACAAGATCTGCTTTAGGTAGATCAAGAGACCCTTTAGACTTTTGATCAGGTGTCTAAAAACCAACACAGGTTTTTGATCAGGTGCCCTGCCACCAAGGGATACTTTTGAAGGGAGTAATAACCCTATACAGGAGGGGGAAAGGGGTTAAGGTGTCTTCTCTATTTTACAATAGATTAGAGAAGCACAATAACTTGCACTGAGCTAGACAGCTCTAAAAGAATCAAGGCTCCCCCTGGCTCAAACAATATCCAGGAGAAGTCTTGCTTCAGTGTAGAAACACTTTAGTAAATACTGAAGGAAGAACTGCAAGAAGATATAAAATAAGAAATGAAAATCTTCTAGCAGCTATCTTTTTCTTCTTCTTCTTCAAAAGATCTCTGAGTCAGAACTTCCTGGAACAGGAGAACTCAGGCTGAAGAAGAGCAGAAGAGCTAACACTTCTCAGTTGAGTGAAGATTGCTGAGAGCAGTTAAACTTGTTCTTGCTGTAAGCTTGCTGAATGAATATCATGTTCTTTTCTATGTGGACTCGTTGATTTCTTCTTCAGAGAAGTCTTTATATATCAGCAGCAGCAACGGCTCTAATTGAGTTTGAATCTTGTCGTTTTCTGAACTCTGCAAGCTGGGCTGCAAAAAGCAAAAAGCAAAAGCAAACTACAGCAGGCAGATATCCTATAAAAGGATAAAGTTTCTAAGAAGCTGCAAATACTTCTGATGAAATAATATAAGAGAAAGTCACATCATAAAGAACTCTTTATGGCCAAGGAAGACTTTTTGAGTCTAACGGCTATAAAGGATAGCCTGGCAAATAAAGCAGATTGCATATCTCAGCTATAAGACAAACAACTTTGTCAGAAAAGATTAGCTCATGCATATAGAATAGAACTGATATTGCATGGAAATAATGTTACAAAATATTCAGATAATCTATTATAAAATATGCCAAAATAGATATGAAATAAGTCACATCACAGAAGACGACAAACTAAATAAGAGCATACAGCAAAACGTCGAACGACCTTCGGAGATCGTCGAACGGTGCACGGAGATCGTCGATCTATCGGACAGATAGTCGAACGATCCAGATAGTCGAACTATCAAAGAAGATAGACGAACTATCTCGACAGATAGTCGACCTATCAGAACAGATAGTCGAGCTATCAGATAGTCGATCTATCCGGACAGATAGTCGAACTACCAAACAAAAACAAATAGTCGACCTATCAAGTAGATAGTCGACCTATCACAGAAAACATATAGTCGACCTATTAACAGATAGTCGACCTATCAAAACAAAACAAATAGTCGATCTATTAACAGATAGTCGAACTATCAGATAGTTGAACTATCCAAGCAGATAGTCGAACTATCAAAGCAACACAGATAGTCGACCTATCAATAGATAGTCGAACTATCAAAGCAACACAGATAGTCGACCTATCAACAGATAGTCGTACTATCAAAGCGACACAGATAGTCGATCTATCAACAGATAGTCGAGATACCAGATAGTTTAACTATCAGGACAGATAGTCGAACTATCAAAACAAGCAGATAGTCGACCTATCAACAGATAGTCGAGCTATCAGATAGTTGAATTATCAGGACAGATAGTCGAACTATCAAAGACGACAGATAGTCGACCTATCAATAGATAGTCGAACTACCAAGACAAACAGATAGTCGACCTATCAACAGATAGTCGAACTATCAACGCAGACAGAACATCGACCAACTGATAGACGATCGTCGATCAGCCGATAGACGATAGTCGAGCGACGTTCGACTATAGTCGAACGAAAAACTACTTAACCAAATATTCATCTGGAAAAGCAATTCTACACAACTAGAGAGTCTAACCTATCAACTAACCTTTGACCATAGATAAATCTTGGGTCAAGAGACAGAAAGAGAGGACTGAACTCAAATCAAAACCTAGGGTACCAACAACATGCGTTGAGTGAAGCCAGTTCACTCAATGCCAGATTTCAAAGAAGGATGTTAGAAAGGCTGAAAATCACCTAAGTCAACAGGCGTTGAGTGAAGGGAGTTCACTCAATGCCATACAAAAACAAGTGCTGAGTAATGTTATGTTTGTCAAAGCCTCAGCATTGGCAAGAAAAAAAATCGACTAAGTCCAGAGGCATTGAGTGAGGACAGCTCACTCAATGCCAGATGAGTAGAAGCATCGAGTAAAGACCAGTCAGACAAAGCCTTTTCTTTGATAGTGAAGAAAAGTGGCAAAGTCCATAGGCGTTGAGTGAAGCCAGTTAACTCAACGCCATACAACAAAAAGCACTGTGTAGTCAAAGCTTAAGAAGAAGGAAGACTGAAAAATGGCTAAGTCCACAGGCGTTGAGTGATGTCTACTCGCTCAATGCCATATAGACAGAAGCATTGAATCAAGCTACTTCAGTCAAAGCCACAGAGAATCTGTCAAAGAAATTTAACTAAGTCCTAAAGCGTTAAGTGAAGCCAGTTCACTCAAAGCCATGCTAATTCTGTCAAAGCCAAAGAAGAAGGAGACAAAAAATTAACTAGGTCCAGAAGCGTTGTGTGTGGTTAGCTCACTCAATGCCCAAAGAGGAAAGCGTCTACAGAGCCATGGTCAGTCAAAGCATAATGAAGATATATAGAAAAATCTGTCTAAGTCCAGGGGCATTGAGTGATGAAAAATCACTCAACGCACTCAACGCCTGGCAGTACAAAAGAATTGCCTAAGTCCAAAGGCATTTAGTGAAGCCAATTCACTCAATGCACTCAACGCCTAAGCAGACAGAAGAACTGGCAATGTCTAGAGGCATTTAGTGAAGGCCAGTCACTCAACGCACTAAACACCTACGCAGAGAGAAAAATTGGCTAAGTCCAGAGTCATTAAGTGAAGGCCATTCACTCAACGCACTCAACGCCTGGATTGAATCTGAACATTTGGCTAAGTCTACAGATGCTGACGTCAACAAAAGTCAACCTAAGTCAACGGAATTCAAATTCATTGCGGGAAAGATGAAATTCACCACTAATGGCGCCGACGACCAGCTAAAGATTTTTCTATAAAAGGAAGGCTATATATCTACAATTAAAGCTGGGCACATAGGTTAAAAGAGCTGTTGGATGGTGGATGATAAAAGGAGTTAGATCGACGGAGGAGAAGATATCTTTTAGGGTTTGTCTTTTAAAAAAGCGGCGCGACTTCTTCTTCTTCCTCTCCATTGTTGTAGAGCTCAAAGCAGAAGTGAAAATTGACTGATCCAAAAGGTCATCAAGTTAGTTGTTGCAATTAACACCTATAACAGCAAGGTCAGAGATATTTCTCTGAGACAAAAGCTGCCAAGGGCAACCCCTGGACCAGTTACTTCACAGCCCAAGCAGAGCTTATCCTGAAGATAATTTTCTGGAGCTATGAAGAAGGAATCTGGACTGAGTTTTCTCAAGACAGAAGGAGGAAGACATAGAGATCATTTCTCAGTTGTCTATTCAACATCAACAAACCTAATCTTCTGGAGTATCTTTCTAGATCTGAGTTATAAGCCTATTTATAAAGGCCATGTATAGTATCTTTGTATAGATTTGAGTGGTAGGATTTTGTAAAGATTCTAAGTGTAGGGCTTTGGACTGAGTGGTGGGATTCAAGTGTGAATCTCAACTGTAGGATCCTCTGGATCTGAGGTAGGGCTATCCTCCTAACCCGAGTTATAGAGCCTTTTGGCCTGAGGTAGGTGATCTTTTGATCACTGAGATATCGGGCTTTGTGCCCAAGATGTAGGTCTTTGAGGAGACTGAGTGGTCCTGCTAAATCGTGTGGTAAGCTCTTAGGAGCTGTGTTTTTGGTGAAGTGCCTTGTCTAACAGTCTGTTAGAATGGTGGGAGGGATAGTGGACGTACCCATAATCTGGGAAACCATTATAAAACTATTGGGTCATCTGTGTGATTATCTTGAAAGAAAAAGAAATTAAATCACAACACACTAAGTGGAGGGAAAATCTTAAAAGACTAGAAAACCTATTCACCCCCCTCTAGGTATTTATCTATCTTGGAATTAAAGACTTTCACTAGGGGGCTGACCACCCATTATGGTAGAGGCTCCGCCCAGATCGGGCGGCCTTCTACCAGAAGGCCGCCCAATCTAGGCAGCCTTGCCCCTAGGTAGGGCAGCACCATGGGAGCACCATCTGGGCAGCCTTGCCCCTCAAGAAAGATTGTATTCCTTGACAATGACGGTAAAAACTTGATGTGTTTGGAAATAAGTGTACGAGTCACACATGTAAAAAAAACAGGTTGAATTTTATCGAGTATCGATCTCACAAGGAACGCAAAGTAGGTAGTGATTCTATTGTTTGGAAAATAAATTATAAATATTTTAAAAGTAATAAGGGTGATTTGATTTGGTTTTGAAGAATAAAAACAAATAATTAATAAAACTAGTGTGTTGCACAATCACCACTTCTTTAGGTAGATGGAGGCTACGTAGGCCTCTATGCTCTATTTTGGTAGGCAGATGAGCGAGAAGGCAAGTGGATGAATGGTTTGCACCGTCGGAATTTGAGGGTCGAAAGCACCTATTCACAATGTACAACACTAGGAAATGCTAGCGCCTCCACTAACTCAATTGAGGGAGAAAACTATGGGATGAAGGCACTCCTCACTCACATAAACCTCAACACAGCCACATAGACATGGAAATTAGCATTATAAAAAAATTAGGGTTATGCAAACATCATTCCATACAACCAAACATTCAATAAAATAATACTACAATAAGGAGGAGGTGAGACTACAACAAAAGCACGAAGACTCGTTGAAGGTTCGTGGCCAGAATCGTAGGGTTATCAATCCTCATCTGTGCTCGAGCTTCAACTGCCATTGCGGGTAGAGAAGGGCTATCAACACCTTCCAATGAGCCCATCTTCTTCGTGAATCACCTTCGGCCACGGTAACGTCGAAGAACTTCAAAGGTGTGGCAAAATCCCCTTAAAACGTAGCTTGGAAGCACGCTAACGATAAAGGAGGCCGAGAGGATGTCCTTGCCTTGGATTTGCAAGAGTGTTGAGGCTGGAGCACCTCCCAAAGGTGGGTAGTGGTGGAGCGAAGGAAAGGGCCGAAACTAGAGCCTTGGGCGCGAAAATGGAAGAAGGTTTCAAAATATGGTGAAATCCTGCGCATAAATAACGAATGGTCAAAAAATATGCATGTACGGTCGAACACACATTCATGCATGCATCGTGTGAATTTTATCGCACAAAAATTGCCCTACCATATATAGGAGGACACCACACATGGGCGAAATAGCCCATGCGAGAACAAAATGCACAGGTATCGACAGAACACTGAAAAACCTGGCAAAACTGAACAGATCAGGCATTTCCTTCATGTACGGTTGAATCTAACTGTGTGCGAAGAAGACGCATGGACATAATTACATATAATCTTTTGATAAAACGAACTAATGCAATTTTGATCACACACAGTTGAAACGAACCATGCGTGAACAAAATGCACGGGCCATGTCTGATCACCAATTTTGAGTTGTGTAGGAATCGCACAGTTGCATCAATCTTGCGTCAAGGAAATACACGAAAATGCAATTTCTATAGTAAATAAATCTGGCAGCATTGGGGATCTGCCCAACTGCACAACACAACACAAGCCTAGAGCACACCTTCATCACACACAAACATCAGAAAAATAACACAAAGACAATATGGGGAGCACCATGAGCTTACCCCTAACAATAAATGCGCAACTGCACACCATAGTGAGCTAAAATAGCGCACTCCATGAGAAAATGTGAACAAGTTTAATAATTGCAATAAAGATCTAAAATTGAAGTGCAAGAGAGTGGAATCGAGTCTAGATGAGCCTGAAAAACCTTATAAATATCAGACTCATCATTAAGAAATATGTAGTGTTTTGAGATCATTTCTAAAGCATAATATAGTCAAAGTCATACAATATGCGAGTTGATGGCTTAAGAAGATGTTGACCAAGTTGGGATCCTCAAAACAAACACATCGATTATGTTATATTCAAACCATAATGTGCATTACATCAAACTCAATATTTCATGATAGGGAAAAACTTATTGAGATTGATTGTCATTTTTTAGCAGAAAATTGAGTCCACTAATATTTTTACATACTTTTTGAGCTCAAATGATGTGCTTGTTGATCTCATGATGAAATCACTGTATGGTCCTAAAATGCATTATATATGTAACAAATTAGGGTTTATGTATAATGTTATACCTTATGAGAGGATAGCATATAGGCTTGCACAAAAAAACCAGTCCTAACCGGTCTAGTTGGGACTGACCCGGTTAGGACTGGCAAGGGCCTGGTCCAGGTTAGGACTGGTCCGGTCCCGGACCGGTCCTAGGGGGCCCAAGGGGTCCCCCCCCCTTTTCATCAAAGACCGGTCCTAAACTGAGAACGGTAAAAAACTGGTCCCAGACCGGGACCGGCAAAAGACCAGTCTTTGATAAAAGACCGATCATTTTAGCTTGCACGCAACATTAATGAGGTTGCAGGTCATCTTTAATTCCTTGAAGTGCTTCTTCTCCTCATCTTTGAACTGGTCCTCCTCAAGAGGAGGAAATATGAAAGTTAAAGACCGGTCTTTTACACTAGGGCATGATGTGGAGGTGGTCTAGGTGGATGAAAAAAGACTGGTCCAGGACCGCTCCTATGATCCAAGCTGGTCCTCCTCAAGAGGAAAACCGGTCCGAAACCCGGACCGGTCTTGGAATGGTATGCCAAAGACTGGTCTTTTAAAAGACCGGTCCCATCCCAGCTCGACAGTCATACTATGCATGATTAATGACATATATATATATAAAGGGTCCCGTTTAGGTACGAACAGAACCCCATGCGAACTGTGCGAAGAGAGCATCTCCACTGCCCGTGCTGTTCATCTCATCATTGCATCTGATGGGCCAAGCAAATCCACCACCGCAGGCCAAAGGCTCGCTGGCCATAGGCCACCGACGAACCATTTGCATCCGGTGACCGGCGAGCTATTGGTCGGCGGTAGCGGTAGTGGATTGAAGATTGAACGCATATCCATCGTCATCATCACCGGTCATTGGTGTTGGAGCATGAGTTCCACACTCCTTAGTTTTAAAATAACAAATCCCAAATGTATTTGATAATAGCGTGTTTGTGGTATGCAGATATAATAGGTATAACACTCTGATAATTTCTGATGGACGACGTACATCAGTTTTTACAAAGTTGAGCTTTCACAAGCGATAATCACTACCACTGATACTTTTACTTTCAAGACAACCTAAACACCTAGAGGGGGGGGGTGAATAGGTTCTACTTATTTATAAAAACTTTTAGGCAGAATTCAATTCAATGGCTAACACAATAATCACAGCAATCACAGAAAATAAAACATCACAGATTGCACAATGATTTATAGTGGTTCCCCAAGGTCTGGGTACATCCACTTTCCCCCTTCACCTATCTAGCAGTATGCTAGATTCGGCCAAACTTCCACTAATCTCAGATCAACAGATCCTACAACTCAGAACCCAACTGGTTCCTACAACTCAGGCACAACAGCCCTACCTCAGCCTTGCCCCAAGGCCTACAACTCAGAGAAGACCCTTCCCCTACACTCAGGCAAACAGCCCTACCACTCAGAGTTCAACACTCCTACACTCAGCCTTTATAACACAGGCTTACAACTCAGATCTGTGTAAACAGATCCTACAGAAATATAGAAAAGATTATTTAACTGTCTTGCCTAAATTGAGAGAGAAAAGGCCAAGACAATTCTTGATCAGCTGATGAAATTAACTGTATCTGAGCTTTCTTCAAAGCTTCTTGAATATGAACTTAGCTGAGTTGATTTCCAAACAGCTTCTTGAGAATCCACTGGTGGTTTCTTTCTTCTTCTTCAAATTCTGGCTTGATCTCTCTCTATCCAGCACTTTGAATGATTCTTCTGAATTCTGATTAGAACTCTTCTTTGATCTATCCTTAGATAGTCTTCTTTGATCTTTCGGAGAAGATCTTCTTAAGTGCCAAACACTTTCTTGAAATGAATTGGATTGTAATCCTTCTCAACTTTTTGATTCTTATCAATGTTTTCAAAAGTTACTTTCTCCTTCTGAATCTGTCTATTTATAGACTTTCTTCATGGTAACCGGCTGATCCGGTATCTAACCGTTTTCTGACAAGTCTGACAGCTTCAGTTAACCGGTGGCAACCCACAGCTGTCAAGTCTTCAAACAAGTCCTGTGCCTTAGTCTTGAACCACAAGTTGTCGAGACAATCTGTCAGAAAGTGTCGAGACCATCTATCTATCTGTGTCGACATAATTGACTTTGGTGTCGACACAGTCTTCAGTGATGTCGACTAAGTTGCCTTTGAGTCGACACAGCTTCTTCTGAAAATAACTTGGTCTTGACTCTTCAATGTGTCGACACAAGTCCTGTGTGTCGACACAGTTGTTGTAGAATCATAACTTAGTAAGTGTCGACTTAGCCTTCAGGTGTCGACACAGTCTTCTTCTAACACTGCTATAATGTGTCGACTCAATCACAATGTGTCGACACATTCTGCTGGTGTAGACAAACTTGAGGTCGACTATATTTTTCTGTGTCGACACATTTTCCCAATGTTGAGGTCGACGCTTTTCTTCTGTGTCGACACAAATTCCCAGTGTTGTATCGACTTACTTTCTTCTATGTGTCGAAACATCCTTCTCTGTGTCGACACTTAGACTTAGAATTCTTTCTGCATACTTTATCACTTCTTCACCTGCACATGTCAACTCAAAACAACATCAAATACACTTTGATGTATATCATTGAGCTAGGTTGGGCTTCTTCAAATCAGGTACACATTTTCCAATGTACCCAACAATCTCCCCCTATTTGGAGAAGTCATAACCCTTATAGCCAATAATATACACCATTTATAAACAGTACTAAATGATGATATATGACAAAAACATAGGGATACTTAATTATAAACAAAATAATAAAAAAACATCATAGATAAAACAATCTATCACAGATTTAAACAAAATTTTGTTTATTACTGGGTAATGTTTGATTACATTATTTTACATTTAATGATCACATCACAACATTACAAAACATTATGAAGGAACTAAAACATAATCAGGATTGATCAGGCTCTGTAATGATAATCCCTTTGCCAGCTTGAATTTTAGCTGTCACAGGAGCTTCTGATTCTTCAGCTATCTTCTTTCCTTTTAGATCAGCTTTCTTCTTAGCTTCTTCCTTGAGCCTTTGCCTTTCAAAATAGTGAAAAGGCTTTGGGAAGTATTTGCTTGGCTCCTTAGCATCTGGTGGCAGCCTCCCCAGCTTAGCTTTCCTTCTGAATTGTACTATTGCTTCCTGTCTTGCCTCATACTTCTGCCATTCTATCTCATTGTACCACTTCCCTCTTTCATGAACTTTGTCTTGTACAGCTTTCCATGCAGTGAGTATTATGTTCCTTGAAGTAGGACTCCACTGCTCATAATCTGGCTTAAGTGCAGCCTGCTCTCTAAATCTCTTCTTTGCTAATAGAGCATCTTGCTGTTCTTTCAGGAAGGCCTCTGGCATCTCAACTTTCTCAATCACAACATTATGCACATCCTTTGGAGGACTATACATATCCTGCACTTGCTTATCCAGAATTTCAAAATCAGAAGGGGGGTAAATAACTTGGGCAACCTCAGATTGGTTGCCTTCAAGTAGTCCTGCTTGAATGCCTGATTCAGCCATCATATCATCATCACATAAGGGTGGACATCCCAAGGTGGCTCTTATACTATTTGTCACCCATTTAGAGTGCTCTTGGCCTGCATGAATCAATAACCTCTCCCCCTTTATGACTTCTCTTGTCATATGATCTCTAAAATCATCCTTCTGAAACCTTATTTGTCCATCTAGATAATTTATACCTTCTTTGAAAAATGGTTTCAGTTTTTGCAGCTTGGTTGATATTTCCTGTTGGCAGGTGGAGATAGCAGTTTGTACTGAGGCAATGGCATCTTGAAATTGCTTATTAAACTCTTCCTTTTCTTTTGTTTTATCTGCAGGCAGGCCTGGAACAATCTTTTTCATTTCCTGTATTATCTCATGATGAGATTCAGTTAAATTATCATTCATTCTTAACTGATTTTCCAATACATAGCTTTGCTTCAGGGCAACATCATCTACCTTTTTAGTAATAGCCTCCTGTTGTTGAGCAAGATAAACCACAGCATGGCCTCCCTTTTAAAAGCAATCTGTCATTTCTGTCTTATGCATGTTGACTTGAAACTGGATGGACTTTATATCCTGAGCTAAGTCAAACTGCATAGACTTGCTATTTTCATCAACATACTTTTCCAGAGCCATTCTTTGTTCATCCAATTTCACTTGTAGATCTATCATAAACTTGTTATGATCAAAGGCAGGAGATGCTTGCTGAGGTGTTGTCTGTAAAGCCTGCTTATAATTCTTGCTTCTTCTCTTAAAGACAACAAGTTTTCTTTTCTTGGCCAGCCTGGCTTCTTCAGTTTCAGTATCAGATGAAGTATCTAGGTGAATTCTTTCTTGAGGAGGATGAAGTGTATCTGTCCCAGTGACCTGTTGCTCAGTCTCAACATTCACTGGCTCCCCTTCAACCTGTGGCTCAACTTCAGCTTCCTGATAAATTTCCATACCTATGGACTTCTCAATTTCTTGTCCTCCTCCTTCTTTATCTGTAGTAGTATCAGCATCAGGAAATAACTCCTCCAGAGTAAATTCCAGTTGAGCTGTAACTTCAGCAGCAGTTAAATCTTGAGATAAGTCTAACTGTGCTTCCTCTTGTACTTGTACTGACAACAGCTCCCCCTGAACCTGTGCAGTAATAAGAATATGAGCAATGTCTTTTATAGTAAAATACATTAGCTCCCCCTACACTTGTACCTGATCAGGAGTAGATACATTTTGAGCTGGAGAGTGAACTGGCTCCCCCTGTATCTGTGCAGGTGTTGACACTTGCTGTAGTGTAGTTGAGTCAGGCTGTTCTTCAACCTGTGTCCTGAGTGGGTCTTCTTGTTGTTGTTCAGTTTCTTGAGGTTGAGAAGGGGATTTCACAGGGGTGTCTGGCCTGCTCTCTTCAGGCACATCCTTGGACAGCACCCTATCCCACCTAGAGAACAGTCTCATATCCATCCTTCTCATATGATTGATCTTAGTCCCTGGCAGTTGCTGCATCACTTCAGGGATCACTCCAATGAGATATAAGCTCTTGATTCTAGCCATGTTGGGCTTCTTGATTCCTTCTTTGATCTTGTCAAAGAGTACTCCTGACCAATCAGTAGGAATTGTAAAAACAATCCTGGTCATAATGCTGAACATATAGGCAGAAATCCTATCATGTCCACCTGTCTTGCAGAGGATTACTTTCCCAACAACTTCAGACAAGAATTTCCCTTGCTGATTCATACCCTTCCTGTTGAATGCAGCTCCAATCTTCATACTCGAGTCCAGTCCACACCTTTGAAGGGCTTCCCTTGTCTTAGAACTAGGAACTTCCTCTTCATTCTCAACTACTTGTAATTGAAAGATCTTTCTCAAAGTTCTTGGAGTAATCTTCACCTTAGTCCCTTGAACATTGGACTTAATCTTGAGGCCTGTTGAGTGGACTAATGCAGAGATAAAGAACTCGTGCACCTCCTTCTTCCAGATTTTAGTTGGCTCTGAGATTAGAAATTCTAACCCTGACTCGGAGAGGAGGGTGATAACCCCTTGAACATCTGGCGGCGCATCTGCAAAGGCCTGGCGCACAAACTCATACCCCTCATTGACGTTGTTTTCCATCCTTGGCGCCATCGATTCGTCGAGAAAGCTTGAGAGAAAAGAGAAAGATAGACTGTCGACACAGGGTTTTAGTCTCGAAAACCTTGGAAGCGTGTCGACAGAAAGCATTTTTCACCTATTTATACCTTCTGTTGAAAGAAGTTCAAAAGGCGCCAAACACAGACTAAATGTGTCGACACAGACGGAATGTGTCGACACAAACTTCTATTGTCTCGACATTACTTCAGCCTACTATGTGTCGACACCAATTTGTGGTTATGTCGACACCTTGGATACATAATAGATAGACAGAAATTCTGTGTCGACTCTAAGGATAAGTGTCGACACATATTCTGTAAGTGTCGACACCATTTTCCTGGTTGAGTCGACATTACATTTCTGATTAAGTCGACAATATAACTCTTAAGTGTCGACACATATTCTCTGTGTCGACACAATATTTCTGACTTGTCGACATTATTTCTCTGAGTCGACACATAATTACTAAATGTGTCGACACATTCTTACTTAGCCAATTTCTGTTGGTTCAACACCACTTGTAAGTGTTACTTCAATGTGTCCTTTTTAACACTTGATTATGTTGTTATTACTTTTACTTACTTACATACCACTTCAATTGCATTGTTAATGATTTTGTTAATACATTAATCAATGGTTAACATACCTAATTCAATTTTGAATTTATTGAATTTGGTTTCATCTAAAGGCTTAGTAAATACATCTGCTATTTGATAATTTGTTTTTACAAATTCCAATAAGATGTCTCCTTTTTCTACATGTTCTCTAAGAAAATGTTATTTGATTTCTATATGCTTAGTTCTACTATGAGAAACTGGATTATTAGCAATAGAAATAGCAATCTTAGAATCACATAAAAGGGGTGTTCTACTTACCTGAATACCATAATCCTTAAGCTGATGCTGCATCCACAATAGCTGTGCACAGCAGCTTCCAGCAGCAACATACTCTGACTCAGCTGTGGAAATTGCCACACTGGTCTGCTTCTTACTACTCCATGATATTAGTCTTCCTCGCAGGAATTGACAAGTACCTGTAGTACTTTTCCTGTCCTCTCTACATCCTGCAAAATCTGCATCTGAATAGCCTGTTAGTAGAAAATCTCTATTCCTAGGGTACCAAAGGCCTAGATTAGGAGTGCCCTTTAGATATCTCAGAATCCTTTTGACTGCAGTATAATGAGATTCTTTAGGGCAGGCTTGGTACCTAGCACAGACACATGTTGCATACATAATGTCTGGTCTACTAGTAGTAAGATATAGTAGAGACCCAACTATTCCTCTATACAATGACTCATCAACAGGTTTACCTGCCTCATCTTTGCATATAGGGATGCTTGTTCCCATAGGAGTTCTCATGGTGGAGGATGACTCCATACCATATTTCTTAATTAATTCTTTGGTGAACTTAGACTGGGATATGGACAATCCATCATCAGTCTGTCTTACTTGGAGTCCTAAGAAGAACTTAAGTTCTCCAATACTGCTCATCTCAAACTTCCGTTGCATAAGTTTGGCAAACTTTTTACAAAGGTTGTTTTCAGTAGATCCAAAGATTATGTCATCAACATAGATCTGAACTAAGATGATCTTACCTTTGGATTCCCTAAGGAATAGAGTTTTGTCTATCTTTCCTCTTGAGAATTTATTCTCAATGAGGAAGGTAGACAGGGTTTCATACCAAGCCCTTGGAGCTTGTTTTAACCCATACAAAGCTTTCCTAAGCTTATACACAGAATCAAGTTTAAGAGGATCTACAAAACCTGATGGCTGCTCTACATATACTTCTTCTTTAAGATCACCATTCAGAAATGCTGACTTCACATCCATCTGGTATACTTTGAAGTCTTGATAGGCTGCATAGGCAAGGAATATTCTGATAGCTTCCAGCCTTGCTACTGGAGCAAAGGTTTGATCAAAGTCAATCCCTTCTTCCTGCCTGTATCCTTTTGCAACCAATCTTGCTTTATTCTTCACTATTATCCCACTTTCATCTAGCTTGTTCCTATAGATCCACTTAGTGCCAATTATGTTGTGGCCTCTTGGTTTAGGAACAAGCTCCCAGACTTTGCACCTTCTGAATTGTTTCAGCTCCTCTTGCATAGCATCAATCCAGTGCTGGTCTTGGATAGCTTCTTCAAACTTCTTAGGTTCCATTTGAGACAAGAAACTTGAATGCAAAACTGTGCTTTGATTTTTGCTTCTAGTTTGCACTCCTTGTCTTGGATCACCAATTATCTGATCAGCAGGATGATCTCTTAGATATCTTATAGCTGGAGGAAGATTCCCTTCAGGTTGAGCATCTCCAGCTTCTTCATTCTGCTGAACCTCTTGGTTTTCATCAGCTTCCATTATCTCTTGTACTCCCCCTGGACAGCAGCCTTTATTTTCCAATGCTCCATCTTCCTTTGAAGCTTCAGCAATAGAGAGCTTGTCCATCCTCTTGCTTATACCTGTTGAGTCATTTGATCTACAAGACAACTCACAATTGATTAATCTTGTTTCATCAAATACAACATGCACAGATTCCTCAACAACTTGAGTAGTTAAGTTGAAGACTCTATAGGCCTTACTATTTGTGCTGTACCCAACAAATATCCCATCCTGGGATTTGGCAGCAAACTTAGTCAAATATGACTTGCCATTGTTAAGTATATAGCACTTGCAACCAAAGATCCTAAAATAGGATAGATTTGGTTTTCTGCCTTTCGCAATCTCATAGGGAGTCTTTCTGTGGGTTTTGGTGATAGAAGCCCTATTGATGACATGACAAGCAGTGTTAACTGCCTCAGCCCAAAAATATTCTGGGAGAGAGGTGTCACTCAATAGAGTTCTACCAGCTTCAATTAATGTTCTATTCTTTCTTTCGGCAATTCCATTTTGCTGAGGTGTTCTAGGTGAGGAGAATTCTTGGAAAATCCCAAAGTCTTTACACAAGTTTGTTATGCTTTCAGATTGAAACTCAGTACCATGGTCACTTCTAATTTTGACTACTGTACTATTCAGTTCATTCTGAATTTGCTTTACAAAATTAAGTAATACACTTGGGGTTTCAGATTTTTGTCTCAGAAAGAACACCCATGTAAATCTAGAATAGTCATCTACAACCACAAAAGTATAGACCTTCCTACCTAGACTATGAACTGGCATAGGACCAAAAAGATCCATATGCAAGAGGTATAAGCACCTCACAGAATCCTTGTTTTCAAGGCTTTGAAATGAGGATTTTGTCTGCTTGCCCTTTTGACAAGCTGAGCATACCCCTTCCTTTATACACTTAACTTGAGGCCCATTCCTCACTAGTTCTTTACTAATGAGTTGGCCAATTGTCTTGTAGTTTAGATGAGCCAATCTCTTATGCCACTTAACACAATGGGAAGCATTGTCATCAGCTACAAGACAAATGGGGGAAGCCTTATTTTCATATTCAAAATTAAGGCAATATACATTTCTCTTCCAATACCCAGTCAATATGATCTCTTGATCACTTGACCTTTTGATATGACATCCATCCTTACCAAATGAAATGTCATATCCTAGATCACTCAGCTGGCTTATGCTTATTAGATTATGTTTCAAACCTTTTACATAGGCCACTTGGGTGATAGTAATTAGGTTAGAAGAAATGTTACCAAACCCTTTGATGACTCCCTTCTCAGATCCACCAAAGATCACTTTAGGTCCATCTTTGACAGATGAATACTCCTTCAGCAGCCCCTTTGTTCCAGTCATGTGCCTGGAACAACCACTATCCAAGTACCATATAGGGGCATGGTTACTTGGATTCACCTGCAATACAGAATTACTTACCCTTAGAACCCAAGTAAGTCTTGGGTCCTTGGTTCAGGTTAGCATTAATAAAGTTATCATAGCCTCTTCTAACAGGTAGACTCTTATTCTTTATAACACTTGTGTTATACCAGCAGTCTAATGCAAAATGACCTCTCTTGCCACAGCACCAACATTCAAACTTTTTGTATCTAGATCTAGATACATCCTTGTCAGAAGAATTTCTATTCATTGCTGGTGCTGTTGCAACTTCACCTACTGATTTCTTAAAACCATTGGGTTTATGACCATAGGTAGGCCTGCTTGCATTTACACCCTTGTTCTTTAGAACATTAGTCTTAATATGACCTTGAATGTCTCCATGATCATATATGTTGGAAGGCACTTTCACCTTACTAAACTTTATGGGGACTGAAAGGTTTAGTGGCTGAATAGGGGCTTTGCCTTTCCTCTTGAATCTGCCAGCCCTGGAGTTACCTTTAAATCCTAATCCAGCCTTACCCTTCTGAGTGACAAATTCATCTATCAAGGGTAAGACAGATTTTGGCTTAGAGTAACTAGCCACTAAATCCCTTTCAATTCTAAGTCTGGCCTCCAGACTCTTCACTTGATCATTAGTATAATTAATTGTGCCCATCTGAATAATAGTTATATTCTTCAGCTTGGCAATTTCATTTAATTTTTGATCAAGGACTTTTTCTAACTCAGTTGTTGCAACCCTTAGTTCAGCAATTTCTTGAGCCTGAGTTTTAACCAGGTTCTTGCTTTTCTTAAGGGCCTGCAACAAGTCCCCATACTTGTCTATCAATTGATAGACATCTCCTTCAGATCCAGATGCATCTTCATCACTTGATGCAGATGTAGCTGATTCTTCACTTGTACTACAAACAGATGTACTGGAAGGACATTTTACCTCATTAAGACCAGACTGATTCTGGCATATGTCCACTTCTGATCTTGTCATCAACCCCATGCATTGATGTTCATTGATGGAGTCTAGCAACTGCATAAACTCCTCTTCCTCAGATGCAGCATATAGTCCAATATATGCTTCAGCTTCAGATCCTGATTCTGAAGTTGACTGGTCTGACAGACTTTTATCTTTCTTTGCTACAAAGGATTTCTCCTTCTTGCCTTTCTGATAAGTCTTCTTCTTTTCTGAAGATTCCTTTCTCTTGTCAGGACAATCAGCCACTACATGTCCAGGCCTATTGCAACAATAATAGACAATCTTTGAAGTAGTGGCTTTGCTGGGTTTTGATCTGCTCTTCTCTTTCCTTGATGACCTTTTCTTCTTATAATAGTCATCAACTTGCTGTGATGGGGAAGGCCTAGACTTCCACTACTTCTTCTTCAAGAACCTCTGGAATTGTCTTGTGAATGCAGCAAAATCTGCATCTAAATCACAGCTTTCAGAACCCTTGTTTGAACTTTCAGAACTATCTTCTGTAACTTCCTTAGGAGGAGATGGTGATTTCCTCCTATTCTTTCTAGTGGCTTCTGCATTGAATGCCACAGTCTTTTCTCTATGCTCTCCTCTTGAGTTTCTTTCCTCCTCCTTCCTCACCATAAGTTGCATTTCATAGGATAGCAACTTTCCAAACAGGGTTGGAGGAGATATCTCAGCCAATTTAGCCACTTCTCTTATGGCACAGATCTTTGTATCCCAATCTTTTGATAAGGATCTTAAGAATTTGTCATTCAGTTCATAGGTACTGAAGACTCTTCTATAGGATATTAGCTCATTCACAATTCTATAAAATTTCTTATAGCACTCAGTTATGCTATCAGATTTTCCTTATCTAAAGCTTTCATACTCCTGATTTAGCATAGACTTCTTGTCCAGCCTTACTTCTTCAGATCCCTCCATGTAGACAATCAATGTGTCCCACATTTCCTTGGAGGTCTTGCAGTGAATCAGATTCTGAAATGTTGAATCATCTATGGCACTCACAATAATGTTCTGAGCTCTTTTATCCATGGTTGCCAAGATGATTTCATCCTTGGTCATTTCTGAATAACTCTTTGGAGTTTGGATATTTGCATCAAGAACTGATACCTTCATTGGAATGAAGGGGCCTTCCTGTACTGTGATGTAAATTCTTGGGTCAGATGCTTCCATAAATCGTCTGACTCTTTCTTTCCAAATTCCAAAAATTTCTTTCTTGCATATGGGTAATTTCATAGACCCTAGCTCCTTATGATTCTCTCCAGAACCCATCTTCTTGAATCTTGAATCTGCCTTTCAGATCTACCTCAGACTGTTAAGTCCCTTTTTTTTTGAGGAACCTCCCTCTGATACCACTTGATAGTTTTACTTTCAAGACAACCTAAACACCTAGAGGGGGGGGGTGAATAGGTTCTACTTATTTATAAAAACTTTTAGGCAGAATTCAATTCAATGGCTAACACAATAATCACAGCAATCACAGAAAATAAAACATCACAGATTGCACAATGATTTATAGTGGTTCCCCAAGGTCTGGGTACATCCACTTTCCCCCTTCACCTATCTAGCAGTATGCTAGATTCGGCCAAACTTCCACTAATCTCAGATCAACAGATTCTACAACTCAGAACCCAACTGGTTCCTACAACTCAGGCACAACAGCCCTACCTCAGCCTTGCCCCAAGGCCTACAACTCAGAGAAGACCCTTCCCCTACACTCAGGCAAACAGCCCTACCACTCAGAGTTCAACACTCCTACACTCAGCCTTTATAACACAGGCTTACAACTCAGATCTGTGTAAACAGATCCTACAGAAATATAGAAAAGATTATTTAACTGTCTTGCCTAAATTGAGAGAGAAAAGGCCAAGACAATTCTTGATCAGCTGATGAAATCAACTGTATCTGAGCTTTCTTCAAAGCTTCTTGAATATGAACTTAGCTGAGTTGATTTCCAAACAGCTTCTTGAGAATCCACTGGTGGTTTCTTTCTTCTTCTTCAAATTCTGGCTTGATCTCTCTCTATCCAGCACTTTGAATGATTCTTCTGAATTCTGATTAGAACTCTTCTTTGATCTATCCTTAGATAGTCTTCTTTGATCTTCCGGAGAAGATCTTCTTAAGTGCCAAGCACTTTCTTGAAATGAATTGGATTGTAATCCTTCTCAACTTTTTGATTCTTATCAATGTTTTCAAAAGTTACTTTCTCCTTCTGAATCTGTCTATTTATAGACTTTCTTCATGGTAACCGGCTGATCTGGTATCTAACCGTTTTCTGACAAGTCTGACAGCTTCAGTTAACCGGTGGCAACCCACAGCTGTCAAGTCTTCAAACAAGTCCTGTGCCTTAGTCTTGAACCACAAGTTGTCGAGACAATCTGTCAGAAAGTGTCGAGACCATCTGTCTATCTGTGTCGACATAATTGACTTTGGTGTCGACACAGTCTTCAGTGATGTCGACTAAGTTGCCTTTGAGTCGACACAGCTTCTTCTGAAAATAACTTGGTCTTGACTCTTCAATGTGTCGACACAAGTCCTGTGTGTCGACACAGTTGTTGTAGAATCATAACTTAGTATGTGTCGACTTAGCCTTCAGGTGTCGACACAGTCTTCTTCTAACACTGCTATAATGTGTCGACTCAATCACAATGTGTCGACATATTCTGCTGGTGTAGACAAACTTGAGGTCGACTATATTCTTCTGTGTCGACACATTTTCCCAATGTTGAGGTCGACGCTTTTCTTCTGTGTCGACACAAATTCCCAGTGTTGTGTCGACTTACTTACTTCTATGTGTCGACACATCCTTCTCTGTGTCGACACTTGGACTTAGAATTCTTTCTGCATACTTTATCACTTCTTCACCTGCACATGTCAACTCAAAACAACATCAAATACACTTTGATGTATATCATTGAGCTAGGTTGGGCTTCTTCAAATCAGGTACACATTTTCCAATGTACCCAACAACCACCCCGCATTAGCGTGATGACGTCAACTATGCCATATTCCACGATTTAGAATGATTGGCACAATGCATATTATTGGAGATACTGCCTGGCGATATCGTTCTATCACGACATGATAGTCCTATAACCCTACATGCTCTCCGGCATCTCGGAGCAGTTATTGTAGAGTGGGGCAAGTGTCAACCATTGGATTTATCGCATGCGATATTGCGCTACCACCGCGTGATAGTGGAAAAACTACAAATGGACTAAACTTTGGGAAATTGATGTTACACACCTCCAGGAGCCTTGATTTCATGCATCTCCAAAAAGATATATCCGTGGAACCAGAAAACTTCCTAAGTGTTCGTGAAATCTTAAGAGAGGAAGTGATCATTCGTGCTTCTCATCTCCCGCGATCTTAACAAGGATTTTCTAGCCTCTTCAGTGCTCAAGACCTGCGATAGTTTTTATTCTCAGATTATTTTTCCTTTTTCATTCTCTTTTTAATCGGTAGAGAATTCACCGCATTATGAGTGGAGACTAGACCCGTGTGTAGTTTAGGGGGAAATCGACGTCGTGTCTGCAATGACTAGGTCATGTTGAGATCTTGGGGGAGACTATTTGCTGTATCTAGGAAGAGATAAGCTTTAATCGGCCGGTCCCTGGGAGAAGGACTGATTAATTCAAAAAGGACTTTTTATATTGTCATCACAACCTCGATTTAAAACTTTATTGATATCTTTTGTTTGTAATTTTTATCACTTTTGAAATAAACTTGCATTTCGTTTTATCATAAATTTAAAAGTGATATGTTATAAATATTTGGTTGTGATTGAGCTTTACTTATTCTAGAAAAATTTGGCTAAGTAATTTGTTAATTAAAAATTATAGCTTGCTCTTATTCACCCCCTCTCTAATGGCACCTCAAGATCTAACACTTAGAATCAGAGAAAGGTTTCTCCAAAGCGATTTTACCACCGGGAAAAATGACGCATAATAATCACGCATTTTCTGAGGGGCAAGGAATCAGCACACCTCTTTTATTCACTGACACATATTATAATTACTAGAAAACTTGAATGCGATTTTTTCTTATTGTGTTAGATATAGATTTCTGGGGAATGGTAGAACAGTGCTACACTCCACCTACAATGGTAGTTGGAAGTATTATTATGTAAAAATCAAAAGATAAAATGGACAATTCAGATAAACTTTGTTGCAAAAATAACGCTAAGGCAATAAACGCATTATTTTGTGCATTAGATAGAACTGAATTTAGTAGAGTTTGTGTATATGAAACTGCTTATGATATTTGGAATTTGTTTGAAGTTAAGCATGAAGGTACATCGCAGGTGAAGGAATCAAAGCTATTTCAATTGGAGTAAGAATTTTAAAAGTTTTGGATAGAGGTTGACAAAGACATTGATTCCATGTACTCAAGATTTAAAAAAATTATCAATGACTCCAAAGTCCTTGGAAAGAATTTCTCCAATAGAGATTTAGTAATAAAGATTTTAAGATTACTTCCCCCGAAATTCGATCCAAAGGTGACCATAATCTCAAAATCACATGATATTAAAATCTTCAAAGTGAGAGCCTCATCGGAAATCTGAAAACTCATGAAGTAGAACTGAAAATTCAACAACAAGAGTATAACTTGGAGCCAAAGAAGAAGGCGTTGATATTGAAGTCTAAGAAAGAAGTGGAAAGTGAAACGAATGAAGAGGATGAGGACAGTTTATTTGTAAGGAAATTTAAATGGTTTATGAGAAATCCAGAGAGGAGGAACTCATTCAAGAAGTACTTTAATAAAAAAGATTCTAGAGTTATGAAAAGTAGAGGAAAAGTCAATGATGAGAAAGATGAATAGCAACCGCCACCGAAGTGCTATAACTGTAGAAGTATTAGTCATATAAGAAGCAAGTGCCAAAAGTATCTGAAAGAGCAAGAAGAGAAGAGGCATGATGAAAAGAATAAGAAGAAGGTGTTTAAGGCAGAAACTTGGGACAATTCATAATCTGAAGATTCAAGTGGTTCAGGTTCAAAAGATTATTAGAAAGCCAACATGTGTTTGAAGGTAAAGAGCATTATACCATCTGAAGATAAATGCAGTGTCCAAAGAGACACTGAGGTAACTCCTCTTACTTATAAAGAGTTATATTCTGAATTTTTACATACTTGCAATTTTGTTTATAAAAGTCTTAAAGATATTGATCTATTGAAATCTGAAAAAAAAAATTTATTAAAAGGAAATAACAAATTATCAAGTGAATTGAAAGTACTTAGCAAGGATAAGGTCACGTGTAAAGAGTGTGAGCACTCTTCGACAAGGATTAAAGAATTAGAAGAAGCTCTTACTAAGTCCCAACTCAAAGTAGATTCTCTTAACAAAGGAAAATAGGACTTAGAGAATACTTTAAATCTTCTCAACCACAAATAGAATGTGGCAAAAAGTAATTTACAAATCGTTGTGTTATGTTAGTCATGAAAAACAATGCTTTGAAAGCCCGGATCCATGATCTAAATTTGGCTATTAAGAAGTTTGGAATTGGCCAAAAATTACTGGATATGATTTTAGCAAACCAGTACCAAGGATCTGTAAAGTTCGGACTTAGATATATCGCTGGAAGCTATCGCCTCGCAGTAAATACTACCGCCGACGATAACTCAATGTCTAAAAAATTAACTTTTAAAAATAAAAATAGTTTTTCTATTGATTAACCATCTTCCAGTAAGTGTCCAAATTCAGTTGTGAAAAAGGCTTCATCACATTTTATTACTTGTGCCAAAGGTAATAGGTTTGGACACACTACTGACTCTTGCAGGAAGATAGGTCAAAGTTTAATTAAATAAGTCTGTGTACCTAAGGCATCCACCTACTCTATGGGAGGCACCACTTGGGTAACTAGATATTTACTCTCATCTCCTTTCTAAGTGTGTTGGCAGGCTAAGGATAAAGAAGTTGAGTGGTACTTGGACTCTAGATGTTCAAAGCACACGACAGACAATAAATCCAAGTTCCTTAGCCTTGAAATGAAGAAAGGATGAGTAGTGACTTTTGCCGACAATAATAAAGGAATAATCATGGGCATCAGTATAGTTGGTAACGATTTCTTTACTATTTTGAATGTTTTATTTGTAGATAGTTTAAAGCATAATTTAATTTTTATAAGTCCACTATGTGATAGGAGCTTAAATTTTTTATTTGAATCATCTTCAAACATTTACAAAATCATTGATTCAAAAAATCAAGAAAATATTTTTACCGCATCAAGAATTCACAATGTTTATATGATTACCTTTCATGATCTTTCTCAATTTTCACTCTAATGTTTTATTTCCAAAAATAATGAATTAGAATTGTGGCATAGGTGACTTGGACATTCTAATACAAAACTTGTTATTAAACTTTCAAAAAATATATTAATTAAGGGTTTTCCTTGTTAGATGGAAAGCTTTATGTACGCCGTGTCAAAAGGGAAAATTTACAAAATCATCTCTTAAAAACAGAATTATTATTTCTACAACTAGACCTTTACAATTAATTCATATTGATTTATTTGGTCTAATTATTACTCAGAGTCTAGGAGGTAGAAAGTATACTTTTGTTTTGATAGATGATTATTCACATTTTTGTTGGACAATATTTTTAGTTTCCAAATTCGATGCATATTTTTAATTCACAAAATTATGTATTCGTATTCAAAATGAACTTGATCTGAAATTAAGTGTATACGATTGGATCTTGGAGGTGAGTTTGAGAATGATAGATTTATTTCATTTTGTTCAGAATTTGGGATTAAGTATGAATTTTTCGCTCCTCTCACAGTACAGTAAAATGGTGTAATGGAGTAGAAAAATAGAACTCTTTAAGAACTATCATATACTATGTTATTTTAATATAAATTACCTAGATTTTTTGGCCTGAAGCTGTTAGTACTGCTTGTTATGTGATAAATCGTGTCATGCTGCGTCCATTTTAAAAACTTGCACTATATGAGCTATATTTTCAAAAGAACCCTAATGTATCTTATTTTAAAAAATTTGGATGTAAATGTTTTATTTTAAATACAAAATATGCTTTAGGAAAATTTGATGAAAAATTAATGTGATGAAAGAATTTTTATTGGTTATTCTTCAACTAGTAAAGCTTATAGAATATTTAATAACCGAATAAAAATAGTTGAAGAATCAATTCATGTTAAATGTAGAAGCTAATCCTATAAAAAATGATGAAGAATCTCTTCCTCCTTTGGAGAAGGATGATGAAGAAATCCTTAGAGAATAAGAACAAGAAGATAAAGAATAAAGAGAAGAAAAGGTTGAAGAGTATATGCCTTCAAGAAAGCTTATATTTTCAAAAGATCATCCACAAGAATTAATAATTGGAGAACCATCAAGAGGGGTAAGCACTCATTCTTCTTTACATGATTTATTTTCAAATCTATGCTTTATTTTCAATATAGGACCTAAGGATGTTTCAACCGCTTTAAAGGATGTTCTTTTTTTTAGCTATGAATGATGAACATAATAAATTTGAATGTAATAAGGTTTGGAAACTTGTAGAGAGACAATCAGATCATCCTATTGTAGGTATTTAATGGATTTTAAAGAATAAATTGGATAAAGAATCTATGATAACTAGAAATAAAGCTAGACTTGTAGCAAAAGGATATGCTCAAATTGAGGGGGTAGATTTTGATGAAACCTATGCACCCGTAGCACGTCTTGAAGTAGTTAAATTTTTTCTTACTTTTACTAGCTTCAAAATATTTAAATTATTTCAAATGGATGTGAAATGGCTGCGAAAACTACTTTTTTAAATGTGTACATTAAGGATGAAATTTATATAGAACAACCCCCAAGTTTTTTTAATAAAAAATTTCCAAATCATGTTTATAAATTTGAAAAAGCACTTTACCGATTAAAACAAGGACCTCATACATGGTATGAAATGTCAACTTTATATTTGGTAAATAATGAATATAAAATGGGTAGTGCTGATTGTACACTCTTCATTAAGCATACTAATGATGATTTAGTAGTTTTACAAATTTATGTTGATAATATTTTTTTGGAGCCACTAATGAAGAGTTTTGTAATGATGTTGTGAATGTTATGAAAAGTGAATTTGAGATGAGTATGGTAGGATAACTTACGTATTTTTTAGGTTTCTAAATTACTCAAAAACATAATGGAATTTTTATTTGCCAATTAAAACATATTCATGATGTTCTTAAAAGATTTGGATTTGAAAACCTTAAGCAAGCTAGTACTCCTATGAGTGTTTCTTTAAAGTTAGGAAAAGGTGAAAGTGGCATTTCTATTGATCAAACTTTATATAGAGGCATGATAAGATCATTATTATATTTAACCGCATCTAGACCTGATATTATGTTTGTAGGTTATTTATGTGCTAGATTTTTGTCTAATCCTAAAAAATCCCATTTGAAAGCGGTTAAACGTATTTTTAGATAACTTATTAGTACTTCGAAATTAGGTTTATGGTATCCTCATAATGATGATTTTATCTTACATGGGTATTCTGATTCTGATTATGCTGATTGTTCTTTAGATCGTTAGAGCATACGTGACACTTATCACTTTTTAAGCCCTTTACTTATTTTTGGTCGAGTAGGAAACATAATTATGTTGCCCTCTCTAATACTGAGGCCGAATATATTGTAGTAGATATTTGTTGTGCGCAAGCCCTTTGGATGAAACAAACTTTAGAAGATTTTGGGGTAAAATAACAAGTTAAAAAATGAAAATGTGATAATAAAAGTACAATCGTTCTAACCTACAATTCAATACATCCCTCACGGTCTAAACACATAGATGTTCGACATCATTTTATTAGAGACCATATTAAAAAGGTTAATTTTAAATGAAACTTTATAGGAACCAATTCACAGCATGCTGATATTTTTACAAAGCCACTTCCTGATCCACGCTTTTCTATACTAAGACTTGAATTAGGAGTCTTAGATATTTCAAACTTAAACTATTAATGAAACTTAAAATTTTAAGAACTAAACTATTAATAAAAAGATAAGGATTCACAAGCATTAAGAAAATCTTCGCACACATTATCATGCATAATCAAAACCATCATAAATAGTCTTATCATAACCAATAATGTCTCGCATCACACATAACTCATAATTTCAAATCATACAACAATCAACACACTAAAACATAATGTCTTACATCAAAAAATATGAAATTTTGAAAAATCACTATCATCGGGCGACAATAACTAATTCCGCGTGATAGCTCTGAAAACCTAAACGTGCAGAAAATTAAATAAAAACTCCCAATCCTCACTGGTAGCTGGCTGGTCTTCACTCGAGCTTTGATCTTGTTGCTGCCTTGGGCGTGTCATTCATCGAATAGAGTGATGAGTAGGATCCTCCACTGGACTCTCCCACACTTTTCCTTCTATCAGGGTAGCTTTAAGTTTCAAGCCTTGAGCAATAAAATTTATAAATTTCTTGATTTCTTTAAGCCTTTTCATTGTCTTGGTGTGTCAAGTCTCCACCAACTCATAAAGACCATCTATTTTCTCATGTAGCGATCCACCTTGAGGAAGTGGAGGTACAATCGATGTAGATGTTTCACCCTTAGTCAATCGTAGTGCAGCTGAAGTGGATGTTTCACCATCTCTTGATGGAAATCTAGTCATCTCCATATTATAAATTGGAGGAATACAATCATCTATATATAAACTTTGATGAATCAATTTATACTTTAAGTATATAACTCACTGAATTACACTTCCAAATGGAAGCATATTAATTTTCTTTCTCAATGGATCCTTCATCTTATAAGTGTAGCGGATCACACATAATATTAAATGCGTGATATCAAACATTTCCTCTAAAATCTTATATGTAACCAACGTGAGTTGTGCAGTGATCTTCCTAGTGTCTCCTCCCTTAAATAATATAGTATTCCTAAGTATGTCATGCATCATAAACGCATCAGGAGTGAGAGTCATTGTGGAATAGATCAGTGTTTTCATTGCAGTTCCATGGAGAAGTATATTCGCAGGTCTCCATTCTCTATCCTTGCGATAATTCTCCACTATATCAAGTGCTTTCTCGCAATCTAGTAAACTAAACTCATTCCTCAAGTCTTCATGAGTGATCTCAACTATTCCTTTTTGGATATGAGATCTCACTCCTCCATTCATCCCGGAGTGTGCGGGATCTTCCAAGTGATTGTAAATATCTCTCACAAATAAAAAACAAAACATATATGGGATGATCATAGAAATTATACTTGCCTGTGCTAGGAGATCGTAGATATGTGCGTCTCGAGGAATGTCGAACTCCACAATTTTAGAAATCCCTATAGACGCTTTTTTGATCCCTGGAAATGATTAGTAAGATGTGTGTGGATTGCAGGAAGAACTTTTTCTTGCTCTTGAACTGAAAGTCATTCCTGCAATTATCCCAAAAATAGATTAGATGATGAATTTTTACTACCGCCGGGCGGTAGTGGCTGTGAACAGGCGATAGCGGTTAAGCTTCTCCATCCTAAAATATTTGTAACAAATGTTCAGATCCCTGGGTCTAAGACTATATTCACTCAAAAACCAACATTAAAATTCGATATATACTAGAGATCTACTATATTAATGCAAATCTAACCCTAACTTTTAAGTTTTCTTCAAAGAATTTCAAATCACATTAAATCCTAGAATTTTCTTCATAAAAACACTATTTAATCCCAAAGAACACTCACATTAGCAACTAATCTAAAGATCTCTAGAAAATTTCAACAAAAATAACAAACAATACCTTAGATCCAAAGCTTCTGTGCATCGCCATCGTTTCTCGTATTAGGGTTACAAGAAAAGGGGAGAAGACTAAAGTCCGAACTGAAATCCGACCTTTTATATAAAAAATGCTATTGTGGCGCGATATCACTATAACTCACGATAGTGATTTGGTTCTTCAAAATTGCAATTTCTCTATCCACTCTTGTTTGTTGTATACTACACATAGTTTAGACATATGAGTTAACCCATGGTTTGTTGGTTTGTACTTTTCAAAAGTAGTTCAATGTGCTTTCCATTTTCTCAAGTCTCATATAACATTATATACGAACTTTCATGATTTGAATATCTTTTTTTTATAGTGGAAATGTGTATAGTAAATGTTTCAAATTATTTTTGCATGTCTCTAAGTATGAGTAATATTTTATATCTGATAATGATTTCACATTTACACATTTTGGTACCGTACAAGTGTTTGACTATTTTTTATCTACATGAATGACTTTTTTTTAACATTACAAATTTGATATACATACAACAACTTGTTTATCATTGAATCGTGCATAATTTTATTTTACTTGAAATGACATTTAAATAAATAATAAAAAAAAATTTATGTTGTGCTATACAAGTGGATTCAGAGTCCCGAATGATAACATATGGAGAAAAAGAAATCAAAAATATGCTATAAAAACATATTCTAATTATATGTTCAAGATAATCCATCAAGCACTACTCACCCTCCTGATAAATCTTCATGCGCATTGTGAGGTTGAGCAACTTTAAAAGAATCGTAAAGTACCTTGTCTACGCATTTCTGACCATTTTTCTTTTCTCTAACGTGCAACGAATTCTTGCATGATCATCAAGTTGTCTTGTGTATAGTCATTGTTTTGTGTTTACATTTCACAATTTCATGTGATTTTAATTACATCACTTGTTATTATCTACCAAAGCATAATTTGTACACATCATTATCTATTATAAAATTTTTTCTCATGAGAATTAAATTGAAAATGATTCAAAATTTATATATCACATTCCATTCTTCATTTAGATATTTTTGGCTTTGATCTACCAATTTTTTCATTACTTAATATTTATAACATACACATTGTTCACTTTATTTGTAAAATCAAAATCTTCATCTATATTTATGTTAACAAATTAAGTAAATTAGAGACCTAATCATCAAAATTAGTCTTAATTAGTATATTTCCTCTAACATTTCTCATTTAATTTCTTTTCAAATTCTTTCTATACTTTTCTGTCACATTTCTATTTTCTTATCTTTTGTTAATAACAAAAGCGGGAGAATATCGAAAGAACAAAAAATAACTCAAAATGTTAATGGTGGGAAACTTATATTAGGGGGAGTAACATTTAAGGCCATTTATTAAGGAGGAGTAATATATTTATGAAAGTGAGACAAAGATCTATTTCAACTCTAGAGGGGGAGTGAATAGAGTATTTTTAAAATAACTTTACAATTTAAACAATCAAAACAATTAATATTTAATTTATGTATAAGTGTAAGGTGTCTTGCTATATAATTTAAAACTAAGACAGCAAAAAGAAAACCACAGCACATAGCAAAGAAAATACTCAAGCAACCAGAAGACACAAGAAGCTACAGTGGTTCCCCAAAAACCTGGGTACATCCACTCTTCTACCACCCTTGGTAGGAATCCACTGCAGGAAGGGTTGATCAGGTGTCCTGGGCACCAATGAGCTTTTGATAAGGTGCTCAAAAACCAAACTAGATTTTTTGATCAGGTGTCTTGCCACCACTGAGTTTTGACAAGGTTCTCAGAACCAGAATCAAAACTTTTGAAGGGAGTTTTGGTAACCCTTTTACAGCAGGAAAGAAAAAGGAAAAGAGTGAAGTTGTCTTCTCTGTCTCAATCAAAGAGAGAAGCATAAGTGGATTGATTGTGTTGTCAAAGCTCCCCCTGAGATGTAGACTAGTTCAGGAGTGGAAGCTTTGCTTCAGGATGATAGGTCTTCAGAAGCTTCAGATCTCCAGCAGATGATGGTTTCAGCAGAGGCTGAGAAAATTGAATTGTCTGGAGTCCTTGTGATGAAGCTATGATCACTTTTTCAGTATGCCAAAATGTTCAACTGATTCTTTAGAATTGATCACTTTAATTTTTGAATTGATCTCTCTATCTTGTGAATCTGTACTGAGAATTTCTTGTTATAGACTGTCTATGTTTGTGTAGTCTCTTGTTATGTATATCTATCAGACCAAAAAAAATGATCATTTATTCTCTAAAGATCCTCCATCCAAGATAGCCGTTAGTAGACATTAAATGTCCTCCATAAAAGTCTTGTCTTCTAGAGGAAAGTCCAATAAACATTCTCAAAAAGAATTCCTTAAAACTTGCTCTAGAATAAAGGAAAACGGCTGGCAGATCTCTTGAAATAAATGCTGAGATAATTTGAAAAACATTCCAAAGTCTGACTGAATTTGAATCCTTAAAATCGTCGATCTCTTCAGGAAAAACGTCGATCTAAGCTCCACAATCGTCGACCTGAGCTCAGAGATTGGAATGAAGATCAGACAGAAAATGTCGACCTGAGCTCGAAGATCGTCGACCGGAGCTCAGCGACCTGAAGGACAAGCCGAAGACAGATCGTCGATCTGAGCTCGAAGATCGTCGACTGGAGCTCGACGATTTAGCATAGTTGAGCTCAGAGAGCGTCGAACGAAGTTCGACGTTTCGTCGACCTATGCTCGACGATAATTATCTTTACCTCAGCTTTAAGTCTGATTCCTTGAATGGTCCTGGGGACAGCTTCAAACCTAAATTCTAAGCCCTAAACACATTCTAATGTTGACCTTTTTAACTATACATCTAGGTCAAACTAGTTTCCTAAGACAAACATAGTGATCCTTGCCCAAATTAGTAATAGGGTGTTCCAACAATCTCCCCCTATTTGGGGTTGGATTACTATTTACAAATCTCAGAAATAAAAACAACAACAACATATAGAAGAGCAATAAACTAAAATAAGAGAATAGAGCAAGCAACAAAGCAGCAGTCATATGGAATATAAGCAAATGTTCAGAATGATTGTACTGTCTGCTTACAGATATTACTTCTTTTCACTTCTTTTCTTAAATAGAATTTTCCTGTTGGGATTAAGAGCTTCCTTCTTTGACCTTCTATCATCCTCTGCACCTAAGGAGGTTTGAGATCTAGCCCTGGGAAACACAGCCTCAGGATGCAATTTCATGTAGTCCACTGGGACAAAGAATTTTCTTGATACATACCTTTCCAGTTCTTCTTTTCTCTGATCTGATAAAGTAGTAATATTGGAGAAGTCTTTTCCTTGTTCTCTGGCTTTCTTCAACTGATCTAAAGCAGCAATTTCTTTCATCCTAGCAGTCCATGATAATGGATTGTTCTCTGGATCTTCAAAAGGAACTGCAGGCTCATATCTTTTTACAGTTTCTAAAGCAGTAGGAGTTCTAGTATCAACATTTTCTGTGAGTTTATAGGGGAAAGGACTTTGAGTTGAGTCCATGTGCCTTTGTCCTTCCCTTGCATGAAATCTATGTTCTCTTTGATTTCCTCTATACTGTCCCCTTCTGGACTGAGAACCCCTTTTGTATTGTCCCCTGGGATGATATCTTTGTGAGTACTGGGAGGAACTATGCTTTGAAGCTGGGGTTTGAGAAGCTGAGCCTCCACCTGATCCTGAATCTGGAGGAGGAGGAGGAGGAGGAGGAGGCTGAAACTGAGAAGATCCTTTCTCATATCTATCCAATTTCCTTCTTTTCTTCATAGCTTTCGATTGATTTTTGGAGAACTGCATCCAGGGCTCAGAGATTGGACAGTCATGCAGAATATAGTATGGAATGTCATTGGCATCTTTGGCTTGAGCAGGAGGAACCTTCATCATGGCCTTGCTTCTGGCCTTCCTTTTCTTGGCAATAGTACCAGAAGAGTCATCAGATTCAGTGTGAAACTGATCACTTTCTGAACTTTGGGGTCTATCATACAAATCATTAATGCTCTTTATATATTTATCCTATTGTTTCAATTGATCAGGAGTTATAGCAGGAACAGCAGCAGCAGCAGAAATTGGAGCAACAGCAGGAGCAGAAGTTGGAGCAGGAGCAGATTCTTCCAGATATGTAGCAAGTTCTTTAGCAGCAGTATCATCAACAATAGGCAACATTTCAATATCAAAAGATTCAATGGAAGTAGTAGTAGCAGCAATAGAGATGGAAGCAATAACATCCACAGCCTTGAAAGAATTGACATATGAGGCAATTAGGCTGGGATCACATACTGAGATAGGCACAATGGCCTTAGTAAGATCTTCAACTTGTTGCACTGGCAGAGAACTTAGAGAACTGAAATACATAGAATCAAATACTGATAGCTGACTCTGAAGATCCACTGCAAAGACAGGAGCAGGAACGGAACCTTCAGCAGCCTCAGGCACACCCAGAGCTTCATAAGGCATCTCCCCTTGCATGGATTCCGTGGAAACTGGATCAAGGCACCCAGAAGAAGGGATTGCCTGAGAGGAGAGGAAGGGAGAAAGCTTGGTAGACAGCTCCTGAACATGTTTCAGGAGTGGAGCCAAGGTGGTCTCCAGCAATGAGGTTAGCCTTGGGGCTAGCAACTCATATAACCTGTCTGCCAAGGCTGAGAGATCTACATGCTCAAGAGGGGCTTGAGTATAGGTAGGAGAGAAAGTGGCTGCAATGATGTTGGCTTGAGCTTATGGAATGGAGAATGTGGAGGTAGGAGGTGTAAGGATGGATGGCCTAGGAGTAGGAGGTCTTGAGATTGATGTAACTGGGTTGGAGATGGATGAGATAGTAGGGGAAAAGGATGGGGTGAAGGATGGTTGAGAGATGATGTCTTGAAGAAGTTGTTGGTAGGAGGATGTAGAGGGAAGCTCAAGAGGAGTTGGAGGAGAATTATCCATGAAGGAGTCATCCAAGAGAGAAAATGATGGAGTGGTGACAGGTGGATAGTAGAATAAATGATGGAATTGTTCTGAGGTAGTGGCTGGAGGAGGTGAGATTGGTGATGAGATTATAATGGGGGAAGATATGGCTATGGTGGAGATTGGTGGTGAGGTTGAGATGACTGGGGCAGAGACAGCTGGAGGAGGAGGAGAAGCAGGAAAATCTTCTGCTGGGGCAGAGACCTGAAGAGGAGTGACTGAGGAAGTCCTTGTGCCTGAAGCAGGTGTTGCTATAGCAGCCCTGTTGGGGTTTATGATCTGCCTGTCCCACCTGCTGAAGAGGGAACAGGTAAGTCTTTTGGATGCATTGATGTACATCCCACTTGAAGTCAGCAGTTCAGGGCACCTGGAGTGCAGGTAAACCCCTAAGATCCTCCCAAAGCTTACACAGCTTTTGCTAAGTTTCTTCTTGATCAAATTAAAGAAGATGGAGCCCAAGTCCAGATGTTCTTGTCAACCAATGCTCCCATTAGACAGAACTACTATCTTGAAATTGTATCATGTGCAGAGTGCTTTTCCAGGAGCACTTTTCCAACAACATCAGCCAAGAATTGAAATTCAATAGATAAATTCTTTTTCAGCAATTTATTAGGGTTCACAGCAGAGTGACCCATTCTATCTAGCATTGAATCAAACTCTTCTCCAGACAAATCAATAGAAACATTTCTAGTACTGAGGTTGAAAACTTCTATTAGTAGAGCGGGGGATAATGGTATCTGAGTCCCTTTGATCGAGCAGACTATAGAATTATCATTCTCATTTATGGCAGAAAAACACCATTCTTTTATTTCGTCTGCTGCAAGCTTCACTCTGGTGGACATAATCTGAACTAACCATTGTTCTTGGAAAAGATTTAAGATGTCTTTGAATCTCTGGTCGCTTCCATCGAAAGAATTCATGTCGATGTCAAAGCCTGTATCAAATTTCATTTTTGAAAGAGTAGCAGCTGACACAGCCATCTGTACCTACAAAGATTGAGCAAACACGACCATGTGTAGTGTTGGTACCCTAGATGTGATTTGGCTTATGTAATCCCTTTCCAGCCCCTCTTGATCCATATAACTATATATGATCATGTTTAGACTTTGTTTAGTCTCCCTAGGGCAGTTTATATCTGACCTAGATTTTAGAATAGAAGTTGTAGAATGAATTTTTAGTTAAGGTTCTTTTTCCGTTCGACCATCGTCGAACGAGGCCTCGCGATCGTCGATCAGTGGTCGACGATAGCAGGGCTATAGGATCGTTGAAGTCAAGACAATTATCGTCGACCGATGGTCGACGATCTCAGAGCAAGCTTATTATGCTCTGAAGGATGGTCGACGATCTGCTATCAGCAGTTCGACGATCGTGGTCTTGTTTCACGATATCTGTCTCGACAGATCTCTGCCTTAGTCGTCGACATCATGAGATGTTCGACGATTTCTGTGTTAACAGATTTTCTGCTTTAGTCGACGATATCTTGAGCTGGTCGACGATTGCCGTTCGACGATTTCTGTTTCGACAGATTTCTGTTTTCAGTCGACGATCTGTTAGCTAGGTCGACGATCATCGAACCCCTGTTCGACGATTTCTGTCTGCCTTTAACAGTTTGTATTTATTTTATTCCTTGGTTTATTTCCAAGTGTTTTAGCGTGTGGTTAGAAAGATTTTCTGAAGAATGTTTTTGCTAATTTATAGCTTAAATTCAAATGAATTACTTACCAAATATGTCAAGCATAAATTACGGGATTTCGTATTTTGATAAAGCATTTTTGTCTTATTATACAAAATATATTGCCAGGCTGTATTCTAGCCGTTGGCGGTGTATGCTATTTCCAAGAACGATAAATCTTTATGCTGAGATATTTTCCTATTCATTTATTTCCTTATTGGGACTGACAGAGAGCTAATAGGTCATTCTATTCCTATTGCTATATTCTATTTTGAGATAATCTGTTGCAGGGCTCGAGAATTCAAATCAATAGAGCCGTTCCAAAGGAAAAATGAGAAGACATATTTAAGAAAGTTTTTTTTAAACAAGAAGTTACAGTAACAGAGAGATTTTAGTGTGCTGCATTCTTTCAAGCTTCTCCAGAGCAACTCTTCACAATCTCACAATCAGAAGAAGAAAAGTTTTCCTGAAGCAAAAGTCCAAAGAAATCTATTTCATTCTCAAGTCTCCTGAGCATCTGCTTAGAGTTTTTCAAGACTTCAGAAAAAGCTCCAGATCTGCTTCACGTGCTCCAGAATCTGAAGACCTGATAAAAATCAGTGTACAGATTTCTGAGGATTTAGTTTCAGTATATCTGAAACTCCTTCATCCTGAAGCAAAGGCTTTCCCTGGACTTTCACTGAGCCAGGGGGAGACTTTGATTCTTTAGAGAATACACAAGTCTTCTCTAATCTGTATTTACAACAGAGAAGATAATCTAACCCTCTCAACCCCTTTGTAAAAAGAGTTTGTTCACATCTCTTCAAAAGTGAACGTTGGTGACAGGGCACCTTATCAACAACCTGTGGTTGAGCATCCTTATCAAAAGCTCAAAGGGTCTGTTTGATCTACCTGAATCAGATCATTGGTGGCAGGGCACCTTAGCAAAAACCTGTAGTGGATTCCTACCAGGGTGGTAAAAGAGTGGAGTACCTATTAAGAGGGAACCACTATATATCCTGTGTCTCTGGCTGTTTTGTTTAAATTGCTTATTTTGTGGCTGTGATAGAACTACCTAGGATTGCTAGTTGCTGTGATAGGTTTATAGTTAATCTGAAATTTCAGTTAACTCTCTCACTTGTGCACTTCACTGTGTTAGGCTCTTAGGGTTCAAGTATCAGATTATTTTATTCCGCAAATCAACTCCAAGGGAGCTGACTAGTTATTCATAAAATTTGAATACTCTATTCACCCCCCCTCTAGAGTAGTTTACAACTGTTTGAACTAATAAGGAGAAAGAACAATCAGAAAGAAGTAAATCTTGCCAGGGTGTTGGGTGTGTTTCTATATGTGAAAGCACCCCTGCTGCTTGTTTCTGCACCCTCCGCAGTCAACGCCAGCAAGAGGTTGGACCCCTCTCTCTTCAAGAAATCTCAGAGAGTTATCAAGAAGTCAGCCAGGGTTGATCCTAACCCTCCATCAGACACAAGGGCTGATTCAGCCACTCTCCAGCTTGCTAGGGAAGGCTCAAAAATTCCTTCATCCTCCCTCTTTACCCCTGCATCTCCACCCCAGTCACCAACACCACAACATCTGGCAGCTTCAGCCAGTGTTGACATGGTGACTGCTACCATCCTCACGCACCTCTCTCAACATGAATCCCACACTCATGTTGATGTTCACCCATCTCCACATGATTCCTTTGATCATGTGGTAGATCATACTGCTTCCATTCCATCCACCTCTACATCATCAGCATTTTAGATAACTCCTGAATTGCTTGCACATGTTGTAGAGCTCATCACTCCATCCATCCAAAAAATGATTGAGGCTGCCAATGCCCCTCTCATTGCATCCATCAAAGCCCTTACTGAAGCCATCAAATCATTTCCACCCTCTGCTGAGCCCTCTTCAGTAAGATGCATGACTCCAGTTCCCACTGAAGTCATGCAGGGGGAGATGTCTGTTGAAGTGGTCTCAGGTGATGCCTTGGCCCTTCAGGACAACTCTTCTCTTCCCCTTTCAGCAATTGTAGAAGAATCTCAAGAGCTTCCAAAGCATCCAGAAGGTAAATCACTTCCTCTAAAGGTTATAATCAGGATTTTAAATTGATATCTTTATCTAACAAGGACATTCACTCCCTAGTGAATCAAGCTTCTGATGAAGATATCCCTGAGAAAGATAATGAAGTAGTCCCCATGGACATTGGTGAAAAATCTCCATTGAACACTACTGATACAGAAGTAGTGGTTCAACAATTTGAGAATGTTGCTACTCAATCTGATGGTATAATGTTATTTAAGATTCTAATTAATTCACTCCAACTTGGAGTTAATTTCTTATTCCTTCCTATCTCATCTCAGCTGCTGATGATCCTGCATCAGTATTGCAAGATGTTGCTGCAAATTCCATTGAAGATTTGGAATCCTATCTTAACCTAGACTGTGAGTCCTCACTCACATCTACTCCTCTTGTTCCTTCTTTTCAAGAGAAAATGGTCTCTTATAGACCTGAGTACCTTGATGACCCCTTGGTCAAGGACTCTCTCTTCTTTTCCTGTATAGCACTCCTCGTGTGTCTTGCAGAGGTATCTATCCCTGATGTCGCTAAACATCTAGAAGGAATTATAACCTCCTTCCTAGATGCAAAGTGGTATCCTGTATAGATCTTCAGGTAACTCTATCAATTACCTGTTGTTGCTCACCTTGGGGGGAATATTTTATTCCCACTTGGTTGTTAACCTATCTTTCTTTGTATGCAAGCACAATCAACACTGCTGCTGCTGCTGCTGCTGAAAAAGCTGAGGTCGTGCTAGATTTACCAGAAAAAGCCTCCAAGATGACTGAAAAGGAATCAAGCTCAGGTACTCTAAACCTAGAACAATTTATAGCCTTTGTGGCTGAGAATATTGCCTCTGAGTACATTGAAGGGTTGGCTAATTATCATTTGGATTCCCTAGCCATCTCTCTAGAAAAAGCATCTGCCCCTGCAGATATTGTCATCTTTTCTCCTCCTATCCTTACCTATCCTCTATCCATTCCTTCTACTGCAGAACTGGTCCCCAGGATAGTTCCTGACTTGTATCCTAAATCAGATCTCTGGAAGAGCACTCCAAATGTTGATCTTGATGCCCTCCTTGAGCAAGATGCCATTGAGGAAGCAAGAGAAAGAGAAGATAGAGAGAAGCAGAAGGCTGAACATGCTATAGCTGCCAAGGATATCCCAAATCTAGACTTTGATGATTATGCCGGCAGAACCTCATCTCACTCCTCTGATGATGATGACTCCGAGGATTCTGATAGCTCCCAGAAAAAGAAAAAGGCTGTATCCAAGAAAAGGAAAGCATCTGCTCCTCCTACTGCCAATCCAGACAAGGATGTTCCATATTTCATTCTGAAGGGAATTGATCCCAAGAGCAAAGAATTTCGACCCTGGATGAGGCTCTCAAAGAATCAGACAAGAGAGAAAAAGAGATCAAAAAGATATGACATTCCTATTCAGAAATTCCCCCCCAGAGGTCCTCCTCCACCTCCTGGTGCTGGAGCCTCTAGAAGTCTCTCTTCTGCCCCATCTGCAAGATCAGCCAGCTCTAACATTCATCAGTCCTACCAGAGAAGGAGTAACCAAAGCCAGGGAGGCCAAGATGTATCAGGACAAGGAAGAAAAAGAAATGAAAATGTTCTCATGGAACAAATAAAGGAGATGACTTTTCAGCAACCTACCTTCTCTCCTCCTCCTTCTCCTAAAAAGAAAGTTCCAGAATGGAAACCTTCTCCTCCCAGGAGAGGTCCATCCTCCTCATCAAGGAAACCTGCTGCTACTGAGACAATTGAAACAAAAGGAAAAAGAGTGGTCTATTCAGAGAAATCCCACAAGAAGTTCATTGAACTTGCCCCTCCAAGATCTCTTTATGCTGAAACTAATCCTAAGAAGGCTGCACAAATTCCTTCTGACTCAAGCAAAATAGCCACAGCTCTTCAAAGGAACATGGAGATTGCAGCTCAAGCTGACTTTGACAGACCACCCTCTCCATCAGATATGACTGAATCTGAATGAATTGCCTCTATGGCAAGATTTAAGGAATCTATTGCACTAAGCATGATGGAGAGAGCCAAAGCTCAAGGACTAGACCCTACAACATATACAACTATGTCCGAATTCAGAGAAAAGGAACTCAGCAAAATTCAAGTAAACTCTGAAATTTTCAATACTGAAGAATACATGAAATTGCACCCTGCTGCAGTTCTACCAAGCTATGCTGAAAAGAAAATTATTGGTGAATACGATCTAATGCTATCCAAAAGACAAGCAGCAAATCCAAACAGAGAAATTATCTTCAAACCAGCTGTAATCCCTAAGAAATCATCTGATGCTAAAACCTTTGATAAATCTGCTTGATACTTTAGTTCTGCTGATTTATGGTTTTTTGTTTTCCTGTGGATTGCCTGTGATTTAAATTTTTGGTTAATATCTGCTTTTGTTATTGTGTGCATTACTTTTTAGATCGAATTGGATAACATAACCCAAATAGGGGGAGATTGTTGGTACCCTAGATGTGATTTGGCTTATGTAATCCCTTTCCAGCCCCTCTTGATCCATATAACTATATATGATCATGTTTAGACTTTGTTTAGTCTCCCTAGGGCAGTTTATATCTGACCTAGAGTTTAGAATAGAAGTTGTAGAATGAATTTTTAGTTAAGGTTCTTTTTCCGTTCGACCATCGTCGAACGAGGCCTCGCGATCGTCGATCAGTGGTCGACGATAGCAGGGCTATAGGATCGTTGAAGTCAAGACAATTATCGTCGACCGATGGTCGACGATCTCAGAGCAAGCTTATTATGCTCTGAAGGATGGTCGACGATCTGCTATCAGCAGTTCGACGATCGTGGTCTTGTTTCACGATATCTGTCTCGACAGATCTCTGCCTTAGTCGTCGACATCATGAGATGTTCGACGATTTCTATGTTAACAGATTTTCTGCTTTAGTCGACGATATCTTGAGTTGGTCGACGATTGCCGTTCGACGATTTCTGTTTCGACAGATTTCTGTTTTCAGTCGACGATCTGTTAGCTAGGTCGACGATCATCGAACCCCTGTTCGACGATTTCTGTCTGCCTTTAACAGTTTGTATTTATTTTATTCCTTGGTTTATTTCCAAGTGTTTTAGCGTGTGGTTAGAAAGATTTTCTGAAGAATGTTTTTGCTAATTTATAGCTTAAATTCAAATGAATTACTTACCAAATATGTCAAGCATAAATTACGGGATTTCGTATTTTGATAAAGCATTTTTGTCTTATTATACAAAATATATTGCCAGGCTGTATTCTAGCCGTTGGCGGTGTATGCTATTTCCAAGAACGATAAATCTTTATGCTGAGATATTTTCCTATTCATTTATTTCCTTATTGGGACTGACAGAGAGCTAATAGGTCATTCTATTCCTATTGCTATATTCTATTTTGAGATAATCTGTTGCAGGGCTCGAGAATTCAAATCAATAGAGCCGTTCCAAAGGAAAAATGAGAAGACATATTTAAGAAAGTTTTTTTTAAACAAGAAGTTACAGTAACAGAGAGATTTTAGTGTGCTGCATTCTTTCAAGCTTCTCCAGAGCAACTCTTCACAATCTCACAATCAGAAGAAGAAAAGTTTTCCTGAAGCAAAAGTCCAAAGAAATCTATTTCATTCTCAAGTCTCCTGAGCATCTGCTTAGAGTTTTTCAAGACTTCAGAAAAAGTTCCAGATCTGCTTTACGTGCTCCAGAATCTGAAGACCTGATAAAAATCAGTCTACAGATTTCTGAGGATTTAGTTTCAGTATATCTGAAACTCCTTCATCCTGAAGCAAAGGCTTTCCCTGGACTTTCACTGAGCCAGGGGGAGACTTTGATTCTTTAGAGAATCAACAAGTCTTCTCTAATCTGTATTTACAACAGAGAAGATAATCTAACCCTCTCAACCCCTTTGTAAAAAGAGTTTGTTCACATCTCTTCAAAAGTGAACGTTGGTGACAGGGCACCTTATCAACAACCTGTGGTTGAGCATCCTTATCAAAAGCTCAAAGGGTCTGTTTGATCTACCTGAATCAGATCATTGGTGGCAGGGCACCTTAGCAAAAACCTGTAGTGGATTCCTACCAGGGTGGTAAAAGAGTGGAGTACCTATTAAGAGGGAACCACTATATATCCTGTGTCTCTGGCTGTTTTGTTTAAATTGCTTATTCTATGGCTATGATAGAACTACCTAGGATTGCTAGTTGCTGTGATAGGTTTATAGTTAATCTGAAATTTCAGTTAACTCTCTCACTTATGCACTTCACTGTGTTAGGCTCTTAGGGTTCAATTATCAGATTATTTTATTCCGCAAATCAACTCTAAGGGAGCTGACTAGTTATTCATAAAATTTGAATACTCTATTCACCCCCCCCCCCTCTAGAGTAGTTTACAACTTATCCCCTCACTTTCATGTAGAAATTTTGGAGGGAAAGAGTTGCAGAGAGTATGAAAGCATAAACGACGAGCGGCGGCCGAAAAATGATTTAATATTAGGGTTCGACGCGAAAAAGGAAGGATCGTCGATCTCCGTTCGACGATCAGGACTCCTGATGGAAGCTGAAAGGTCTTCAATATCGTAGATCTCAGTTCGACGATCTAGGGAGAACGTCGAGCTCAGGTCGACGATCGAAGGCCTAAAAGAGATAGTATACAATTATCTAACACGCTCTGAACTCAGGTCGACGTTTTGGGAAAACTTCGATCTCCGTTCGACGTTTCTCTGGTAATCGTCGATCTGGGGAAATCGTCGAGCGCAGTTCAGAGACAGAAACTATCCTACAGACATAAAAAGAGATGAGTTTTTAGCCTAATCTTGGTCTGTTTTTAGCTTTTCAAAATCTTGTAATTTACTTTAGGCTTCCTCCATCTAACATGCCTAACTGATTGAGGAAGAAGTTGTGTTTCTTTTCATCCAAGGGCTTGGTGAAAATATCTCCCCTTTGCAAATCAGTTGGGATATATTGAAGTAAAATTTTATTTTTCTCAACATTATCCCTTAGAAAATGATGCCTAATTTCTATGTGTTTTGTCCTACTATGGAGGACTGGATTTTGTGCAATGGAAATAGCACTGGTGTTGTCACAAAATATTTTAGACTTCTCTAAGTTGTAACCATAGTCTAGGATTTGGTTTTGTATCCATAATATTTGTGAACAACAACTGCCTGCAGCCATATATTCAGCTTCAGCAGTTGAGGTTGACACAGATGTTTGTTTCTTACAATACCATTAGAGAAGTCTATCACCAAGAAACTGACAAGATTAACTGGTGCTTTTCCTGTCTATTCTGCATCCAGCATAATCAGCATCTGAAAATCCAGTTAAGTCAAATGCTGAATCTTTTGGATACAAGAGACCTAGATTTGGACAGATTTTAACATACCTAAGAATCCTCTTTACTAAAGGTAAGTGTGGCTCTCTAGGGCAAACTTGAAATCTAGCACATATACATGTAGCAAACATTATGTCAGGCCTACTGGCTGTAAGGTACAATAGAGAGCCAATCATTGCTCTATATGTTGTCTGATCAACTGGTTTCCCATGTTCATATGCATCCAATACAGCATTGGTAGGCATGGGTGTTTTCATACATGATGCATCAGACATCCCAAATTTCTTAACCAATTCTTTTGCATATTTGGTTTGAGAAATAAATATGCCTTCAGCATGTTGTTTGACTTGCAATCCTAAGAAGAAGGATAGCTCACCCATGCTACTCATTTCAAATTTAGAGTGCATAAGCTTGGAAAACTTTTTGCATAAATTTGAATCAGTAGACCCAAATATAATATCATCTACATAAATTTGTACTAGTAGGGTATGAGACTTATGGGTTCTAATAAAAAGAGTTTGGTCTACTCTCCCCTTAATAAAATCATTCTTCAGCCGAAAGCATGCTAGAGTCTCATACCATGATCTAGGAGCTTGCTTGAGACCATATAATGCTTTGTGTAGTTTAAAAACATAATCTGGATGAGTTAGAGAGATAAAACCTGGAGGTTGTCTGACATAGACTTCTTCTTTGATCTCCCCATTGAGAAAAGCACTCTTCATATCCATTTGATAGACTTTGAATCCCTTGTGAGTAGCATAAGCCAGGAAGATTCTTATGGCCTCTAACCTTGCAACAAGTGCAAAGGTCTAGTCATAGTCTATCCCGTCTTCTTGAGAATATCCTTGAGCAACTAGCCTTGCCTTGTTCCTTACAATAATTCCTTAATTATCCAGCTTATTTCTGAACACCCATTTTGTTCCAACAATGGAATGATCCTTTGGCTTAGGTACAAGTTCCCAAACTTTGTTTCTTTCAAATTGATGCAACTCCTCTTGCATTGCAATGATACAGTGTGGATCTTGCTCTGCATCTTGAATGGTTTGAGGTTCAATTTGAGAGAGAAAGCAAGTGTGCATCAGGTTTTGATTGACCTGATTTCTGGTTTGCACACCAGTTGAGATGTCTCCAATCACTTGGGAGATTGGATGATCTCTTGTTGTTACTAGATCAACAGGGGGTGTTGATTGTTCACCAACCTGTGTTGTTGTTTCCTCTTGTGGGACAACAACTGGCTCTTCAAGAAGATTTTCTTCCAGATGTGGAGCAGCTTCTTCATCTTCACTACTTTCATCCTTTTGAGTAACTTGTAATCTGTCCAAGTCTTCAGCTAGAGAATGCACCTGCATATGTTCTGTGGTAGAAGTATTCTTCTCCTTGAAAGACATATTAGTTTCATCAAAGTAAATGTGGACAGATTCCTCTATTTTTAGATTAGTTTTATTATAAATCCTATAAGCATTACTGATCATGGAGTATCCTAGAAACACTCCTTCATCAGCTTTTGTTTGAAATTTTGCTAAATATTTCTTGTCATTATTGTGAATGTAACAAGTGCAACCAAAAACTTTAAAATAGTCTACTTTAGGTTTCTTCCTTTTGAGTAATTCATAGGGAGTCTTGCCCTTCAGTTTATGTATTAGACTTCTATTCAACACATAATTGGAGGTGTTCACTGCCTTAGCCCAAATGGATAGAGGTAGGTGAGCATCTGTCAATAATGTAGTTGCAGATTCAATGAGGATTCTATTTTTCCTTTCAACTACCCCATTTTGTTGAGGAGTTCTAGGAGCTGAGAAAGTATGCCTGATCCCTTCACTTTGACAGAACTCTTGCATGAGAAGAGAATCAAACTCTGTCCCATGATCACTTCTGATCAGGGCAATGTGAGTGTTGAACTCAATCTGAATGCATTTGAGAAACTCTATCAAACACTTAAAGTTATCAGACTTCTTCCTCAGAAAGAATACCCATGTGAATCTTGAGAAGTCATCTACAATCACTAAAGTATAGGATTTCCCTCCTAAGCTTTGTACTATAATGGGTCCAAAAAGATCCATGTGTAACAGATACAAAATCCTAGGTGAATCACTCTTGTTAATTGATTTAAAGCTATTTTAAGTTTGCTTGCCTAATTGACAAGCCTTGCAGAGTCCTTCCTTCTTGTAGGGGCCAGAAGGCAATCCTCTTATAAGGTTGTCCTTGGATAGCCTAGCAATGGTTCTATGGTTAACATGTCCTAGTCTCTTATGCCATAGAATATTAGGTCTACATATGGAGTTAAACAGGCAAATATATACCTTAGATGAATGAAAGTCTACTATGTAAATATTACTTTTCCTGTTACCTGTCAACACAATTGTGTTGTCTTCTGACTTGATCTTGCATATTTATTTGTTGAAAGTCACTTGATAACCTTCATCACACAGCTGACTAATGCTTATCAGGTTGTGCTTGAGTCCTTCAACATAGGCTACTTTATTGAAGGTGACTGTCACAATTTGGACTGCACCATATCCTTTTGTTGTTCCAAAGTTTGAATCACCAAAGATTAATTTGGGTCCAAGCTTGGCTTTAATTGATGTGAAGTTGTCCTTATTCCCTGTCATGTGCTTTGAGCACCCACTATCCAGATACCATAGCTGGTTTGATGTTGGATAGGTCTTCACCTGTATATATAAGAATTCACATATTTTTGACCTAGTTTACCTTGGGCATAGGTTGATAACCTTTAAATTTAGAAATAAAAGACATCCCAGGTTGACTCTTATAACATTCAGGATGGTATCTCCTAGGAGGTATTATCCATTCAGTATAAGAATTAAAGCATTGGGATGAAGCATCTCTAGGATTGAATTGAGATTTTCCTCTAAAAGAAGGTTCAAAGCTTTGAACTTTGTTCGACGATCGTCGAGCTGAGTTCGACGATCTTGGGTAAAATAGTAGAGCTCCGTTCGAAGATCGACTGTGAGGGAGTTCAGAGTTCAGGAATCGTTGAGCTGAGTTCGACGTTTCAGCCTGAGATCGTCGATCTCTGTTCGACGATCGTCGACCTCTGCTCGACGTTTTCTGTTGAACTTTGCTTTTCTTAGGTAGATCTAAATTCTTCCTAGCTACCTCTACAACAACCTTACCTTTATCAAAAATAAATTTGATTGGGGTTGTTAATACTATGGGTTGGCTAGATGAAGCACCAAAGCCCAGTGTACTATTTAATCTTGAGTTCACTATGCTTGTGATGTCCATTAATTTGATACTTCTCCCATTAAGGGATTCTTCAAATTGCTTGGCCTTGGATAGTTCACTTTTCAGTGAAGCTATCTCCTCTCTATAGTATTCTAACTCTTTAGAGAGTTTGAGGTTCTCTGATTTTAAAGTGTTATACTCAGACAGTTATTTTCTGAGGGAAGTGATTTCCTTCTCAGACTCCAACAAATCTAGGCATAGTACTTTATACTCATGTTTAAAGTCCTCAGAACTGAAATCAAATGAATTGATTACCTGATCTTCTTCTAGTTGAGCTTCTGAATCTGATTCTGACTCTTCTGCTTCTGAATCTGTTTGAGAGGCATTGATAGCCATCATGTAAAATTCCTTTTCATCAGCATCATCCTCATCATAACTGGAGCTGGATAAGGCTTCAGAGTCCTCTTCAGTTTCACTCCATGTCTCAGCAACAAATCCCTTCCTTGTATGTTTGTTCTTGCTGGAGGAGGGGTTGTCTGAGCTGTTCTTTCTGAAGTCTTTCTCCTTTCTTCTTTCTCTTCTATCTTTCTTGTCCTTGTTCTTATTTTCTGGACAATCAGGCACAATATGGCCTGGTTTCCTACAACCAAAACATATAATTTCTTAATTGTTATTTGATTTATCATACCTTGGCTTATCATGTCCCTTGTATGATCTCTTTCTGAAGTCTTTTCTGGCCATTTTGTAGAATCTTTTGGCCAGTAGACTTAGGATCTCATCATTTCCTGTAGCTTTATCTTCAGGCTCCTCTTCTGTAGCTTTGAAGGCTATGGTATTCTCTTTCCTTGTGGCTGGTGATGCAGCCTTCTGTTCTTCTTCTCTATTTTTAATAAGCAACTCATAAGATTTGATCTTGCCCAGGAGAGCTTCAGTGCTAATCTCATTTAGACTTTTGGCATCTTTGATTGGCCAGATTCTTGAATCCCAAGTGCTGGGGAAGCACATTATGATTTTGTCATTCAGCTCAGTCAATGAGACTTCTTTATCCAGAATCTTTAACTCATTGACAATCAGACTTAGTCTATTGTATATGTCAGCCACTGATTCAGCTTCTCCCTTTTTGAAATTCTCATATTGGCTTATAAGATGGGATCTCCTGTCTTTCCTTTCATCAGCAGATCCTTAGACAATTTCAGAGAGCTTGTCCCAAATTCCTTTGGCTGAGTTGTATTCAGCTACCTTCTGAAATATCTCATCAGACATTGTCTGAGCTAAGATGTTCATGGCCTTGGCATCTACAATCTTCCACTTCTTTATTTCAGCATCTGTTCCTGAAGGAGGTGGAACAGCATTTGTGTAACGCCCCGTTTTTTCAGCGATTATTTTTATTGTCGTTTGGCGTTACGATGACGCATTTCCGTGGCTTGTGCCACTTGTGGAGTGTGGTTTAGCTCCTTAGAACTGAGTGCCCTATTCTGTAGCCTGTTGGCAAGATCTCCCTAGCAAGCCGAGTCGTTTTGGGTGACCCGGTGTGGCCTCTCGGGGGGATGTTGGTGTTTGGCTTTATTTGGGTATAACTCGAGTTCTGTTCGTCGAAAATTAATTTCGACTTTGCCGTTGTGTTCGTAGCGTGGGTATTTTAGCTACGGTGTGAATTTCGTCGAATTCCGAGGTAGATCGGTTTTCGCGTCGATTTGGTGCTTTATGTAATTTTGTAATTAATTATATTATTATATAATTATATATATATATAGTTTATGAAAAGGCACGCATCATCTTCTTCCCCGCTTGAAACCGCCGGTCCTGTACGAGAGAAACGGAGAAACCGCCTACCCTTCCCTTCGGACGCCGATTCCCGGAGCGTTTGAGGATGGAATTCGATTCCGAGAGTGGATTTGGATTGCTCTCGTCAAGACCTTCATTCCTACGGTAAGAAATTCGATTTTCGTGGAGTTTTGCGAGGATTGGAATTTTCGGTTTTGGAGCTTTCCGACATTAATGGCCGAGTTTTTGTTCTAGGTGTTGCGACTATTTTGATCCGTGCGAAGAGGAGGAAAGCAGTCCAAGCTTTGCTGTGATTTGAGGCAAGTGGTATTCTTGCCCTTGCCAAGTTTTTTTTTTTGATTTTACTTGCTGAAATTGAAATCCCGGTTAGCCCAGGTTAGAGGCCTTGTTGTTATCATTTTCTTGCTAGCTATAGGGCTTAGTTATTCCTACTGAAACCCTCCCTATTTTGTGATGATTGGTATCCAAATTGTCGGCGTGGAGCCGTTGTTTTACTTTACTCTGATTGTTACTCTGGTTCGGGTGTAGCCGAGAGGGAGAGTTAGGAGGGGGGGGGGGGGTGTGGTTGCCGATTTTCGTTAAGGTATTACTCGAATGATTAGGCATAGTTTGTATAGTAGTGGTGCGCGACGTTGGTAGTTTCCTACTGTTTTTGCAGTTGCGTGAGTCGTGTGCGCGTTCCCGTGTCATTCGGGAAATTCCAAACGGTACAGGTTAGCCGTGCATGGTCGTTAACCGTTAGGGCGCACGACCACTAGTCGTGTGCCTCTGGTCGTGCACGTATAACTTTCAGTTTCCAAAGTTCTGTCTCGTAGATCGCATGAGCGCTGGCAAGCAGTGCGCACGACCACTGATCGTGCGTCACTGATCGTGCGCTGACGCTAAGTTTTTCTCAGGTTTTCCAGGTTCGCTTCGCACGATCATCAGCCGATGAGTGCGCACGACCACTGATCGTGCGTCACTGATTGTGCGCTCTGTATATTTTCTTTTGCTAGGCGAATTTAGCTTGTTTCGAGTGCGGGAGTTTAGATACTCAAGTGGCAGGCAACTACTCCAGTTCTGGATCTTCTGCCTTGGTCGTTCGACTATCATCGAGCTCCATATTCTTTAGCGGGTTTGTGGGTAGTGACTTTATTTTGGCGGCGAGTGAGGCTAGCTCACTCAACGCCAAAGTTTAGGTAGGCACTGAGTGGGTTTCACTCAACGCCTAGTCGTGTTGGTTTATTTCAACACTCTTCCTTTACCTTGTCTTTCATTTCCGAGTGAATTTCCAGTTGTATTTCTGGGTTTTCCTTCTCGGCCGTTTTCTTTATTTTCCTAGAGGCCGAATCGTGGGTCGTGGTTAGTAGTGGTGGTTATAGCTCTTTATGGGGGTGGAGTTGTGTGATATAGCCAAGGCCACCCATGTTTTTCTTGCTCCAGGTACGGGCTGGGCATGTCGGGTGGAAGGTCCCTTGTGTTTTCACGTGTTGACCCTCGAGCTTTTGACTTGGACATGGTGGATTGGGGGACTGCGTTTGCCTTCGATCCGGTTCCTCGTTGTTGTTTTTGCTACTATCACTTCCCACAGTTTAGGGTGTTAGAAGTTTCTTCCTTGGTAGTTTGCAGCACTTTTGGCTCTTGGTAGCCTAGTAGTCCCTACAGGATGTGGTTCCTGGGCTGGGTCATTGCTGTTTCTTTGCACGTTGTGCATTTATTGTGGTCCTGTTTTGGACAGTTGTGACTCTTTCTACTGCATGTTTTTCTGGAACTTTTCCCCTTTTGGTTGACTCTTTCATGCAGTTTTACTTGTTTAGCTTGCTGAGGTATTCTGTTTTCTTTTGGAATACCCCAGGTTCTGAGCCGTAGCCAGTCTGGTGGCTAGTTGGAGGTGGTGTTGTTGGTGGACTCCCGGACTTTGGGGTTCTGTTTACCTTGTTAGTGAGGTTGTTTTCAGTACTTTCTTACAGACATATATTTGTGCTAGTGGGTTCGTGTCAGGTTGTTGGCGCCCACTGGTAGTTTTTACCTTGTACTAGATATATACTATTGTTGCTACCATTTTCTGGAGATAGTCTACTTGCTCTGAGAAGGTTTTATGCTAGGTTGCTAGTTATTTTTAAACTATAATTATTACTTTAAATAAAGCTCATGATCAGCATGTTTTATAAGACGTATTCACTATTTTCCAAATCACGTATAAAGACCGTTTTCTTATATATTATATAAATTAAATGTAGGGTCTTGCATAGCATGAGTGGTTCTCTTGGAACCCTTATGCGCTCCTTAGGATGTTAAACCTAAATAAAGTATTTTTCCGCAGCGTATAAATATAGTTTTCTTTGGTGGACTAGATGATCCACTAAGCCGAGGGATACAGACTCTAATCATAATTGATTTTCTATTCATTAAGCACATGATTTTCTTGCATAAAGATTGTAGTTGGTTTTGCCTGAGCGTCAGCAGTTATCCCCTGCTTGACGTGGCATCACGACGCGTGTCTTCTCTTACTCTGATAATTCTTAATTCGGAGAAAATGCGAGTTGTGGCAGTTGGTATCAGAGGGAGGTTGCTTGACAAGTTAGTTGAGCAACCTTCCTTTGTTCGCTTATTAGTAGTTCAGCATCATGTCATTCACACACCGATATGTCATCAGCACGTCTTGGCAAAACCACGAACACTACACTCATAGCATAACATGAAGTATACGGGGCATATTATGTAGTATGGGATGCATAATATGTGTTCGTATATGGATCCACCATAGGGGCTACATGTGAGGGTTATGTAGTATGGGATGCATAACCTCACCACATGACTGCGACTAGCACGATTCTTTTTTCGTTGCATGGAAATGTTATGTAGTATGGTATGCATAACATTTTCATGCGTACGCCGCTCATAACATGCATTAGGGCCTTTTTTTTAGAATGCATAGCACAATCATGCATATCATATCATTGCATAAGCACAACGCGCCGAGCTAAAGATTTGTAGGATGACATATGTACACACATGAGTTTTCAAATTAACATAAGTTCATGCATCCGATCTAGGAACAAGAGTTAGTAAGGTGGTGGTTAACCATCCTAGGTTAGGGCATATCATCTAATTTTTGTGAAGAAGATAAACTCTCAGAGCAAGTTTAGCAGCTTTAAGTCTATATCTACATATGTATTGTCTGTACTGGTAATCGGTTCTAGTCATTGGATTTGGATCTGATTTGCGTTGTAATGATTTTTAGGATGGTTAGGCGTCCTGCGACTCGATCGACTCCCCTGTCTGAGGGTGAATCTTCTGGAGCTCAGAATGATGCGGTGATCGAGTGTCTGCGTCAGAGTAGCGAAGCTATGGGCAGGCAGTTGGAGGAGGTGCAAGCCCAGATTCAGTCTTTGGTGGCTGTTGTGGCAGGTCAGGCTCAGGGTGTGCAAGTCCCTGCGGGGGGGTTAGCTGTTCCTCCTCCTCCTGCACCCTTGAGACCTCCAGTGGTGGTACCAGCAGAGATGGCCTTCATCTCGCAGTTTCAGAGGCTGAGCCCTCCCACTTATGATGGGAAGGCAGATTTCATGGTGATAGACGACTGGCTGATCTCCATGGAGGAGATGTTCTCGTACTCAGGGATTTCAGATGACCAGAGGGTGATGTTAGCCACCTATCAGCTCAAAGGGTTGGCTGGCTATTACAGGAGATTCATGGAGGGTTTCTCTTCTCTAGCCGCACCTTTGACCAAGCTGACTCAGAAGAATGTGGCTTTTGTTTGGAGCGAGAAGTGCGAAGAAGCTTTGCTCGAGCTAAAGAGGAGATTGTGTACTGCTCCCGTTCTGACCCTTCCTACTGAAGGCGTGGATTATGATGTGTATGTGGATGCTTCGCATATAGGTCTGGGATGCGTATTAATGCAGGATGGAAAAGTAATTGCTTATGGGTCAAGGCAGTTGAAGACTCATGAGAAGAATTATCCTACGCATGACCTTGAGTTTGCAGCGGTTATCTATGCGTTGAAGTTGTGGAGGCACTTACTTTATGGGGCTCAGTGCAAGATTTTTACTGACCATAAGAGCCTGAAGTACGTGTTCACGCAAAAAGAGTTGAATCTGCGTCAGCGGCGGTGGCTTGAGTATGTGGCGGATTATGACGTAGAAATCCAGTATCATCCGGGCAAGGCCAATGTGGTGGCCGACGCCCTGAGCCGAAAGACGGAAAAGATCTTTTACCTCTCCGCCGATCGGTTAGTTGAGGAGTTCCTCCTTATGGATATTTCAGTGGGATGCTGTGGTTTGCAGAGTAGTTTGTTAGTGGCAGAGTCGTCCTGGATTTCTTTGACTAGACTGCATCAGAAGGACGATCCGGATCTGTTGCACCTTTTTACCAGGACAAAGAAGGGAGAGTTGCCAGATTTTGCTATTGATGATGCGGGTACTTTGAAGTACCGCGACAGGTTTTGCGTTCCCGCTGTTGGGGATATTAGGAGTATGATTTGCAGTGAGGCTCATGGTTCCAGCGTTGCCTACCATTCAGGATCTACGAAGATGTACCGTGACTTAAGGCAAATTGACTGGTGGTATGGTATGAAAGGAGATATAGCCCGATTTGTTGCTGAGTGTCACACTTGCAAGCGTGTGAAGGCCGATCATCGAAGGCCTGGTGGTAAGTTGACTCCGTTAGAGATCCCGACTTGGAAGTGGGAGAGTATATCTATGGACTTCATTACGAGTTTGCCAAAATCCCCGAGGGGATTTGATTCTGTTTGGGTTATAGTGGATAGATTGACGAAGTGTGTTCACTTCGTGCCTTATAAGATTGATTACCCGATGAAGAAGATAGCGGAGTTGTACTTGAATGAAGTCATCCGACTCCACGGTGTGCCGGTTAGCATCATTTCTGATCGAGACTCCCGGTTTACTTCTCGTTTTTGGCAGAGTCTGCAGGAGGGTTTGGGTATGGATCTGAGGTATTCTACTGCGTACCACCCTCAGACCAATGGGCAGACGGAGCGGGTCAATCAGATTGTTGAGGATATGATCCGGTGCTATATTTTAGACCACGGTGGAGTGTGGGATGAGCGTCTGCGACTCATGGAATTTGCTTATAATAACAGTTATCAGGAAAGCTTGCAGATGGCTCCGTTCGAAGCTTTGTATGGGAGGCGCTGTAGGACTCCGTTATTTTGGGCTGAGGCTGGTGATAAGCCTTTGTTGGGTCCAGATGTTCTGGAGGATATGGAAGTCGCCGTGAAGCTTATTCGGGAGAAGCTTCGTATAGCTCAGGAGAGGTATGAAAAGAACGCCAATCGGCGTAGGTCTGCTTTGGAGTTTTTAGTAGGGGATCATGTATACCTCAAGGTTTCTCCAATGGTTGGTGTGAAGAGATTTGGTAAAAATCGGAAATTGGACCCAAGGTATGTGGGCCCGTTCGAGATTTTGGAGCGGATTGGTGTGTCTGCATATAGATTGGATTTGCCAGCGAACTTCCCTGGTGTTCATAATGTGTTTCATGTTAGCCAGTTGCGGAAGTGTGTGCGCAGCAGTGGGCAACTCTTGGATGTTGTGCCCCAGTTGGAGCCCAACCTCTCTTTTGTTGAGGTGCCAGTTCGTATTTTGGATTCTCAGGAGCGTGTGCTGCGAAAGAAGTCCATACCGATGGTGAAAGTTCTATGGAAGAATCATGATTTGGAGAGCGCGACTTGGGAGCTAGAGTCGGTAATGAGGAGGGCGTACCCTCACCTGTTTCACTGATTTGATCGGTAAGTTTCCCGTTGTAACTTCTGTTTGTTACTTTTCCTTCTTTAGTAGGAGGGTTGTGCGTAAAGTTTCGGAACGAAACTTACTTTTAGGGGGAGTGACTGTAACGCCCCGTTTTGTCAGCGATTATTTTTATTCTCGTTTGGCGTTACGATGACGCGTTTCCGTGGCTTGTGCCACTTGTGGAGTGTGGTTTAGCTCCTTAGAACTGAGTGCCCTATTCTGTAGCCTGTTGGCAAGATCTCCCTAGCAAGCCGAGTCGTTCTGGGTGACCCGATGTGGCCTCTCGGGGGGATGTTGGTGTTTGGCTTTCTTTGGGTATAACTTGAGTTCTGTTCGTCGAAAATTAATTTCGACTTTGCCGTTGTGTTCGTAGCGTGGGTATTTAGCTACGGTGCGAATTTCGTCGAATTCCGAGGTAGATCGGTTTTCGCGTCGATTTGGTGCTTTATGTAATTTTGTAATTAATTATATTATTATATAATTATATATATATATATAGTTTATTAAAAGGCACGCATCATCTTCTTCCCCGCTTGAAACCGCCGGTCCTGTACGAGAGAAACGGAGAAACCGCCTACCCTTCCCTTCGGACGCCGATTCCCGGAGCGTTTGAGGACGGAATTCGATTCCGAGAGTGGATTTGGATTGCTCTCGTCAAGACCTTCATTCCTACGGTAAGAAATTCGATTTTCGTGGAGTTTTGCGAGGATTGGAATTTTCGGTTTTGGAGCTTTCCGCCATTAATGGCCGAGTTTTTGTTCTAGGTGTTGCGGCTGTTTTGATCCGTGCGAAGAGGAGGAAAGCAGCCCAAGCTTCGCTGTGATTTGAGGCAAGTGGTATTCTTGCCCTTGCCAAGTTTTTTTTTTTTTGATTTTACTTACTGAAATTGAAATCCCGGTTAGCCCAGGTTAGAGGCCTTGTTGTTCTCATTTTCTTGCTAGCTATAGGGCTTAGTTCTTCCTACTGAAACCCCCCCTATTTTGTGATGATTGGTATCCAAATTGTCGGCGTGGAGCCGTTGTTTTCCTTTACTCTGATTGTTGCTCTGGTTCGGGTGTAGCCGAGAGGGAGAGTTAGGAGGGGGGGGGGGTGTGGTTGCCGATTTTCGTTAAGGTATTACTCGAATGATTAGGCATAGTTTGTATAGTAGTGGTGCGCGACGTTGGTAGTTTCCTGCTGTTTTTGCAGTTGCGTGAGTCGTGTGCGCGTTCCGGTGTCGTTCGGGAAATTCCAAATGGTACAGGTTAGCCGTGCACGGTCGTTAACCGTTAGGGCGCACGACCACTGGTCGTGTGCCTCTGGTCGTGCGCGTATAACTTTCAGTTTCCAAAGTTCTGTCTCGTAGATCGCATGAGCGCTGGCAAGCAGTGTGCACGACCACTGATCGTGCGTCACTGATCGTGCGCTGACGCTAAGTTTTTCTCAGGTTTTCCAGGTTCGCTTCGCACGATCATCAGCCGATGAGTGCGCACGACCACTGATCGTGCGTCACTGATCGTGCGCTCTGTATATTTTCTTTTGCTAGGCGAATTTAGCTTGTTTCGAGTGCGGGAGTTTAGATACTCAAGTGGCAGGCAACTACTCGAGTTTTGGATCTTCTGCCTTGGTCGTTCGACTATCGTCGAGCTCCGTATTCTTTAGCGGGTTTGTGGGTAGTGACTTTTTTTTGGCGGCGAGTGAGGCTAGCTCACTCAACGCAAAAGTTTAGGTAGGCACTGAGTGGGTTTCACTCAACGCCTAGTCGTGTTGGTTTATTTCAACACTCTTCCTTTACCTTGTCTTTCGTTTTCGAGTGGATTTCCAGTTGTATTTCTGGGTTTTCCTTGTCGGCCGTTTTCTTTATTTTCCTAGAGGCCGAATCGTTGGTCGTGGTTAGTAGTGGTGGTTATAGCTCTTTATGGGGGTAGAGTTGTGTGATATAGCCAAGGCCACCCATGTTTTTCTTGCTCCAGGTACGGGCTGGGCATGTCGGGTGGAAGGTCCCTTGTGTTTTCACGTGTTGACCCTCGAGCTTTTGACTTGGACATGGTTGATTGGGGGACTGCGTTTGCCTTCGATCCGATTCCTCGTTGTTGTTTTTGCTACTATCACTTCCCACAGTTTAGGGTGTTAGAAGTTTCTTCCTTGGTAGTTTGCAGCACTTTTGGCTCTTGGTAGCCTAGTAGTCCCTGCAGGATATGGTTCCTGGGCTGGGTCGTTGCTGTTTCTTTGCACGTTGTGCATTTATTGTTGTCCTGTTTTGGACAGTTGTGACTCTTTCTACTGCATGTTTTTCTGGTACTTTTCCCCTTTTGGTTGACTCTTTCATGCAGTTTTACTTGTTTAGCTTGCTGAGGTATTCTGTTTTCTTTTGGAATACCCCAGGTTCTGAGCCATAGCCAATCTGGTGGCTAGTTGGAGGTGGTGTTGTTGGTGGACTCCCGGACTTTGGGGTTCTGTTTACCTTGTTAGTGAGGTTGTTTTCAGTACTTTCTTACAGACATATATTTGTGCTAGTGGGTTCGTGTTAGGTTGTTGGCGCCCACTGGTAGTTTTTACCTTGTACTAGATATATACTATTACTGCTACCATTTTCTGGAGATAGTCTACTTGCTCTGAGAAGGTTTTAGGCTAGGTAGCTAGTTATTTTTAAACTATAATTATTATTATAAATAAAGCTCATGATCAGCATGTTTTATAAGACGTATTCACTATTTTCCAAATCACGTATAAAGACCGTTTTCTTATATATTATATAAATTAAATGTAGGGTCTTGCATAGCATGAGTGGTTCTCTTGGAACCCTTATGCTCTCCTTAGGATGTTAAACCTAAATAAAGTATTTTTCCGCAGCGTATAAATATAGATTTCTTTGGTGGACTAGATGATCCACTGAGCCGAGGGATACGGACTCTAATCATAATTGATTTTCTATTCATTAAGCACATGATTTTCTTGCATAAAGATTGTAGTTGGTTTTGCCTGAGCGTCAGCAGTTATCCCCTGCTTGACGTGGCATCACGACGCGTGTCTTCTCTTACTCTAATAATTCTTAATTCGGAGAAAATGCGGGTTGTGACAATTTGTACTTGAGCTTGCTGGTGGACTTGGGCACACTATCAAAACAGAATTAAATATGTCCATCAATAGAATTCATATATAGTCTAATCCTTACTTTCCAAAGTGCAAACGTGGATAGATTGCACACTGGAGGCCTGGTGCTTGCATAATCTTTGTTCTGTGCCATGTCATTATATAAAATTTAATATAATGAAAATAACCCTCTTAAAAGATTGATCTTATCAAGGATCATTTGGTTCAGGTGTTAGCCTGTATGAACAACCAACCTGCCTCTGATACCAATTGAAAGTGAGACAAAGATCTATCTCAACTCTAGAGGGGGGTGAATAGAGTATTTTTAAAATAACTTTATAATTTAAACAATCAAAACAATTAAGATTTAATTTATGTATAAGTGTAAGGTGCCTTGCTATATAATTTAAAACTAAGACAGCAAAAAGAAAACCACAGCACACAGTAAAGAAAATACGCAAGCAACCAGAAGACACAAAAAGCTATAGTGGTTCCCCAAAAACCTGGGTACATCCACTCTTCTACCACCCTTGGTAGGAATCCACTACAGGAAGGGTTGATCAGGTGTCCTGGGCACCATTGAGCTTTTGATAAGGTGCTCAAAAACCAAAGTAGATTTTTTGATCAGGTGTCTTGCCACCACTGAGTTTTGAAAAGGTTCTCAGAACCAGAATCAAAACTTTTGAAGGGAGTTTTGGTAACCCTTTTACAGCAGGAAAGAAAAAGGAAAAGAGTTAAGTTGTCTTCTCTGTCTCAATCAAAGAGAGAAGCACAAGTGGATTGATTGTGTTATCAAAGCTCCCCCTGAGATGTATACTTGTACAAGAGTGGAATCTTTGCTTCAGGGTGATAGGTCTTCAGAAGCTTCAGATCTCCAGCAGAAGATGGTTTCAGCAGAGGCTGAGAAAATTGAATTGTCTGGAGTCCTTGTGATGAAGCTATGATGACTTTTTCAGTATGCCAAAATGTTCAACTGATTCTTCAGAATTGATCACTTTAATTTTTGAATTGATCTCTCTATCTTGTGAATCTGTACTGAGAATTTCTTGTTGTAGACTGTCTATGTTTGTGAAGTCTCTTGTTATGTATATCTGTCAGACCAAAAAAAACGATCATTTATTCTCTGAAGATCCTCCATCCAAGATAGCCGTTAGTAGACATAAAATGTCCTCCATAAAAGTCTTTTTTCTTAGAGGAAAGTCCAATAAACATTCTCAAAGAGAATTACTTGAAACTTGCTCCAGAATAAAGGAAAACGGCTGGCAGATCTCTTGAAATAAATGCTGAGATAATTTGAAAAACATTCCAAAGTCTGACTGAATTTGAATCCTTAAAATCGTCGATCTCTTCAGGAAAAACGTCGATCTGAGCTCCACGATCATCGACCTGAGCTCAGAGATTGGAATGAAGATCAGACAGAAAACGTCGACCTGAGCTCGAAGATCGTCGACCGGAGCTCAGCGACCTGAAGGACAAGCCGAAGACAGATCGTCGATCTGAGCTCGAAGATCGTCGACCGGAGCTCGACGATTTAGCATAGTTGAGCTCAGAGAGCGTCAAATGGAGTTCGACGTTTCATCGACCTAAGCTCGACGATAATTGTCTTTACCTCAGCTTTAAGTCTGATTCCTTGAATGGTCCTGGGGGCAGCTTCAAACCTAAATTCTAAGCCCTCAACACATTCTAATGTTGACCTTTTTAACTATACATCTAGGTCAAACTGGTTTCCTAAGACAAACATAGTGATCCTTGCCCAAATTAGTAATAGGGTGTTCCAACAATTTAATATTTATCTTTAAGGTCATCCTTTTAGGGGGAACATGTGCACTTCAAGTACTTATATTATTTATCATGTTTTGTGCACCCTATTATACACCTCATAACAGTTTTCTTTCTAAGAGACTTTGTTATTATTAAAAGGGGGAGATTGTTGGAGCATGTGTTGCACACACCTTGGTTTGAAAATAACAAATCTCAAATGTATTTGATCATCGTGTGTTTGTGGTGTGCAAATATAACAGGTATAACACTCTAATAATTTTGGATGGGCGACGTACATCAGTTTTTACAAAGTTAAGCTATCACAAGCGATAGTCACTACTGCCCCATGTTAGTGTGATGACATCAGCCATGTCGTAGGCCACGATTCAGAATGATGGCCATGATGCGCATTATCGGAGATACCGTCTGGCGATATCGTGCTATCGTAGTACGATAGTCCCACGATCGTACACAATCTCCAGCATCTCGACGCGGTTATTGTAGAGTGGGACACGTGTCAAGCATTGGAGTTATCGCATGCGATATCGCGCTACTGCCGCGCGATAGTGGAAAAACTATAAATTGCCTGAACTTTTGGAATTTGATGTTACACACCTCTAGGAGCCTTTATTTCGTACATCTCCCTCCAGATAACTCTGTGGAACCAGAAAACTTCCAAAGTGTTCGTGAAATCTCAAGTGTGAAGAAGGGACCATTCGTGCTTCTCATCTCGGGCTATCTTCACAAGGATTTTTCAGCCTCTTCAGCGCTCAAGACCTGAGGGAGTTTTTATTCTCAAATTATTTTTCTTTTTTCATTCTCTTTGTAAGCGATAGAGAATTCATCCCCTTGTGAGTAGCGATTTGGCTCGTGTGTGGTTTAGGGGAAAATTATTGTCGTGTGTGCAATGACTAGGTTGTGGTGAGATCTAGGGGGAGGCTATTATTGTATATAGAGAGAGATAAGCTTTAGCCGACCGTTCTTTGGGAGAAGGACCGGTAAATTAAAAATGGAGTTTTTATATTGTCATCACAGCCTCGATTTCAAGTTTTATTGACATTTTTTGTTTGTAATTTTATCACTTTTTAATTAAACTTGCATTTCGTTTAATAAAAAATTTAAAAGTGTTTTGTTATAAATATTTGGTTGTGATTAAGCTTTCTTGATTCTATAAAAAATTGGGTAAGTAATTTATTAATTAAAATTTATAGTTTGCCTTATTCACCCCTCTCTAAGGGCGCCTCAAGATCCAACAATGGGCTCCCTGGCCATCGGCCGTGTTGGGTATTGTATCCACAATGTACCTGATTTGAAGAAGCCCCTGAACAAGCTAAGGTGGATTCACTATGTATTTGATGAATTTCTTCTAGTTGTGCTTGCAGCTATTCATTGCTAAGTAAACACCAATGTCAGGGTGCAGTAGGTCAATATACACGGGTCTGTGCAACGTAATACCTCGTTGAGCAGATCAGTGTGTTGGCTTACGTGTACTCTCTCTATTGGAGTGTAATTATTTCCAAGCACAGGGTCATGAAAGATCATGAGCAGACAAGGAGCAAGGATGGGCCAAAGACCAGCTCACGGGTTGAAAGACGAGAATCGTCTAAGTGTAAATCGTCGAGAATCACTAAGTGATTCTCGCCGATTCGTCGAGAATCACTAGTGATTCTCGATGAGTCGTCGAGAATCACTAGATGATTCTCACCGGGTTGGGCCGGCTGTCTCGACACAGTCATAAAATTCTCTAGGGCAGAATCGTCGAGAATCACTAAGTGATTCTCGCCTATTCGTCGAGAATGACTTTGCATTCTCGACGATTTGGCGAGAATCAAATGTGATTCCCGACGATTCTCCCCGGCCTCTATAACCTGTGAAGCCAGAATTCGCCAAGTACAATTCGGCGAGAATCATAAGTGATTCTCGCCGATTCGTCGAGAATCACCCACGATTCTCGCCGATTTTTCCTTGGGCGATTTTTCCGAATTTCTGGACCGGTCCATGTTACCTGCAGCTATTTGAACCAGACTTTGGTCTTTGCTTTGGTGGGGCCGACAATGGTCATCTCCATGACCTATTGTATAAATACACAGGTATTTGTGTACAGTGGTTCACGGATACAGAATACGAAAGCCGAGCCGCCGACTAACCCTAAAATCGCGAACCAGCTCCGCCTCCGTCGCCGCCGCTCGTGCAGTGGTCACCGTAGCTGATCTCGGTCTCCTCCAGATCCCCGGTGATAGAAGCCAAGTCTTGCACAGCGTCTCACGCGTCTAATCAGAGATCTTTTGTCTCTTGATTTGAGATTGGGAAATCCATCCCCGTCCGAATCGATCGAGACGATCGATCCTAGTGTGACTGTTGGAAGACCTTGCCGACTTCGCTAAGAAGATTGAATCTCCAGTGCATCGCTGCTGTTTTCAGTTGTCGCCGCCAACACCGAGAGCCTTGCCGCCGCCCTTTGCCGCCGCCAGTCTCGGGGAGATTTTCTCGAAGAAAGATCAAGAGTTGTGGACTTTTCGTTGCCTACAAGAAAAAGTAGTCTAACGAAAAGGGACACCTAGATCTTCAAGTTGATTGTATTTCTTATACACTCAAATTTCTTTTTCATTTTAAAGGAACATTTGGTTCCTAGTTGTAGGGTTGGGTGCAACCCGTATTGTGGGAGTGTTGACTCCTACGTGTGGAAGGGTTCCTTTAGTGCAAGGATTGGATTTCAATCCTGTTGGTGAGGTGACCGAGTCGTCCCTGGTTGGGAGATAGGTCGAAGGGGGAAAGTGGACGTACCCAAATCGGGGAACCGCTATAAATTGCCTGTGTTATTTTCTGTGCTGTGTGGTTTGTTTTGATTCTGCAGGTACCGTTTTTAATTCGGCAAAAGCGACAAAAGTCACCTATCCCCCCCCATAGGTGAAGGTAGTTGACACTAGGTGAACTTACAAGTGGTATCAGAGGGAGGTTGCTCATCAAAAAGGTTCACACCTTGAGTAGAATCCTGCCACCAGTGTCAAGAAGAAGACCGATATCTTCCATGGACGGACTCAAGCACTCCGGCAAAATTCCAGTGTGCACCAGACTGAACTTTCCTATCTGGAAGGAAAGAATCAGATTCTACACGGAAGCAGTCGACCCCCGGCTCTTCATGATAGTGGAGGAGGGACCCTACATTCCCACTAAGGCCTCCACCATTGATCCTACCAAGAAAGTACCCAAGAAACTTTCGGAAATGGACAAGGACGAAATGGTGCTGTTCGGACTTGACAAGAAAGCACAGAACAACCTGGTAAGCGCAGTTGACAACTCAATGATGCAGAACTTCTGCAACTGCAGGACGGCCAAGGATCTATGGAACTGTCTGATTGTCCTAATGGAGGGCACAGATGAAGTGAGGGACGATCCGAGATCCCTCCTCAATCAGAAATATGAGGCCTTCAGACAAGGGCCAAAGGAGGAGATCGGAGTTACCGACAAAAACTTCCTCAAGATCGTCAATGCACTCAAAGGATATGGAAGAGTGTTCACTGATGGTGAACTCAATGATAAGTTCCTTAGGTCCCTCACTAAGGAATGGGACACAAAGATCTGCGCCATCCGCAAGTTTGGCAGACTTGCGGAAACCGACCCTCAGATTCTGTTCGGGAAGCTCATGTCCTATGAGCTTCAGTTGAACATAAGGAAGGCTGAAGAGGAAGCAGAGAAAGCCGCGGCCAAGGAAAAGACGGTGGCCCTGAAAGCCATTCATTCCAGAAAGGGCAAGGGTGCTTCCTCTTCCCCTGCGTGGAAGAAGGATGAAGAGGAAGACTCTGAGCCAAGCTCCTCCGGCTCAGAATTGTCTGAGGAAGACTTATCCCTTATCACACAGGAATTCAAGAAGTTCCTCAAGCTGAGGAATCAGAGAAAGAGAAACGGCTCCTCTTCAAGGGATCAGAAGAAGAACTATTCTTCTGACAGGTATGTTTCCAAACCGAACAAACACCGCTCATCTGACATTATTTGCTTTGGTTGCAACAAGCCAGGACACATCGTGGCCGACTGCCATCAAGGCAAGAGGGAAAAGGGAAAGGGAGAGGAGCACAGGTCCTCAAAAGACAAGAAGAAGAAGAGGAGTTACATCGCAAAAAAGCCAAAGACGCTGAGTGAATCTGACACATCAGACACCAGCGATGACGAGGAAGCCTACTTTGGGCTAATGGGTCGCTATGACTCGGAAGGAGATTGCCCCCCATTTACTGGGAAGGTAAAAGCTCACACCCCTCTCTCCAACTCTGACTCTGATCCTGAGTCTCAAGATGATGACCCTAAGGATAGCCCTTTGGCCCGTGAAGCTGAGCTCCTCAATAAGTATGAGCTTCTGCTTAATACTTTCGTGGAATGTCGAAAGAGACTGAAGGCTGAGAAAAAGGAAGTTAAATTCCTTAAAGGTGAGAGTGTATCCCTGAGGGAAGAGATCACCAGTTTGATCTCCCTCCGACAGGAGCACTTGGACCTGACTTCAAAGCATTCAGATTCTCTTAAGCTCCTCGATCTTAAGCAAGAGGAAATCGACAAGTTGGAGGAACAACTTGCGGCAGAAAAGAAGATCTTTAAGAGCTTCTCTATGCCGAAGACAGTTCTTCCACTGGTTGATACCCTCATTGCTCAGACCAAAGGAGCTGGTTTGGGGCACGTAGGGGCACCTAGCTCCTCATCCAGGAGAAACAGGAACAAGAGGAAGAATAAAGCTGCCAAGAAAGCCTCTGCTGCTGAGAAAGGAAAGGCCCCACTCAGCCCTATTGAGTTCAGAAAGCCTAGCTTTCCCTGTAACCAACATGACTTTGAGTCAACATATGGCCATCACTTCAGGCCCTCGGTTGCAAAGCCGAAGAGCCGGTATGATGGGTGGACCTTTCCCCGTAACTTCAGTGAGAGTGTCTTCAAGGCACCTTTTGAGGAAATCCGCGTGGAATATTATGGTCACTTCTCTAGCGGCCATAATAGGAAGCAGGCACCTAAGGCAAAGCCTGTTACACTGAAAAGCCAAGAGGTGAAGAAGTCATGTGACTGTGGTCATCATGATGCCTCCACCTCCAGGTCTTCGGCCCCGGCTGAACCCCACGTCTCAAGGGTGAAGCAGGCGCCCAAGAGGAGGTATAACAGGTTTGACTGCTGGTGCTATGGCAAAATTGGTCACTTTGCCATGGATTGTTGGTTTAATCCAAGGAATATCGAGACTCCTCATGTAGGCAATGCGAGGCCGACCTCTTGTAGGTCTAACCAATCGAGGGGGAGTATGCTAACAAAAAATCTAGGACCCAAGTACGATTGGGTTCCTAAGGCAAATTAATTTTGTTTTGCAGGAATGTCCAAAGGCCAACAAAACTCCTATTTGGTATTTGGACAGTGGATGCTACCGTCACATGACCGGGACAAGAAGCCTGCTGCGGGAGTACTCTCCAGTCAAGAATGGACCCAAAGTCATATTTGGGGGATCTGATCGGGGAGTCACCAGAGGTTACGGTACGATTTCCAACGGTATACTCTCTATCACTAACGTAGCTTATGTTGAAGGGTTAAATCATAACCTGATCAGCGTAAGCCAGTTATGTGATAAAGGGTATGACGTTAAGTTCTGCAAGGATAAATGCCTGATAATATCATGTGATTCTTCGGAGACTGTATTAACTGGCATTAGGAGCAGAAATATTTTCTGTTTAGATTTTCTTAGTTTAGATTCTTCTACCCCAATATGCCTCGTTGCAAAAGGCAGTGCATCCCTTTATGAACAATGGCACAAGAGATTGGCACACATTAATTACAAGACAATTAATATGCTGTTTTCCAAAGACTTAGTAAGGGATGCTCCCATTATTAAGTGCATTAAAGATAGTCCATGTCCTGCATGTCAGATGGGCAAGCAGACTCGGGCTACCTTTAAGGGCATCCCAGACAAAGATTCCTCCAGATGTCTTTATCTTCTGCACATGGACTTGTTTGGTCCTATGCAAGTTCATAGCTTAGGAGGGAAGTCGTATACGCTAGTGATTGTAGATGATCACTCTCGGTTTATGTGGGTGTTCTTTTTAAAGCGCATGTCTGATACGTTTGACATCTTCACCAGTTTTGTCAAGCAGATACAGAACGAACTTAACTGCTCAGTGGTCAAAATCAGAAGTGACCACGGAATAGAGTTTGAGTCTGGGGCTATGACAGAGTTCTGTGAAGAACTTGGTATCTTTCATGAGTTCTCCTCCCCTCGCACTCCTCAACAGAATGGAGTGGCTGAGAGGAGGAATAGAACACTCATTGAGGCGTGCACGACAATGTTGAATGACGCTTCTCTCCCAGAATACTTCTAGGCCGAGGCTGTCAATACGGCTTATCATGTACAAAACCGAGCGTTGATCAACAAGAGCCATCGTAAGACTCCTTATGAGCTACTGAAAGGCAAGAAACCAACCATGTCCTATCTGAGGATCTTTGGCTGCAAATGTTATGTACTGAATAATGGGAAGTACCCTCGTACTAAGTTTGGTGAAAAATGCTTCGAAGGCATATTCATGTGCTACAGTAGCCACAGTAGGGCTTATCGAGTTTTTAACAAGAAAACCCTAGTGGTAGAGGAATCAATTAATGTTGTTTTTGATGAAGGAAGTTTGCTTAATTGCAACTCTTCCAGTGGTCTTCTTGAAGATACATGTGCCAGACTCGACAAGCTACACCTGAATGAGCCCGAGGAAGAAGCAACTCTGAAGTACGTCAAGGTCTCCACCTCAATACCGATCGGAGAGGATGACAGTCAGGATGAAGCGGTCCTCCCTGAAGAGGAAGGGGCCCCAGAAATTGCTAGAGCTCCTAATGCAAGACTTCTAGAGCTCAAACACGTGAGGGATCATCCCAGAAATCAAATCATTGGAGATCCCCGAGACGGTGTCAGAACTCGCCGAGGTACTCTTAACGAGATTTTGCATCTTAGCTTTCTGTCGCAGGTTGAGCCAAAGAAGTTAGACGAAACGAACAAAGACGCGTCATGGATTTTGGCCATGCAAGATGAGCTGCATCAATTCGAAAAATGCAAAGTCTGGATGCTGGTTCCCAGACCGAAGACGCAAAATGTGATTGGCACCAAGTGGATTTTCAGAAACAAGTTGGATGAACATGGAGTCATCATCAAGAACAAATCCAGACTGGTGGCTCAAGGATACAGACAGGAGGAGGGGATTGACTTCGACCAGACGTTTGCACCAGTTGCACGGATCGAGGCAATCCGGCTATTCCTAGCCTATGCCTCTCACAAAGGATTCACAGTCTATCAGATGGACGTGAAATCGGCTTTCTTGAATGGAGACTTGAAAGAGGAAGTATACTGTAACGTCCCAATTCGCGCTAGGCCCCTTGATTGCGTATTTGAGTCAAGGGGGCTGTGGTGAGCCCAATGGGGGTGTGGGTGAACAGGTGCGAACGTATGGGAAATGAGGAAAACAAGGCAAAACGGTGATTTTGGCCGACACGGGTATGGACACGGCCGTGTCCATACCCGTGTGCCTCATGCCAATATTAAGTTTCCAGTCAGAGAGGTACACGGGTATTGGGACACGGGCGTGTCCCTACCCGTGTGCCGAGGACACGGGTCGAGACACGGCCGTGTCTCTACCCGTGTGCCGCAACCCTGACCCGGCGGAAAGATGTTCTGGGATGAACACGGCCCTAAACACGGCAGGCAACACGGCCGTGTCACCTGCACACGGGTAGGAACACGGTCGTGTGCCTACCCGTGTCTGCGGTGTATAAAAAGGAAAAAGTTGTGAAACCCTAGTATTCATTCCCCTTTCTTCTGCCCCGAAATTTCTGAGAGAGTTCTTGGCTGGAGGAGGAGGAAGAGCTTGCCGGAGCCATCCTTGGAGGAATCAAAACGCCGCCACCGTCAAGGGAAAAACAATGCCGCCGCGAAGGAGTGCGAGGCTCATGGCCTGCCATGGTGGTACCGCTGGACTTGAGGTGAGCTTCCTCCCCTCTCCCTTGGTGCTAGATCTATAGTTATTTTAGGAGAGACATCGACTCCATAGAGTCTTGATGGTGAGGAGGAGAGTTCTTAGGATAAGCCATGCCTAGGTTTTCTAGGCTTAGTCTCCCTCAACCTTCTCATCATTCAAAGTGGAGATGAGAGGGGTTTTCGTTGAGGGTTTGGCTTTGAAAGGAGAAATAAGGTTGGGTGTGATTTCTGGAGAAGTTTATGCGAGGTCGTTGCAAGGAAGAAGATGAACGGATGTCGTTCATCTCGCCTTAAGATGCGTGCAGAAATCTGGTTTCTGCACGCGGCGACCTTCGTGGCCAATTTCGGAGGTGTTCTGGCCAGATCTGGGTGAACGACTCAACACGAAAGTCGTAGCCCTTGAAATTACCTTTCCAAAAAGTGGTTGCACGTTTCCTTGCGATACCCGTAGCCACGGGAAAGCTGGTTCGAGTCCGCTGCGTTCGGGAAAATTCCTGTACAGGAAACTGTTTCCTGTACGTATTCGAGTTGAATTTCTGGTATGTTGCGACCAGATCTGGGCGATCGACTCAACACGAAAGTCATAGCCCTCGCGAATACCTTTCCAACGAGGGGTTGTGCATTATGATCGGATTCCTGTAGCTCCGGGAATCCCAGTTTTAGTATCGGGCTATCCTATGTTAATACACTTGTTAATTTATAATGCTAGCACTCTTGCAATGATTGTGATTTGCCCATTTGTTATCTTGCTCCCATATATCTATAATGTTGTTGTTACTATAATTTAGCATGGTTAATCATATGGTTGTGTAATAAGTAATAACCATGCAATGGTAGAGAAATGGATTGGATGGGAAGGCTAGATATTAGGAGTTGAGATTGGTATAGGATATATTTATACAATTTGGTGTTGAACTTATCTATTATGCGTAGTGTTGAGGTGAATTCATTGAATAGGTGGGCGTGAACATGATGAACACTATGTGAAGAGTATTTTGTAACCGTAATCCGAGCCCAAGGGGTTTATTAACAACCAATGCTTAAAGTGGTAGTCTCCCTACGGGTAGCATCGAGTGAGTTATTTTGGGGCATGTGATGTGCGACGATTCATCGTGTCGCGATATTGAGATAATGACTGTGGCAGGTCTACGGGTTCGCCAGTCGTCACACCGATGGGAGACAATGGGTAGACCTTGGGCGGTAGGGTTAGATACTTGGTGTCCATAACCCGAGATCTCCTCCGCGCAATGAGAACGGTTGGGCTTGCACCTCGTGCGTTTCCGAGGTTCCATCCGGTTCGAAATCAAAGGCCAGGTTGGGCTGTGTTCTTGGTGCACATTTACCCAAGACCCCTTCTGAGCCGTAGTACGCATGTGAGCTCCGCTGTTGTGTTCTTAGCGTTGAGGCGTACGGGGGACTAGGATAGGTAGTGTGATACCACCTAGTAGTGGAGACGCCCGCTCCACTGTCGCCGTCTGGCCACGACGGACGACGCCTGAGAGGTTAGCTACCTGCTCGAAAAGTGGGAACTTCTAGTCTGTGTCGACATAGCAACTTGCATGTGCGTGCGCATGATTCGGTCATACCATAACATTCATATCATGTCATTCATTGTATACACAAGATCCTCATCGTATAAGTTTGTATGGGCACTCTTATACGATGAGTTACTTTACTGTTAACCCGATCCTTAACTTATAAGTTTGTATGGGCACTCTTATAAGTTGAGTAATTATTTTGATTAATTATACCTGCTATCCTATATTATTGATATTTGTAGAATTGCTAGTTGTGTAGCGTAGTTTGTACTCCACCATATTTACAGTCACCTGCTTGTTTACTTGCTTATATATATATATATTGTACCTTTGTTCCTTTCTCCGCCCGGTGCCGAGGAGTCGCCGGGGGAGCGGATGTGAAGCCACTTAGTCTTATGACTAATGGTTGCTACGTCTTCCTTTTTAGGAGTAAACCCCGCAGGTAGAGCAGCAACAGACTATGCAGCAGGACAGCCAGGCCCGGATGATAGGACCTGAGGTGGTGGTGCCATCGGCACCGTCAGTGACAGTCGTGAGTGTTTTCATGTAGCCATTTGGCAAAACATTTCTAGACTCTTGTTCTTTTGTACAAGCCTGTTGTGCTTGTTATCTTCCGCTCTTTTGGACTTAAACTTAGCTGTGAATTGAACTGCTTTACTTTTCTGTTATGGTTGGGTGGGCATTGTTTATGTGATATGGATTGTAGCCGGCGGAATAGGCGTCTTATGGTAAAGGCTAACCCGTGTGTTAGTGCTACCACAAGGCGGCTATTTCGGGCATAAGACTCCCCTCGTGCCGTGTGTTGTGTTCCGGGAGGGGGGTCTTACAAATGGTATCAGAGTTAGCCGATCTTCACCTACAGCAGTCAGGTAACAATGGGCCACTCCCGTTCGATTAGTCGGTTTGGGGACAAACCGACTTAGCGGAAGCAGTGGTGTGCCCATATGTAATTCACACTAAGTTGTCCAACTTTGACATTAGTTTTAGCCAACTTGACCCTAATCTGTACCTTGCGTATAGGTCCCAGCGCAGGTGGAGCCGGTTGGGGGCACTCCTACCCCTTCCGTCCCTTCACAATTCCAGCAGTCGGAACTGGGACAAACGCTGTCAGCCATATTGGATGCATTTAAAGCCCAGCAAGCTCCGGTGCAACAACAAGCGCCAGGCTCCAACTGGTTGAGCACCTTCCGTGCCCTGTCCCCTCCTGCCTATCTTGGGACAGAATCGCCGGTGCGCACTGAGGAATGGCTTGATACCGTGCAGGAATTGATGGCTGGCATAAGATGTCCGAACAGCATGGCGGTGACATTGGTAGTGACGCTGCTAGAGCTGCACGTCAAAAGGTGGTGGAAGTCCCTCATGGGCTCCACCTTCCAAGGGCGGTTGTACACGGACATCAGTTGGAACGAGTTCACCGAGGCTTTTCTGGATCACTTCAGCCCTTCTTCTGCTCGGGATGAACTTGAAGAAAGATTTCTGCAGCTGAAGCAGGGATCGAAATCGGTAACGGAGTACCAGAGGGAGTTCCAACACCTCGCTAGGTTTGCCGATTCCTATGATTTGGACGATAGAGGCTACGCGAGGTGCTTCTACAAAGGATTAAGGGACCCCCTGAGGCAGGCCCTTTTGTTTATAGCCGATGCAAGCCTGGCAGAAATCATCGACATGGCAAAGAGACTGGAGGCGGACCACACGGGATGTGGCAAGAGACCTGCGTAAGGAGTAATTGAAGTCGGCCCTAGTAATAGAAGGCGGAATGATCATGGCAGAGGAAGGGGAAACCACAGAGGCGGTCGGTGGGTCAACCGGAACTATTGGGTGGAGTACCCAATTCAGCAATTACCTCCACCACTGTAGCAGCAACATTATCAACAACCTGGGGGCCGACGTGAGGTGATATGTTTTGAGTGCAACCAACCGGGGCATGTCCGGCGAGTTTGCCCGCGACTGATCGGGGATGCTCCTATTGCTCCCCCTCTAGTAGCTCCATGGGGGCGAGGGCACATGCGTGGCCGAGGAAGAGGACCACCAGGGAGAAATCAAGGACATGCACGGGAGCATGTATTCGCATTGGATATGACTCAGGAGAGAAATCCGCAGGAAGTCATCACCGGTACGTGTAAAATTTATTAATATTATATGACTTGTTAGATTTACGATACAAATGATACGCGCAATTCTGGATAGTGATTACCCTTTTTGGAACCTAGGCACTGTCATGGTTAGCGGGAGGCCCGCCTATACGTTATTTGACACGGGTGCATCTCACTCGTTCATTTCGGCGGACTTCGTGAAGGACTTGGAGGGAGTGCAACACTTCACGGGCACTACTCAAAGGGTGCGCCTTCCGGACGGCTCTGAGATGACGTCGTCAGCAAGTTGCGACTTCGATACCCTTATTGGAGGAAAGTTCTTTGAAACTCCGGCTACAGTGTTAAGAATCCCGGAGTTCGATCTCATCTTGGGCATGAGGTGGTTGAACTGGCACCACGCCAGGATCAATTGTGCGGAGAAGCAAGTTATGTTAAGGCATGGAGACTCGGAAGTCATCTTCCAAGGTATTAAATTCGCACCCCGTAAATTATTATCTTCAATCCAAGCTATGAAATCTCATATTGAAGGGGACGAGGTCTATGTAATTTGCTTCGAGTTGAAAAAATTGACATTAGAGGTCAAGGATGTGCGGGTGGTGCGAGAATTTCCCGAGGTATTCCCCGAGAAATTGCCGGGACTACCCCCGCATAGGGAAGTGGACTTCCAAACCAAGCTAATTCCGGGTGCCAAGCCCGTCTCGCGAGCTCCATACCGAATGGCTCCGAAGGAACTTGCAGAGTTTAGAGTCCAGCTTCAGGAATTGGTGGAAGCAGGGTTCGTTCGCCCAAGCTCGTCGCCTTGGGGAGCGCCCGTTTTGTTCGTCAAAAAGAAGGATGGCACCTTGCGGTTATGTATTGATTATCGAGAGTTGAACCGGTTAACGGTGCGGAACACCTATCCCCTACCACGCATTGATGAATTATTTGATCAATTGGTGGGATCGTATTGGTTCTCCAAGTTTGATCTGCGTTCAGGATATTATCAGCTGAGGATACAAGAAGATGACATTCAGAAGACGGCGTTCAGTTCGAGATATGGTTTGTATGAATTCACCGTGATGCCGTTTGGGCTCACAAACGCCCCTTCCGCCTTTATGAGCTTGATGAACAAGGTGTTCAGCCCTTATTTGGACATCTTTGTCATCGTGTTCATCGATGATATCCTAGTCTACTCCAAGACCGAAGAGGAACACGCCGAACATCTAACTTTAGTGCTGAGGAAGCTAAAGGAGCACACTTTGTTTGCCAAGTTCAGCAAATGCGAGTTTTGGCTTCGAGAGGTCGCGTTCTTGGGCCATGTGATTAGTGGGGCGGGGCTAGCTGTAGATCCGGCCAAGGTGCGGGCCGTGAAGGAGTGGTCGCCATTGAAGTCAGCGGCCGACATACGAAGCTTTCTTGGACTTGTCGGGTACTATCGCAAGTTCGTGAAAAGCTTCTCGAAGATCGCCCTTCCCCTTACTACGCTGACCAAGAAGGGTGTGCCGTTTGAATGGACACCCCAGTGCGAAGCTGCATTCCAAGAGTTGAAGGACAGATTGACGACTGCACCCATCCTAGCTCTTCCATCTGGGAAGGAGGGCTTTCAAGTTTACACGGATGCGTCGTACCAAGGGATGGGAGCTGTGTTGATGCAGAATGGGCATGTGATCGCTTATGCTTCAAGACAGTTGAAGAAGCATGAAGCCAGCTACCCGGTGCATGATCTAGAATTGGGAGCGGTGGTATTCGCCTTGAAGATTTGGAGGCATTATTTATATGGCGTCCACTGCGAGATCTAGTCGGATCACAAAAATCTGAAGTACGTTCACACCCAAAAGGAGTTAAACTTGAGACAGCGGCGGTGGTTGGAGTTCTTGTGCGACTACGAATTCACCTTGAATTACCACCCCGGGAAGGTTAATTCCGTAGCTGATGCCTTGAGCCGAAAGTCACCGGGAACGAGCACGGAATCCTGCTTGATGAGGATGGAGTTAATCCGGACACTGCAAGAGATGGAAATCACTTTGGTCTTTAAGAATCGATCGGAAGAGTATACAGAATATTTGGCCGCGATGAGTATAGTTTGCAACATACGAGACCGGATCCGGACGGAACAAAAGAAGGATGCGGCTTTAACCCCGGCTTTCAAGTCAATGGAGGATGGGACTACGGAAGAATACTCCCAAAAAGACGGCCTCGTCCATTTTCGTGGCCGGCTTTACATCCCCGAAGGTGACAACATTCGGGAGGATATTCTAAAGGAGGCCCATTGCTCCAAGTACTTGGTGCACCCGGGGATCGCGAAGATGTACACCGATTTGAGAAAGACATTGTGTTGGCCGGGCATGAAGAGGGATGTCAAGTACTTTGTTACTCATTGTGTGGCCTGTCAAATGGTGAAGGCGGAATGCAGAAGCCCCGGTGGAATGCTACAGTCGTTGCCCATCCCCGAATGGAAATTTGAGGACATCTCCATGGACTTCATCCACGGGTTACCTCGCTCGCGCTCGGGGAATGATTCTGTGTGGGTGATAGTTGACCGGTTGACCAAGGTAGCCCGATTTATCCCAATGAAGAAGGAGGCGCAAGTGGGCGTCTTAGTGCGTCTCTTTGTGGAACAATTTGTGCGGTACCATGGTGTGCCAAAGACGATCGTCTCCGACCGGGATGGTCGGTTTACTTCAAGAGAATGGAGGGCTGTACAGGCTTATTTGGGCTCGCGCCTCGCCTTTAGCACAGCCTTTCACCCACAAAAGGACGGGCAATCTGAACGAACCATCCGAACATTGGAGGACCTTTTGAGGTTGTGTGTGCTAGATAAAGGAGAACCATGGGAGATGCTCTTACCTCTCGTGGAGTTCTCTTATAATAACAGCCATCAAGACAGTATTGGAATGGCACCTCATGAAGCTTTGTATGGAAGGAGGTGTAGAACACCCTTGTCCTGGGTGCAAGACGAAGATCCGAAGACATTGGGAAATGAGTATATTGATGACACGGACGCGGTGGTTAGGTTGATCCGGGATCGAATGCTAGAGGCTCAAAGCCGACAGGCAAAATATTACAACGCAAGGCACCGTACGGTGGAGTTTCAAGTGGGTGATAAGGTGTTCCTGAAGATTCGACCGATGCACGGAGTGTCGCGGGTACGTGGAGTCAAGAACCTCAGCCCAAGGTATGTCGGGCCCTATGTCGTAGTGGAAAGGATTGGCCCTCTGGCCTATCGATTGGAGTTACCAACGGAGCTGGAGAACCTTCACGACGTGTTCCATATATCGTCGCTTCGGAAGGCTTTGCTGCGGCCTGAACAGTATATCCCCACGGCGGATGGTGTCGTGGCATCTGATAGGTCTATGCGACTGGAGCCGGTGCGGATCGTTGATAACGAGACAAGAACCTTGCGCCGAAAAAGTGTTCCCTTGGTGAAAGTGCTATGGTCTAATCATGGGAAGGAGGAGTTCACATGGGAGCCAAGGGATTTGATGCAAGGGCGCTACCCAGAATTATTTACCCCAGGTAAAAATTTTATTTGAAAGCATAGTTCCCTTTTATGTGTTTCACTCCCATAGCCTTACCCTGATTTCGGGGACGAAATCTTTTATTTTGTTTATAGGATTTGTAACGTCCCAATTCGCGCTAGGCCCCTTGATTGCGTATTTGAGTCAAGGGGGCTGTGGTGAGCCCAATGGGGGTGTGGGTGAACAGGTGCGAACGTATGGGAAATGAGGAAAACAAGGCAAAACGGTGATTTTGGCCGACACGGGTATGGACACGGCCGTGTCCATACCCGTGTGCCTCATGCCAATATTAAGTTTCCAGTCAGAGAGGTACACGGGTATTGGGACACGGGCGTGTCCCTACCCGTGTGCCGAGGATACGGGTCGAGACACGGCCGTGTCTCTACCCGTGTGCCGCAACCCTGACCCGGCGGAAAGATGTTCTGGGATGAACACGGCCCTAAACACGGCAGGCAACACGGCCGTGTCACCTGCACACGGGTAGGAACACGGCCGTGTGCCTACCCGTGTCTGCGTTGTATAAAAAGGAAAAAGTTGTGAAACCCTAGTATTCATTCCCCTTTCTTCTGCCCCAAAATTTCTGAGAGAGTTCTTGGCTGGAGGAGGAGGAAGAGCTTGCCGGAGCCATCCTTGGAGGAATCAAAACGCCGCCACCGTCAAGGGAAAAACAATGCCGCCGCGAAGGAGTGCGAGGCTCATGGCCGGCCATGGTGGTACCGCTGGACTTGAGGTGAGCTTCCTCCCCTCTCCCTTGGTGCTAGATCTATAGTTATTTTAGGAGAGACATCGACTCCATAGAGTCTTGATGGTGAGGAGGAGAGTTCTTAGGATAAGCCATGCCTAGGTTTTATAGGCTTAGTCTCCCTCAACCTTCTCATCATTCAAAGTGGACATGAGAGGGGTTTTCGTTGAGGGTTTGGCTTTGAAAGGAGAAATAAGGTTGGGTGTGATTTCTGGAGAAGTTTATGCGAGGTCGTTGCAAGGAAGAAGATGAACGGATGCCGTTCATCTCGCCTTAAGATGCGTGCAGAAATCTGGTTTCTGCACGCGACGACCTTCGTGGCCAATTTCGGAGGTGTTCTGGCCAGATCTGGGTGAACGACTCAACACGAAAGTCGTAGCCCTTGAAATTACCTTTCCAACGAGTGCTTGCACGTTTCCATGCGATACCCGTAGCCACGGGAAAGCTGGTTCGAGTCCGCTGCGTTCGGGAAAATTCCTGTACAGGAAACTGTTTCCTGTACGTATTCGAGTTGAATTTCTAGTATGTTGTGACCAGATCTGGGCGATCGACTCAACACGAAAGTCGTAGCCCTCGCGAATACCTTTCCAACGAGGGGTTGTGCATTGTGATCGGATTCCTGTAGCTCCGGGAATCCCAGTTTTAGTATCAGGCTATCCTATGTTAATACACTTGTTAATTTATAATGCTAGCACTCTTACAATGATTGTGATTTGCCCATTTGTTATCTTGCTCCCATATATCTATAATGTTGTTGTTACTATAATTTAGCATGGTTACTCATTTGGTTGTATAATAAGGAATAACCATGCAATGGTAGAGAAATGGATTGGATGGGAAGGCTAGATATTAGGAGTTGAGATTGGTATAGGATATATTTATACAATTTGGTGTTGAACTTATCTATTATGCGTAGTGTTGAGGTGAATTCATTGAATAGGTGGGCGTGAACATGATGAACACTATGTGAAGAGTATTTTGTAACCGTAATCCGAGCCCAAGGGGTTTATTAACAACCGATGCTTAGAGTGGTAGTCTCCCTACGGGTAGCATCGAGTGAGTTGTTTTGGGGCATGTGATGTGCGACGATTCATCGTGTCGCGATATTGAGATAATGACTGTGGCAGGTCTACGGGTTCGCCAGTCGTCACACCGATGGGAGCCAATGGGTAGACCTTGGGCGGTAGGGTTAGATACTTGGTGTCCATAACCCGAGATCTCCTCCGCGCCATGAGAACGGTTGGGCTTGCACCTCGTGCGTTTCCGAGGTTCCATCCAGTTCGAAATCAAAGGCTAGGTTGGGCTGTGTTCTCGGTGCACATTTACCCAAGACCCCTTCTGAGCCGTAGTACGCATGTGAGCTCCGCTGTTGTGTTCTTAGCGTTGAGGCGTACGGGGGCCTAGGATAGGTAGTGTGATACCACCTAGTAGTGGAGACGCCCGCTCCACTGTCGCCGTCTGGCCACGACGAACGACGCCTGAGAGGTTAGCTACCTGCTCGAAAAGTGGGAACTTCTAGTCTGTGTCGACATAGAAACTTGCATGTGCGTGCGCATGATTCGGTCATACCATAACATTCATATCATGTCATTCATTGCATACACAAGATCCTCATCGTATAAGTTTGTATGGGCACTCTTATACGATGAGTTACTTTACTGTTAACCCGATCCTTAACTTATAAGTTTGTATCGGCACTCTTATAAGTTGAGTTATTATTTTGATTAATTATACCTGCTGTCCTATATTATTGATATTTGTAGAATTGCTAGTTGTGTAGCGTAGTTTGTACTCCAACATATTTACAGTCACCTGCTTGTTTACTTGCTTATATATATATATATATATTGTACCTTTGTTCCTTTCTCCGCCCGGTGCCGAGGAGTCGCCGGGGGAGCGGATGTGAAGCCACTTAGTCTTATGACTAACGGTTGCTACGTCTTCCTTTTTAGGAGGAAACCCCGCAGGTAGAGCAGCAACGGACTATGCAGCAGGACAGCCAGGCCCGGATGATAGGACCTGAGGTGGTGGTGCCATCGGCACCGTCAGTGACAGTCGTGAGTGTTTTCATGTAGCCGTTTGGCAAAACATTTCTAGACTCTTGTTCTTTTGTACAACCCTGTTGTGCTTGTTATCTTCCGCTCTTTTGGACTTAAACTTAGCTGTGAATTGAACTGCTTTACTTTTCTGTTATGGTTGGGTTGGCATTGTTTATGTGATATGGATTGTAGCCGGCGGAATAGGCGTCTTATGGTAAAGGCTAACCCGTGTGTTAGTGCTACCACAAGGCGTCTATTTCGGGCATAAGACTCCCCTCGTGCCGTGTGTTGTGTTCCGGGAGGGGGTCTTACATATACGTCGCTCAACCTCCAGGTTTTGTCAATCCTACTTATCCTAATCATGTATATTTTCTTAATAAAGCGTTATATGGCTTAAAACAAGCTCCTCGAGCTTGGTATGAGACATTGTCTAGTTTTCTTCTTGAGAACAAGTTCTCTAGAGGAAAAATAGACAAGACATTGTTTCTTAGGGAAGTCAAAGGCAAGATTTTACTGGTGCAAATCTATGTTGAAGACATTATATTCGGCTCAACGGACAACAATCTTTGCAAAAAGTTTACCAAACATATGCAAGGAAAGTTTGAAATGAGCAGTATGGGAGAGCTGAAGTATTTTTTGGGACTTCAAGTGAAACAATCTGATGAAGGAATCTTCATTTCTCAGACGAAGTTCACAAATGAACTCCTCAAGAAATTCGGAATGGAGAATGCAACCTCTATGAGGACTCCAATGGGATCCACCATGTCTCTGGATAAGGATGAGAAAGGGAAACCTTTTGATGAAACCAAATACAGAAGCATCATTGGATCTCTGCTCTATCTTACTACGAGTAGACCGGATATCATGTTCTCTACATGTGTTTGTGTCAGATATCAGGTGAACACTAAGGAATCTCATTATATCGCTGCAAAGCGAATTCTTAGATACCTTAAAGGTACCCCTAATCTTGGCTTATGGTACCCGAGAAGCAATGATGTCGAGCTAATAGGTTTTTCAGATGCTGATTTTGCAGGAAGTAGGGATGGCAGAAAAAGCACCTCCAGGACGTGTCAATTCCTCAGAAGAAGGCTCATCTCATGGAATAGCAAGAAGCAGAATTGTGTTGCAACCTCCACAGCGGAATCAGAATACATTTTGGCTGGGAGCTGTTGCGCACAACTTCTATGGATCAGAAATCAGTTAGCAGACTATGATCTCCAGTTCAAGGAAGTACCGATGTACTGCGACTCCTCCAGTGCAATTTCTATTGCCAACAATCCGGTATCGCACAGCAGAACGAAGTATATTGAAGTGCGTTACCATTTCATTCGGGAGCACGTGGAGAACAAGGACATCTCTCTCTGCTATGTTCCCACTGACAAGCAGATTGCAGACATTTTCACAAAGCCCCTTGACGAGGCAAAGTTCAGTATGTTGAAAACTTAATTGGGGATGCTAAACTACGAGGAATAAAGACTACAGAATCTCAAGGCTCATGCGTCTAGGGGGAGCCTCTGCTAGGAATTTAGTGAAAGAAAAGGTACAAGAACTGAGGTGGAGCATGGTGTCTCATGCTTCAGTCCCCGATTTGCAGAAGCCGAAAAGGGGGAGATTACCATTACCCTCTCGGCTAAGGTGCTAAGGTGATAAGCTCCACAAGCTCTAAAGATAACGGTATGGAATTTCAACTTTTTATTTTAAAGTTCTGTTCTTCTAAGTCGTTGTATTCACCTTAGCTTGTAGTGTTTAGGCTTCTTCAAATAGGGGGAGATTGTTGGGTATTGTATCCACAATGTACCTGATTTGAAGAAGCCCCTGAACAAGCTAAGGTGAATTCACTATGTATTTGATGAATTTCTTCTAGTTGTGCTTGCAGCTATTCATTCCTAAGACACACCAATGTCAGGGTGCAGTAGGTCAATATACACAGGTCTGTGCAACGTAATCCCTCATTGAGCAGATCAGTGTGTTGGCTTACGTGTACTCTCTCTATTGGAGTGTACTTATTTCCAAGCACAGGGTCATGAAAGATCATGAGCAGACAAGGAGCAAGGATGGGCCAAAGACTAGCTCACGGGTTGAAAGACGAGAATCGTCTAAGTATAAATCGTCGAGAATCACTAAGTGATTCTCGCCGATTCGTCGAGAATCACTAGATGATTCTCGCCGGGTTGGGCTGGCTGTCTCGACGCAGTTAGAAAATTCTCTAAGGCAGAATCGTCGAGAATCTCTAAGTGATTCTAGACGATTCGTCGAGAATGACTTTGCATTCTCGATGATTCGGCGAGAATCAAATGTGATTCCCGCCGATTCTCCCCGGCCTCTATAACCTGTGCAGCCAGAATTCGCCAAGTAGAATTCAGTGAGAATCATAAGTGATTCTCGCCGATTCGTCGAGAATCACCTACGATTCTCGCCGATTTTGCCTTGGGCGATTTTTTCGAATTCCTGGACCGGTCCATGTTACCTGCAGCTATTTGAACCGGACTTTGGTCTTTGCTTTGGTGGGGCCCACAACGGTCATCTCCATGACCTATTGTATAAATACACAGGTATTTATGTACAGTGGTTCACGGATATAGAATACGAAAGCCGAGCCGCCGACTAACCCTAAAATCGCGAACGAGCTCCGCCTTCGTCGCCTCCGCTCGTGTAGTGGTCACCGTAGCTGATCTCGATCTCCTCCAGATCCCGGGTGATAGAAGCCAAGTCTTGCACAGCGTCTCACGCGTCTAACCAGAGATCTTTTGTCTCTTGATTTTTGATTGGGAAATCCATCCCCGTCCGAATCGATCGAGACGATCGATCCTAGTGTGACCGTTGGAAGACCTTGCCGACTTCTTTAAGAAGATTGAATCTCCAGTGCATCGCTGCTATTTTCAGTTGCCGCTGCCAACACTGAGAGCCTTGCCGCCGCCCTTTGCCGCCGCCGGTCTCGGGGAGATTTTCTCCAAGAAAGATCAAGAGTTGTGGACTTTTCGTTGCCTACAAGAACAAGTAGTCTAACGAAAAGGGACACCTAGATCTTCAAGTTCTTTGTATTTCTTATACACTCCAATTTCTTTTTCATTATAAAGGAACATTTGGTTCCTAGTTGTAGGGTTGGGTGCAACCCGTGTTGTGGGATTGTTGACTCCTACGTGTGGAAGGGTTCCTTCCGATAGTACAAGGATTGGATTTCAATCCTGTTGGTGAAGTGACCGAGTTGTCCCTGGTTGGGAGATAGGTCGAAGGGGGAAAGTGGACGTACCCAAATCGGGGAACCACTATAAATTGCCTGTGTTATTTTCTGTGCTGTGTGGTTTGTTTTGATTCTGCAGGTACCATTTTTAATTCGGCAAAAGTGACAAAAGTCACCTATCCCCCCCCCATAGGTGAAGGTAGTTGACACTAGGTGAACTTACAGGCCGCCCGGGGTTTGTCGGCGTGGCCTTTGACGAACCCCGGGAGGCTCGTGGCCGGCAAGCCCACGGCCGGCGATAATGGCGGTTGATATGTTGTCTTCGCACAATTCGCACATGGGTTCTCTTTGCATATGAACATTATTCTATCTCTCTCATACACACACACTCTCTCTTTATATATATATAAATATAAATATATATAAATATAAATATATATATATATAAGGTGTATGGGGTTGCTTCAAAACTGCGGAACCCGTTTTTAAAAAAACACGTCTTTTTAAAATCGTCCTACTTTATGCATTTTTAGGAAAAGTATTCAACATAAAAGTTGTAGATCCCGTCGAGATCGACAACTTTTATGTTGAATACCTTTTGATTTGAAGCCATTTAGGAGTCCAATTTGGGCCCCGAAAAAAGTCACCTCGAACATATGTACAGACGCCCGGGTTTGGCGTGACTTTTTTCACGGCCAAAATCGGGGGTCTAAATGGTTTCAAATCAAAGTGATCAACATAAACATTATAGATCTCATCAAAATCTAGAACTTTCATGCTGAATATTTTTCGTAAAAATGCATGAAAGTCGGCTTATTTTCAAAAGATACGTGTAACCCATTTTTCGTATTTTTGCACGCATTGCCATCATTTCTCGTGTTAGGGTTACAGGAAAAGGGGAGAAGAGTGAAGTCTGGACTAAAATCCGACGTTTTATATAAAAAATTCTATTGCGGCGCGATATCGCTATAACTCACGATAGTGATTTTGTTCTTCAAAATTGCAATATCTCTATCCACACTTGTTTGTGGTATACTACACATAGTTTAGACGTATGAGTTCACCTTTGGTTTGTTGGTTTGTACTTTTCGAAAGTAGTTCAATGTGCCTTCCATTTTCTCAAGTCTCATATAATATTATATACGAACTTTCATTCTTTGAATTTCTTCTTTTTTTTAGTGGAAATGTGTATAGTAAATGTTTTAATTAATTTTTGCATGACTTTAAGTATGAGTAATATTTTATATATGGTAATGATTTCACATTTACACATTTTGGTACCATACAAGTGTTTGATAATTTTTTATCTACATGAATGTGTTTTTGTTTAAAATTACAAATTTGATATACATACAACAACTTGTTTATCATTGAATCGTGCATAATTTTATTTTACTTGAAATGGCATTTAAAAAAATAATTAAAAAATATGATGTTGTGCTATAAAAGTGGATTCAGAGTCCTGAATGATAACATATGGAGAAAAAGAAAACAAAAATAAGCTATAAAAACATATTCTAATTATATGTTCATGATACTCCATCAAGCACTACTCACCCTCCTGATAAATGTTCATGCGCATTGTGAGGTTGGGCAACTTGAAAAGAATCATAAAGTACCTTATGCACGCATTTCTGACCATTTTTCTTTTCTCTAACGTGCAATAAATTCTTACATGACCATCAAGTTGTCTTGTGTATAGTCATTATTTTGTGTTTACATTTCACAATTTCATGTGATTTTAATTACATCACTTATTATTATCTACCAAAGCATAATTTGTACACATTGATGAGTTGTAAATATACCTATATTTTCGTATTTTGTTTAAGTCAATTTTGTTTCTTTTTTTGTCTTTTTTATTTGTTTTATTCAATAAATTGCTTATTTTTGTAAATATTATTTCTAACTTAGCTTTATTTTTATTCCAGAAAAATTCCAGAAAAAGTCAAAATGTTGACTGACACGCCCGTGTCACATGATCGACACGCCCGTGTCGCGCCCTCGACGATCACGGACCACAGGTTGCTAGCTCGACGATCTGCGATGATCAAACCCAGCTCGACACGCCCTAAGACACGCCCGTGTCAAGGTGTGACACGGGCGTGACTCAGCCACCTGGCCCGACGTGACGCGCGCGACTTTGCGGCCGGACCGCGCCCAGATCGACCTCCCCGACACGCCCCAGTCACGCCCGTGATTGACGCATGTCACGCCCGTGACCTAGGGCGTGACCGCCACGTTTTCAGCCGAAGTCAACTTTCCAGTCAAGTCACCCGATCAGCTCATGAATAGTGTCGACACGCCCCCCTGTCACGCCCTAGTCACGGGCGTGACCAACCCGAAAATTTGCCTATAAATAAGAGCTTCCAGGAAGCTTATTTTGTCCACTTTTTTGACCACTTTGCTTAGGGGAGGTGCTGCCCATTTGGATTCCATACTTATGTAAGGAGAATTTCTCCCCCCTCTCTCTCTCTCTTAGTTTGTATTAGGGTTTTTGCTTTAATAAAATTTGAATTTTTCTCTCTTCATTAGTATGAAAAATCCATTTGAATGCGCCTACTTAAGCAATTTTTCGTTCATCTTTTTGTGTTTCTTTTATGTTTTCATTTTATAGCCTTGATAACTTAGTTAGATTTAGGATTTATCGGCATTTCTAGCCGTTGTGCCGTCCGTTTAGTTTTCATTTTCTGCACTTTTTAGCTTTAGCTTTTTCTTCTTTATCATTTTCATTCATATAGGTTTTATAAAAACTCCCCTAAAAGTGTTCGTTTTTATTTTCTTTAACTTAGGCTCTTAGGAATGTAAAACTTCTCGTTCCTTTTTTTGTTTTATTCTCACTTTTTTGGAGGTTTTATAAAAACTTATGAATAAAAATGTAGTCGTTATAATTTTTCGTCAACTTCATTTTAGCTATTTAATTTCAAAACTTTTTAGTCCCTTTAATTTTTATTTTCACTTTTTATGCATTTCTACCGCATTCTAGCGGTAGAAATGCAGTTGTATTAATTTTTCGAGTACTTTCATTTTGCGTTTATTTGCAAAACAATTTCGCTCGGTTAATTTTTATTTTCACTTTTTATGCATTTCTACCGCATTCTAGCGGTAGAAATGCAGTCGTTTTAATTTTTCAGCAACTTTGTTTTTCTTATTTTTGCAAGTGTGTGTGCGTGTATGAGTTAGGTTTTATTACTTTATTTCAAATTCTGTAGAGTGCGCGTGTGCGTATGCATTTATTTTCGCCTACTCGTTAAGAGTTAAATGGCGCTCTGCTTTCATTTCCTGCCCACTCGTTTGAGTGGGACTTCTCTTTTTACTGCTTTCATTTTCTTCCTACTCACTTGAGTAGGAAAACTTTGTGTGGGTGCGTGTGTTTTCATTTCTGTAGAGTGCGTGTGTGTGTTTTACTTTCAAGTAGAGTGCGTGCGTGTATGAGATAAATTTACTCCCGCCCACTCATTTGAGCCAGAACTTGCAATTTTATCGCTTTCTCAATTATGTAGAGTGTGTGCGTGTAGGTGATAATTTTACCGCTTTATTTATCGCTTTCTTCAATTAAGAAGAGTGGGTGCGTGTGTGCATTTATTTCCGCCTACTCATTTGAGTAGGGCTTGCTTTATTTAATTTTCTTTATGGTTTTAAAGTGTGCATGAGTGCCTGCATCAATTAGCCTTCAATTTATCTAATTGTCCTATTTTTCGTGTTTTCTCTTATAATTGTTCAGTGCTTAATTTAACACTCACGCTTCACCTAAAAATATAAAGCCGTCCCCATACCGATGAGTGGCTAATCTCTATTAGCCTTCGGCATCGAAGAGCATTGAGACAAATAAAATGATTTGAAATAATTAAAAAACTTTATTTTTATTTTTATTTAAGGACTTAAGGTTTACCCCGGGTTAACGACGCATAGGACCACATAATCGATGTGTGGGCTCTATTTCCGTTATCCATACGCGACGCCGAGAGGCTGCACGTATGGACCGATCCCCCTTGGGTAAAGAGAACTGCGTACGCCCCCTCGAAAGAGGAGAAGCGTAGTTCTGCCGGATTGGGTTCCCCACCCAATAGCGGGGTTCTTAGCGTAAAGTGGGCATTAAGAGGAATCCTTCGTCGGTCGAATAGTCTTAATGTTTAGGTGAGCAATATTCCTAGAGATAAGTGCACTCATATTTTTGGAACCCCCACGGCCAAGTGCCTTTTATTAATTTAAAAACAAATTTTAATAATTGTTGAGAATTATTTTAGTCTTAATCCGATTCGATGCCGAGCGTTAACCCGTCATCGAACTAACTTAGTAAAATTCAGCTCTCTTTCTTTTCGTTTTAATTAAACTAAAAAATCCCACCTTACTGATAGTAAGATAATAGTGTTCCTGGAAGAGTAGATATAATCAACGCGTCCCCGAGAATAATACGACCTCGGTATTTTCCCGAATACCGAGTACTACTTGCGATAGGTGCACTTGCCTCCTCTCGTTAGAAAACTCGATCTTCTAACCGGCCTGCGGAATCTGACCATTTCAAACCAACCACAGTAGGTCTCTGTTCCGCGGCCATCACATATCATTATCTATTATAAAATTTTTTCTCATGAGAATTAAATTGAAAATGATTTCAATATTTATATATCACATTCCATACTTCCTTTAGATATTTTTGGCATGGATCTACCCATATTTTGATTACTGAATATTTATAACATACACATTGTTCACTTTATTTGTCCTCACAAATCAAAATTTTCATCTATATTATTGTCAAGTATATTTCCTCTAACGTTTCTCATTTAATTTATTTTAAAAATTCTTTCTATATTTTTCTCTCACATTTCTATTTTCTTATCTTTTGCTAATAACAAAAGCGGGAGAATATCGAAAGAACTAAAAATAATTCTAAATGTTAATGGTGGGTAACTTATATTAAGGGGGAGTAATATTTAAGGTCATTTATTAAGGAGGAGTAATATATTTAATATTTATCTTTTAGGTAATCCATTTAGGGGGAACATGTGCACTTCAAGTACTTATATTACTTATCATATTTTGTGCACTCTATTATACACCTCATAACGGTTTTCTTTCTAAGAGCCTTTGTTATTATCAAAAGGGAGAGATTGTTGGAGCATGCGTTCCACACTCTTTGGTTTGAAAATAACAAATCTCAAATGTATTTGATCATCGTGTGTTTGTGGTGTGCAAATATAACAGGTATAATACTCTAATAATTTTGGATGGGCGACGTACATCAGTTTTTACAAAGTTGAGCTATCGCAAGCAATAGTCACTACTGCCCCATGTTTGTATGATGACGTCAGCCATGTCGTAGGCCACGATTAGAAATGATGGCCATGATGCGCATTATTGGAGATACTGCCTGGCGATATTGTGCTATTGTAGTATGATTGTCCCACGATCGTACACAATATCAAGCATCTCGACACAGTTATTGTAGAGTGGGACACATGTCAACCATTGGAGTTATCGCATGCCATATCTCGCTACTACCTTGCTATAGTGGAAAAACTATAAAATGGCCGAACTTTGGGAATTTGATGTTACACACCTCTAGGAGCCTTGATTTCGTACATCTCCCTCCAGATAACTCCGTGGAACAAGAAAACTTCCTAAGTGTTCGTGAAATCTCAACTGTCAAGAAGGGACCGTTCGTGCATCTCATCTCGGGTGATCTTCATAAGGATTTTTCGGCCTCTTCAGCGCTCAAGACCTGAGGGAGTTTTTATTCTCAGATTATTTTTCCTTTTTCATTCTCTTTGTAATCAATAGAGAATTCATTCCCTTGTGAGTATTGATTAGGCTCGTGTGTGGTTTAGGGGAAAATTATTGTCGTGTGTGCAATGACTAGGTCGTGGTGAGATCTAGGGGGAGGCTAGTTTTTGTATCTATAGAGAGATAGGCTTTAGCCGGCCGGTCTTTAGGAGAAGGACCGGTAAATTAAAAATGGAGTTTTTATATTGTCATCACAACCTCGATTTCAAGTTTTATTGAAATTTTTTGTTTGTAATTTTATCACTTTTGAAATAAACTTGCATTTCGTTTTATCATAAATTTAATATTGATTTATTATAAATATTTGGTTGTGATTAAGCTTTCTTGATTCTATAAAAAATTGGCTAAGTAATCTGTTAATTAAAAATTATAGTTTGCCTTATTCACCCCCTCTGAGGGCGCCTCAAGATCCAACAATGGGCACCCCGGCCACCGGCTGCCCGGGGTTCATTGGCGTGGTCGTCAACGAACCCCAGGAGGCTGGTGGTTGGCAAGCCCTCGGTCGGCGACAGTGGCGGTGGATATGTTGTCTTCGCACAATTCTCACATGGGTTCTCTTCGCATATGAACATGATTCTCTCTGTCTCGCACTCTCTCTCTCTCTCTCTTTATATATATATATAAGGTGTATGGGGTTGCTTCAAAAACGCGGAACCCGTTTTAAAAAAAACACGTCTTTTGAAAATAGTCATACTTTATGCATTTTTAGGAAAAGTATTCAACATAAAAGTTGTAGATCCCGTCGAGATCTACAACTTTAAGGCTGAACACCTTTTGATTTGATGCCATTTAGGAGTCCAATTTGGGCCACGAAAAAAGTCACCCCGAACATATGTACAGACGCCCGAGTTCGGCGTAACTTTTTCGGGACCCAAATCGGGGGCCTAAATGGCTTCAAATCAAAGTGATCAGCATAAACATTGTAGATCTCATCAAAATCTACAACTTTCATGTTGAATATTTTTACTAAAAATGCATGAAAGTCGGCTTATTTTCAAAAGATACGTGTAACCTATTTTTCGCTAAAAATGGGTTCCGTTATATATATGTATATATATATATAGATAGATAGAAGTTGATTATCGTTTAACGCATGCAATTCAAATGAATATCTTCATTTAATATGTTTTAAGTGCTTTTTAGGTGGCAAATAGTTTTACTAAACTTTATATTATTAATCTTTGTTGGAAGAATATATTTATTTAGGGCGCTATTACATGCACATCACTTTTGTCTATGTGCACACAATTGATATGTGCACACCATAAATTTTATTTGCAAGCCAAAATATCAAGTAAACACCATAAATTTTATTTGCATGCCAAATTATTAAATAAACACCAAAATAAAGGTTGAGTTTTTTTACTTCAAGATTTCTTCACTTTTACATTTCAATCCAACAAAAAGCAAACAAAATAAAAAACCAAAATCACAAATCATTTCAACCAATATAACTAAAAATTTGCACGGTACATTTTTAAGTTCATGTAGACATGCACGAACATAAAGATATGAATATTAGTTGTCTTAAAAAAAAATATTTGTAAGTTACTTAAAATTTAATATAAATATATGCACGGTCATTTTGCTTTTTCAAGCTTCCTTTTGGTCGCCCCTTTAAGCGACCCAGAACTAAAGGTTCTACAGCTTGGCTTCTTGTAGGATCTAATAGCTCCCGTAGTTTTATTTTCAATTCATTTTTTTGAATAGCCGATACATCATTGTAATTTTGGAGTAACCCATCCAACTCTACTTGTATATCATGTGAAGCAAGGCAGAAGCTGGGGCAAATGTAGGGTTTCATCTTTCGCGAGAAAATAGGAGCGGGGTGTGTGCTTAGGTTTAATATGGGTGGGATTGAAAAAAGTAGTGGTATTGTTTATTATTAGAGTTTGGTGTGCACATAGCCAAAAGTGGTGTGCAAGTAACATCTCCCTTTATTTTAAGAGTTTAGTGTGCACATAGCCAAAAATGGTGTGCACGTAACATTTCCCTATATTTATAAATGATATACATCATCATGCTCAAGGGAGAATATTAGTATTGGGTACCCCTAAAATTTATAGTATATGAAGATAACCTGAAGTTAAATTTAATGGATGCATCTATCTCACCAAAGCGATTCCATTGAGTGTAAAAAATGCAAAATTGAAGTCTAATTAAAAAAATGAAACAATTGTAGATGCTTATGATCGAATCGAAAAAGGCCAAGTAGGGCATAAACTGGGATAAAATGTAGGAGAATCAACTTAATGACCTCATCTATGTTGGAGCTAATTCCTAATGCATATGAAGCATGTTGGTCCAAGATCGTGAAGCTGCTAATAATTGTTTCTTCTTCATTTTTAATGCAGGATAGACATCACCGCCTACCTGCCACATCGGAGTCCCCCAGGGGGCCCACCTATTGTCAATACCAGGCGGCTTTAACAGGGTCGCGGTTAGTACCCCCAACAAGCTCTCCGCCATGGAGTCACCACCATATGATAGGTTATTGAGGCCGGTGCTTAATCCTTAAAACTCTTAGATAAGAGGCCTTCACTAGTGCCCTCATCATTAACTAACCCGTAGATCAGTTGGTGATGAGGGCGCTTGTGAAGGCTCTAATCTAGGAGGTTTGTTGATCAATCCCCGACCATAACAACCTACCGCATGGTGGTGAATCTGTGGCATAGAGCTGGTAAGGGTGTGCGGGTCACGAACCTAATAAAGATGCCTAGTGTTGACTCTAGATGGGCCACTAGGTGGGACTCCAGCGTGGAAGACAGGTGGTAATGCCTATCCTGCAACTATTTTCCTCTAAACTTAAAAATCATTATTAATGGTTGGAATCTTCTGAGGCATTGCAATGATGTACACTAGTAGAACCTTATAGCTTAGTTCACATAAACATTATACTTGACAAAGAACATTAGGATATTTCAAACAACTTTCACCAAGAAGTCAACTCATCAAATAATCACTCCTTTTCAAGTGGTTTATCAGGGAAAGTGTACCCAATAGGATTTACTTAATAACACCTCCTCTTGGGATGGGTGGTCATTATGAATACGCAACTTGTTCGGAATATTTCCCTTCAATGTTCCTTGGATTTGAAGGTGCATCACCTACAATGCTAAGTGCATATTTTATTTGATAAACCTCTTTCTTTTATATTATTACAAGTTTAAGTTGTTCTAAAACATGGTTAGAACATCTCTAGGTATTACTTCAATGTCTCAGTAGTTGAAGGGACAATCCACTGAGAAGGCAGTCTAGTCTCAGCGGAAGTGCTAAGATGCAGTTGATTTGCCACTAAGATAGAAGCTCTGAGAAAGAAGTCTGGTCTCAGCAGAAATGCAGAGAAGGCAGTCTGGTTTCAGCAAAACTTCTGAGAAGCAGCTGATTTGTGGCAGAGATAGAAGCTAGTCTCAACCGCAGTGGGAAGGCAGTATGGTCTCAGCGGAACCAATGAGGAAGAAACCAGTCTCATCTAAACCGCTGGGTTGTTTTAAAAAAGAGTCGTTATGATGGCGTGATCTATTTTTGGCGGAAGGGAGATAAAGCAAGATAACTTTCTCTATTCCTGGCCTTATCGTGTCAATATAAATTCAAAGAGCAGTTGCTGTACTGAAGGATATAAAAACAACACTTAGGTCAATGGAACAGGAGTTCGGCCAAGAAGTGCTAAGTTCTGAAAAACTGAAATCTGACCTAGCAGAAAGTTCTTCCCGGTCATGAATTTGGAGATGTAAATATTCTTGATAGCTGCGCACTTCAATTTTAAGAAGATAAGTTGTTCTTGCTAATCAGGTTTAGGAGAACATGTTGAGTCACTCTGGACTCAAGTGGTAGATCTTCTTCCTTCTGCTGAAAATAGGAGATCAAGTTGGAGCAAGGGCTTAAGTTATAGAACCATTTTCCAGTTCTGCTCTAAGCCAGTTAACTGCTATACAGGTTCAACAGAAGATAATGGCCGAAGGTTTATTATCTAAGGTCTTCTGTTGTAATAATTTACAAATATTCTTTGTAAGAACATTGTTGTTCTGAGTGTAAGGTCTTGGACCTGAGTTTAGGGATGTTGAGCCTGAGTATAGGGCTATTAAGCTTGAGTGTTGGGTTATCCTCCTAACCTGAGTTGTAGGGCTTCTTGATAGTCCTGAGGAAAGTGACTAGTAGGGTTACTAAGATGTAGGAGTAGAGTGTACTCTGAGTTTGAAGGGTTGTGGCCTGAGGTAGGGTCTTGGAGGAGACTTGAGAGATCCTGAGGGATCTGTGGTGTAAGCTCCTTGAGCTGAGTTTTGGAGGAGGTTGCCTTGTCTAACACATTATTAGAAAGATGGAGAGGGAGAATGGATGTACCCATATCTTGGGGGAACCACTATAAACTATAGTGTTCTTTCTGTGTGTGTTTTTATTGAGCAAAACAACCAAAATAGCTAAGTATAAAAAGAAGAAACCAAACAAACTATTCAATCTCCCCCTCTAGGTGATTTAGATAACAACAAAGTTAACTATCAAGTGGTATTAGAGGTAGATTAGTCAAAAAGGACATAGTATTCTAACCAAATCTTATATAAGGTAGTCTACTATTCCAACTATGTCTGCTGCAGAGGCTCATAAGGAGATGAGCTCTATGAAGTTGCCAATATGCAAAAAAGAGACCTTTGGCATATGGAAGCAAAGGCTGAGGCTTTTCATGGAAGCCTCAGACCCTAGAGTCTATATCACTGTTAAGGAGGGACCTTTTATTCCCTAAAATTCCTCCACTATTGATCCAACTGTAAGAGTGCCCAAGTCATATACTGAGATGACTAGGGATGAAGTGGTTCTTGCTATTATTGATAAGAGAGCTAAAAATATCATAATTAGTGCAATTGATGACTCCACCTTTCAAAACTTTGTGCACGGTGAAACTGCTAAAGAAATATGGGATACACTAAATATGTATATGGAAGGCACTAAAGATCTAAGGGATTATTTGAAATCCCTGCTAAATTAGGAATATGAAGCCTTCAGGCAGAATAACAAGGATATTATACCTGAATGCTATGAAAGATTCTTTAGGGTGGTCAAAAGTTGAGGACCTATGTAAGGGTCTTCAGCAACTATGAGCTAATTGATAAGTTTCTGAGGTTTTTAACTAGAGACTGGGTCATAAAGATCTGTGTCATAAGGGAGGTGGTCAAGCAAGCTGATATACCTTCACATACTCTATTTAGAAAGCTTCTCTCTTATGAGATGTAGCTATCTGGAAGGAAGGAGGAGGAGACCACCATCAAGTCCCTTTCTAAGGAGAGGTATGTGGCTCTTAAAGCTGAGAGCTCTAAGAAGAGCAAGGAGAGAATTCACTCACATCCAAGAAGGCCAGCTGACTCAGAGAATTCTGAGTCCAACACATCTGACATCAATATGTCTGATGGGGAATTTGTTGCCTTATCAAGGCAATTCAAGAAGATGACGAAGAGGAAGCGATGGAAGAGCAAACCTTCCTCCTCTTCAAACTACAAGATGGACAACTGCAGACCTGGAAGGAAGTACTCCAAAGGACATAGGTATGAAACTAAACCCAATAAACATATTTCTACTAATTTTATATGTTTATTTTTCTACAGCAAGCCTTGGCATGTCATTGCTAACTGCCCAACCAAAAGGAAAAAAATAGGTGAAAAGAAGCATTATCATCAAAAGGCCAAGAAATCTAAAAAGACTTTCCTTGCCAAGAAGGAGAAGAGTTGGAGTCAATCTGACTCAGCATCTTCAGATTCTAAAGAAGAAGATGAAGTCTATATTGGGTTGTTTGATATTACTGAAGAATATGATGACTATCCAGCTACAAGGATTGGCATCAGGGACCCTCTATCAAATTCAGACAATGATAATGATGATGATGAAGAAGTAAATGACTATTGTGGATTGATGGCCATGACTGAAGGAGAAAACTGCTAGGAAAATTCTAATCCTGATGAGGTTTTAATATACTCTATCTCCTGCTTTGAATCTGAATTTGAATATGAAACTAGTCAAAATTCTGAAGCACCTTCATTTTGTGGTAAAGGTGGATCAGAATCTGAGGGAGATGTCAATCAACAGATTGACAATTATGGTTTGATCTTGGAAGCTCTAAAGAAGAGCAAGTTGCTTGTCAAAAGATAAGCTAATTAGATTAATTCTCTAAGAAAAGATATTTCTTTGCATACTGAGTCTGCTTCACAGCTAAATCAACTGAGCAAGGAAATATTCAAACTTAAAGCAATCTCAATGATCCAAATCACAACCATAAGTAATAAAAATATATTAATTAAAGATCTAGAAGAAAAGCTTCCTAAAGAGAGGAAGCTAGTGGCCCAATACTCCAAACCAAAATCTGTATTACCACTCATTGACACCTTCATATCCCAAACTAGTAAGAAGGGGTTGGGGTTCAATGAGAAGAATGCCAGAAGAAGAAATAAGGGTAAGGGCACGGTTCTAATGAAGCCTATGATTTCTTTTGAAAAAGGTATTGTTGCCATCCAACAAGTATGACCAAGAAAGCATATATGGTCATTTGTTTAATGATAGATCCAATAGCTTAAGCAAAAATGCTCACAGCTATAGTGAAAGAAAGGGAATGCGCTTGAGTGACTTAAAGGCCCCATATGAGGAAATGCAGATGGCCAATCCTTGACCATTTTTGTTTGGTGCCTAAGCCCCTCACTCAAGGAGAAAGAAGTTGATTCCTCCATGTCCCTTCCAGCAAAATAGATGGAGGCTCTCAATCCTACATATTACTCTCACAGGGAAATATCTGATGTTTTCAAATCATGCATAGCCTCCAAACTGAGACCTGCTTATATTAGTAAGATAATGACTGCTAAGACATACTATAGACAAGCAAAATGCCAAGTTATTGCTGATAGGAACTTGAAGAATGTTGTTGTCTTCTTTAATGAACAAAAAGGTGAAGCTTTCACTTCTAAATCTGTTCAGAAAAGAAGATACAATATTCATGAGTGTTGGTATTGTGATAAAGTTGGACACTAGGCCATAAACGGTTGGCACAATCCCAATGTGCCAAATGCAAAGAGAGGCATTCCTATCTTGCAAAATTTCAAAAGAACTTCATCTTATACTGCTAACAAGTACCTATGACCCAAGATAAATTGGATTCCTAAGGATAAGTGAATTATATTTTGCAGGTTACTTCAAGTACCCTCCTAAATAAGATATGGTACTTGGACAGTGGTTGTTCCAGACACATGACTGGAATAAGGAGCTTATTAAAAGACTATTCTCCTATAAAGAATGAACCAAAAGTCATCTTTGGTCGCTCTGATAGGGGTATCACTAGAGGCTATGGTATGATTACTAATGACATAGTTTCAATAACAAAGGTAGCTTATGTTGAAGGGTTGCAACACAACCTTGTAAGCATAAGTCAACTATATGCTTTGGGCTATGTTATTAAATTCCATAATGACAAGTGCTTGATCAAAAAGTATGGTGCATTATAGGTCATCCTCTCAGGCACTAGGAGTGGGAATGTATATTACTTAAATTTTATTTGCAATAGTTCTTTAACTCTAGTGTGTCTTGTAGATAATGAGAAAGAGTCTCTTTGTGTTAAATGGCACAAGAGACTTGCCCACATTAACTATAAAACAATTAACAAACTATTTTCTGAAAATCTAATTAGAAATAGTCCAAATATAAAATGTGTTAAAACTGGTCCCAATCATGCATACCAAATGGGTAAGCAAACTAGGGCCACCTTTAAGAGTATTGGCCCCAAAGATACTAAAAAAATGTCTTTATCTATTGCATATGGACTTATTTGGTCCTTTTCTTATTCAGAGCCTAGGTAGGAAGTTGTATAACCTATTGATTGTTTATGTCACTCAAGGTATACATGGGTATTCTTCTTTAAGAAGAAGTCAGATACCCTAGATATCTTTATGAACTATGTCAAGGCAGTTCAGAATAAGCTACAATGTACTGTGGTCAAAACAAGAATAGACCATGGTACAGAGTTTTACTCTGGGGCCATGATAAAGTTCTGTCAAGAATTTGGTATTACCTAAGAATTTTCCTCTCCCAAAACTCCCCAACAAAATGGAGTGGTTGAGAGAAGAAATAGGACCTTGATAGAGACTAAAAGAACACTACTTAGTGACTCCTCACTCCTAGAATATTTCTGGGTTGAGGCAATCAATACTTCATGTTATGTTCTAAATAGAGCCTCCATTAATAAGGCCTAGGGGAAACCCCCCTATGAAATTCTAAAGGGCAAACAACCAATAATTTCATATTTTAGAATCTTTGGTTGCAAATGCTACATTTTAAATAATGGAAAAGCTCAACTTACTAAGTTTGCTAAAAAAATGCAATGTTGGTGTTCTTGTTGGATATAGCTCATATAGTAGAGCCTACAAGATATTCAACAAGAAAACCCATATAGTTGAAAAATCCATGCTTGTTGTCTTTGATGAGACTAGCCTACTTTATAAGGGCTAGTCCAACACTCCTATTTTTATAGATAATGATAAGAAAATGCAAGAGCTGCCTATTCAAGACATACCAAACTCAAGCAGGGTTACTTCTGAAATTGAAGCACTCTATAACGAAGCAATCTAGCTAAAGGTGATCAGATTACTGAAGATGCAGATGTTGTAGAAGAAATCCAGCAAGGAGCTGATAGATTGCCTGCAACAACAAGGCATCTGAGAGATCACCGAAGGAATCTCATTATTGGGAATGAAAATCATGGCGTGGCCACAAGAAACAAGGTTCATAATAAGGCCTTATTCATAAGCTTTTTGTCTCAGGTTGAGCCCAATAGGTTTGAAGAAACAAACTAAGATTCCTTTTGGAACAGTGCCATGCAAGAGGAATTACAAAAATTCAAGAGATACAAGGTATGGAATTTGGTGCCAAAACCACAAGGACACAACATCATTGGAACCATGTGGATCTACAGGAACAAGCTAGATGAGAATGATGTAATCATCAAGAACAAGGCAAGGCTGGTAGCCAAAGGTTATATGCAAGATGAAGGAATAGACTTTGAACAAACCTTTGCCCCAGTTACAATGTTAGAGTCCATCAGGATGTTCCTTGCCTATGCTACATACAAGGGATTCAAAGTCTACCAGATGGATGTCAAGTCAACATTCTTGAATGGTAACCTCAAGAAATATGTATATGTAGAGCAACCTTCAGGTTTTGTACATCAAACCCTCATTAATCATGTTTATAAACTAAAGAAAGCTTTATATGGTTTAAAGCTAGCCCCAAAGACTTGGTATGAAAACTTATCTACATTTCTCATCAAGAATAAATTCTTGAGGGGAAAGATAGATAATACATTATTTCTCAGGAAAATAAAGGGTAAATGTCTCCTAGTCCAAATTTATGTGGATGATATAATATTTGGGTCTTCTGATGAAAAACTTTGTAAAAGGTTTGCTAACCTTATGCAGCCGGAGTTTGAGATTAGCAATATAAGAGAGCTCAAGTACTTTTTAGGCCTTTAGGTGAAACAGTCTGATGAAGGTATTTTTATCTCTCAAACTAAGTACACTAGAGAGCTTATTAAGAAGTTTGGAATGGAATCAGCTTCCACCATAAAAACCCCCCATTGGATCCAACATGTTGGTACCCTAGTTTGTTTTGAGTTTAGTCTTCTCCTTTGTGCTCCTTGACCCAAGAAATATCTATGGTCAATGGTTAGGAGTCTAGCTATAGGGTCCTCGCTTTTCCAAATTGAGAATTTGGTTAAGTAGGTTTTTCGTTCGACCATAGTCGAACGCCGTTCGACTATCGTCTATCGACTGATCGACGATCGTCTATCAGTTGGTCGACGCCTTGGTCTGCGCTGATAGTTCGACTATCTGTTGATAGTTCGACTATCTGTTCTGCGCTGATAGTTCGACTATCTGTTGATAGTTCGACTATCTGTTCTGCGCTGATAGTTCGACTATCTGTTGATAGTTCGACTATCTGTTCTGCGCTGATAGTTCGACTATCTGTTGATAGTTCGACTATCTGTTCTGCGCTGATAGTTCGACTATCTGTTGATAGTTCGACTATCTGTTCTGCGCTGATAGTTCGACTATATGTTGATAGATCGACTATCTGTTTGTTTTGATAGTTCGACTATCTTTTGATAGATCGACTATCTGTTGTCTGAGGTAGGTCGACTATCTGCTTGATAGCTCGACTATCTCTGTGCGCTTGATAGCTCGACTATCTGTCCTAGATAGATCGACTATCTGGTAGTTCGACTATCTGTCCTGATAGTTCGACTATCTGCTGCGGTAGCTCGACTATCTGTTTGATAGCTCGACTATCTGGATCGTTCGACTATCTGCCCGGTAGTTCGACGATCTCCTGGCGTCGTTCGACGATCTTCGAAGGTCGTTCGACGTTTTCTGTCTGCCTTTGGATTTTGTATTTATTTATTATATTTAATTATTTAATACATTTTCTGGCACGATATTTTAAGCTGTATGATAAAGTTTCCAGGCATTATTTGCTCTATTCTTATTGCCTGAGTTAAAATCTTTTAAGATAAAGTTGTTTGTCTTATTAGCTGTCTATTTAAATTACTTTATCTGCTGTCAGCCCCTTTATAGCCGTTAGACTGAAAAGTCTTCTTTTGCTATAAAGAGATAGTTTCTGATGTGACTTTATTTAGTCTATCTGATTATTTGATTTAAGCCTGCAGCTTCTTAGAAAGAGGTTTATTCCTTTTTATGGAACGTTTTGCTGCAGAAATATTTCTGTCTTCTTGATATTTACAGCCCAGGTCTCAAGGCTTAGAAGAAGACAAACAATTCAAATGGAAGAGAGCCGTTGCTTGATGATGATATATAAAGAACCCTTTGCAGAAGGATTCTAGCGAGTGAATAGAAGCAAGTGTTACATACATATTCAAAAGCACTCAAGCCTTCATCAAGCTCAAGTTTCCTGCTCTCAGCAAACTCCATCTAACTGAGAAGTGTTAAGATCTTCATCTCTTCTTCACCTGAGTTCTCCTGCTTTCAGGAAGTTCAACTCAGAGTTTCTTTGAAGAAGAAGAAGAAGAAGAATAGCTGCTTGAAGAGATTTCTTTTTGTTATTTATTTTCTTCCTGTAGCTCTTTCCTTCAGAATTTTCTGAAGAGTTTCTGCACTGAAGCAAGACTTCACCTGGACATCTTTGAGCCAGGGGGAGCCTTGATTCTTTAGAGCATTCTAGCTCAGTGCAAGCTTTTTGTGCTTCTCTAATCTATTGTAAAATAGAGAAGACATCTTAACCTTCTTCCCCCTCCTGTACAGGGTTATTACTCCCTTCAAAAGTATCCCTTGGTGGCAGGGCACCTGATCAAAAACCTGTGCTTGGTTTTTAGACACCTGATCAAAAGTCTAAAGGGTTTCTGAATCTACCTGAAGCAGATTCTGTTGGTGGCAGGGCACCTGATCAAAAACCTGAGTGGATTCCTACCGTGTGGGTAGAAGAGTGGACGTACCCAAGTTGTTTGGGGAACCACTATAAATTTCCTTGTGTCGTCTGGATTCAACTGTTTAATTCCTGTACTGTGGCTGTGAATAGATATAACTAGGTTGCTAGTTGCTGTTTAGGTTTTCCAAGCTTTAACTGTAATTACAGTTAGCTTGTGTTTGCACATCACTTGTGTTAGGCTTTAAGGTTAAAACAAAATCTATAATCTCTTCATTCCGCACTTCACTCCAAGGGAGTTGGGTAGACAGTTAAGTTTTGTATTGTGCAAAATTTGATTACTCTATTCACCCCCCCCTCTAGAGTAGTATCTATCCCTTCACTTTCAATTGGTATCAGAGGGAGGTTGACTGACTGTATAGGCTAACACCTAAGTCACAAGATCCTGATAGATACCAAGAGTTTATAGAAATTCACTATCATGGCCCAGTCTAAGGATTATTCTAGCACCAGACCTCCAGCATGCAACTTAGCAAAGTTTGGCATCTGGAAGGCAAGGATCAAACTTTATATGAACTCTATTGATGAGAGTATTTTTGCTTCTCTTTTGTCAGGTCCCCCAAGAGCACCTGCTGCAGCCACTGCCTCATCATCTGATATGAGTGCAGTGCCTCCTCCAGACTATAATGATGAGTACAAGAAGGCCAAAATTGCTGATGCCAAAGCAATGAACATACTGGCTCAGACTATGTCTGATGAAGTGTTCCAGAAGGTTGCTGATTGCTCTTCAGCAAAGGCCATGTGGGACACACTGAACCAGATTGTAGCTGGTTCAGCTGATGAAAGGAAGGACAGGAGGTCCAACCTTATCTCATAGTATGAGAACTTCAAGAAGACTGATGCTGAATCAGTTGAAGCGATGTACACCAGGCTCAGCTCAATCATCAATGAGCTGAGGACCCTGGACAAGGACATATCATTGACAGAGGTCAATGATAAGATTCTTATGTGCTTCCCTAGCACATGGGATCTAAGAATCTGGCCCATCAAAGAAGCCAGAAGTACCAATGAAATCTCAACTGAAGCTCTCCTCGGCAAGCTCAAGTCTTTTGAGCAAGTGCTGAAGACCAGAGAAGCAGAAGCTGAAGCAAAGACCCCCACTCCAACAAGAAAAGAGCAATCTCTAGCTCTTAAGGCTGCAGATGTTTCTGAAGGCAGCCAATCCAATGAGGAACTTATGGCACTGTTTGCCAAGAGGTTTCTCAAGATGGGGAGAAAGGAATTCAGAAAGAAGTCTTCACGCTATGAAGACAAACCAAGGTATGACCGTTCACCTGCTAAAGAAATTATATGTTATGGTTGCAGGAAGCCTGGACACATTTTGCCAGAGTGCCCAGAGGAGAAGAACAAAGACAAGAGGAAAGAAAAGGAGCAGCACAGGAAGCACTCCAAGCCATCCTCCTACAAGAACAAGAAAAAGGAGAGAGGTTTCATTGCTGAAACCTGGAGTGATTCTGATGAAGAATCATCCTCATCAAGCTCCAGTGAAGATGAGGAAGAGAAGAAGGCCAAAGAAGTTTGCCTCATGGCAATAGATGCCTGCAGCAACCACTCTGCTGCAGAGAGTTCTGAATCTGATGAAGAGATGCCTACTGAAGATGAGGTACTTTCATCTTATGATTTTACTTCAGAAGAGTTTAAGTTAGATTTTAAATCTCTATGTTTAGATTTAATTAGTTCAGAAAAAGAGATAAAAGAACTTAGAAATAGGCTAGCTGACTCTGAATCAATAGCCTCTGAAAATGTTAGGTTAAAGGAAGAACTCACTACTTGTAGTGAAGAAATCAAATTTCTTAAAATAGAATTAGCTAAGTCTAAGAGATTAGAAGAGTCCCTTAATGGTAGAAGCCTTAAGCTGTTAGAAATTACCAGCATGGCTAACACTAGGACAGGAAATGATAAATTAGGCTTAGGAGCTTCTCCAAGTGAACCCCCAATCTTGCTTAAAAATAACCTTTCAACTCCAGTGAACTTCATTTCAGCTAGTGGAAAGAAGAACACTGAGCAAGTAAACCTTGTAAATAAAACATTAAATAAGGCTAAGAGAGAAAAGAGAAAGAAGTTTTTCAAAGAAATGCAAAGAGCGTCGAACGCCGCTCGACGATCGGATGCTCCATGGTAGAACGAAGCTCGACGATCTGAGCGCCCATCGTCGAACGTCGATCGACGATTTCAACATGATTTTCAAAATCATAATCAGTATCATAGAAACCTAAATGAAAATAGAAACCCTAGGTTTGTTGACCCATCATCTGCATGGAGAATCCCACCTAGGAGATCTCACCCTCTAGGCTATCACCCTCAGCCTGCATTCTCTTATATTTCCAGTTTTTCTTATGTGAAAAACAAGGGACCCAAGGTTACCTGGGTCCACTCTGTCTAAATAATTGTTTTGCAGGTGAAGGCCTATCCAATCACTCAAAATAAGTGGTATTTGGATAGTGGATGCTCTAAGCATATGACAGGAAACAAAGAGCTTCTGTCCAAGTACAAAGCTAAGCTCGGCCCAAAGGTTATCTTTGGAGACTCCAGCTGTGGTCAGACAGAAGGATATGGCAAGATCACGATTGGAGCTGTTACATTCAAGAGAGTTGCTTATGTCAATGGACTGAAGCATAATCTGATTTCAGTTAGCCAGCTATGTGATGCTGGCTACCAGGTTTCTTTTTCTAACTCCTCTTGCAATATTACTTTAAATAATAATGTTGTTTTAATAGGTAATAGAATAGGCAATATATATTTAGTAGATTTTAATTCATCTCACTCTGAAATCTGCCTGTTTAATGAATTAACCCTTAATAATAATTCTTTATGGCATAAAAGGCTTAGTCATGTAAACCTGAAAAATATATCTAGGTTATCTAAGCACAACCTTGTTAGAGGCTTACCTTCTTGCCCCTACAAGAAGGAGAGTCTATGCAAGGCTTGTCAGCTAGGCAAGCAAACCAAGAACTCATTTAAATCTGTAAATAAAAGTGATTCTCCTAGAATCCTGTATTTATTACATTTGGACCTTTTTGGCCCAATAAATGTACAGAGTTTAGGAGGGAAGTATTACACTTTAGTAATTGTAGATGACTTCTCTAGGTTCAGTTGGGTTTTCTTTTTGAGAACTAAGTCTGATAACTTCAAAGCCCTTACAGACTTTCTACTTTGTGTGCAGACTGAGTACTCTACTCATGTGGCCTTGATCAGAAGTTATCATGGTACTGAGTTTGACTCTCTTCTCATGCAAGAATTCTGTGAGAGAGAAGGTATCAAACATAGCTTCTCAGCTCCTAGAACTCCCCAACAAAATGGGGTAGTTGAGAGGAAGAATAGAACACTAATTGAAGCTGCTAGCACATTGTTGGCAGATGCTAACATGCCTCTATCCTATTGGGCAGAAGCTGTTAGTACAGCCAACTATGTCTTGAATAGAAGTTTGATACACAAACTTAAGTGTAAAACTCCTTATGAGTTGCTTAAAGGAAAGAAACCAAAAATTAATTACTTTAGAATTTTTGGCTGTATTGTGTATATTCATAATAATAATAAAGAATATATTAGAAAGTTTGAAGCAAAAGCTTCAATGGGAATCATGCTTGGATATTCCCAAGTAAGCAAAGCTTATAGGGTTTATAACAAATCAACCTGTAAGATAGAAGAATCTGTGCATGTGACTTTTGATGAGTCTCAGATGTTTTACAAGGAGAAAGAAAATTCTCCTTCCTCTAGTTCTTTGCAGGTACATGATGCCCCTCAAGAAATCCTTCAACTTTCAACTCTTCAGATCACTGAATCAGACAGTGATGAAGACATTGCTGAAGCTGTTGAAGCTGTTGTTGTTCCACCAACAGTAGATCAAATTCCTCCTGAGGAATTAATCCCAACTGTTGCTGAAGATCACATCCCACCTGCTGATATTGTCACACTTAGAGATCACCCTACATCTCAAGTGATTGGAGACATATCAGCTGGTGTGCAAACAAGACATCAATTAAGACAGGATGTGATGCATGCTTGTTTCCTCTCACAGGTTGAGCCCCTCACCTTTAAAGATGCAGAGCTAGATCCCCACTGGATCATTGCAATGCAAGAGGAACTCAATCAGTTTGAGAGGTGTAAAGTTTGGACTTTGGTTCCAAGACCTAAAGGCCAACTGATCATAGGCACCAAGTGGGTGTATAGAAACAAGTTAGATGCAAATGGAATAATAGTAAGGAATAAAGCTAGGCTTGTAGCTCAGGGCTACAGACAGGAGGAAGGTATAGACTATGACCAAACCTTTGCTCCTGTTGCAAGGCTAGAAGCAATAAGGATCTTCTTGGCCTATGCAGCCTACATGAAGTTTAAGGTGTTCCAAATGGATGTCAAAAGTGCATTCCTAAATGGTGAGCTTAAGGAAGAGGTGTTTGTTAAACAACCACCAGGGTTTGTTTCATCAACTCAGCCTTCTCATGTTTTTAAGTTGCAAAAAGCTCTTTATGGACTAAAGCAAGCTCCTAGGGCCTGGTATGAGACCTTAGCTAGTTTTCTGTTAGAGCACAACTTCACTAGGGGAGTAGTTGATAGAACCCTTTTCGTTAAGCATCACAAGGACACAATCCTGTTAGTTCAAGTGTATGTAGATGATATTATCTTTGGCTCCACTGATCCCAAACTTTGCAAAAAGTTTTCCAACTTGATGCACTCTAAGTTTGAGATGAGTAGCATGGGTGTGCAGTCTTACTTTCTTGGTCTCCAAGTTAAGCAAGATGCTGATGGTATCTTCATCTCCCAATCCAAATATGCCAAGGAATTGGTAAAGAAATTTGGGATGGCTGATGCTTCAGCAATGCCTACACCCATGGCTACTAATGTAGTTATTGATTCTGATGATCACGGCAAGCCAGTTGATCAAAAGAATTATAGGGCCATTGTTGGTTCCCTATTATATCTAACTGCAAGTAGGCCAGATATAATGTTTGCTACATGCCTTTGTGCTAGATTCCAGGTCAACCCCAAGGAATCTCATCTGATTCTTCTAAAAAGAATCCTGAGATACCTGAAAGGATGTCCAAATCTAGGACTTTGGTACCCAGCTGAGTTAGAGTTTGAATTAATTGGATATTCTGATTCTGACTATGCTGGTTGCAGAGTTGACAGGAAGAGCACCTCAGGAACTTGCCAGTTCCTGGGAGAGAGATTGGTCTCTTGGTTCTGTAAGAAGCAGGCTTCTGTCTCAACTTCAACTGCAGAGGCTGAATATATAGCAGCTGCCAGTTGTTGTTCACAGATCCTGTGGATTCAAAACCAGCTTGTGGATTATGGTTACTCACACAAGAACACCAAGATCATGTGTGATAGTACCAGTGCCATCTCAATTGCACAAAATCCAGTGCACCACTCTAGAACGAAGCACATTGAGATTAGGCACCATTTCCTGAGAGATTGTGTGGAAAAGAACAAGATCTGTCTTGAGTTCATATCCACTGAGTTTCAGAGAGGTGATATATTCACCAAGCCTTTAGATGAACAGAAGCATCTGTTCTTTTTAGTCCAACTAGGCATGATCAATGGACGAGACTAAGTGTGACGATATCTGCCTATGTTGAGGTCTGCTTGAAGATCGTCGAACGATGATCGAAGATCGTCGAACGGATTGAGCCTATCGTCGACCTCTGGTTAATGATAGCTTATCTGTTTGAAGATCGTCGATCGACGTTCGACCATCGTCGAACAGGCTGAGCTCATCGTCGATCTCCGGACGTCGACAGCCTGTTGCTTGAGAAGCCAGAAATAGTCGAACGATTGTCCGACTACTCTGCTTCTGAGCCGATCGTCGAACGGCCGTTCGACTATCGGTTCAAGATCTTTTTAAATAGAACGACTATATCCGGTTCAATATAAAGCCGATAGTCGACCTAGGTTAAAAGATCTGTTGCTTTATCGTCGACGGAACGTGCCCTTTCGCATTCTGCTTTCCCGCTTGCGATTTTATGCCGCTCCGTCCTCTTCGTCTTCCTCCTCCTTCTCGCGTTTCTCCGGCGAATCCATGGAGATTTCCCCTGCTGTTCTAGCCGTAGTCAAGTTCGATGCAGGATTCAGTGTAGATTTTGAAGCTTTCAGCAGTTGCGATGCCGGGATAGTGGAAGTCCTCCAGCTCTGCAGAGATCAAGGTTTAGAGAAGCTGATGTCTGAAAGGATCAAGATTAACATTCCAGAGATAAAATAATGGGCTTTCACGTCGTCTTCCACAGACGATTCGATGATCGGTACCATCGGCGGATTAGAAGCTATCCTAACTCCGGCCGTTCTTTCTGATGTTTTTGGTTTAGTTATTGGTGATGAAGATTATGAGCAAGATGCTCAGGAGTTCGGAAGGATGCTGGTCGAGCTGGGACATACCGAGGGCATTCCCACCAAGCTGCTCAAGGTAAACTTTCCCTTCAAGATCAAGTTCCTCGCTGAGGTAGTCGGAAAAGTGCTTCTGGGCAAGCACTCTGCCCATGATAACATAACAAGACAGCAATTCGCACTTATGTGTGCAATTGTTAATAGGAAAAGGATCGATTGGGCTGCTGTTCTGTTTGATTTAATCAGGAAGAAGACAGGAAAGAAGGAAGTTACCCTGGGAAGAGTTATTGGAATTTTCCTGAGGAGAAATTCCCCCAGCTGCTGAGTTCTGCCGCAACAACCATCAATGCCAGCAAGAAGATGGATCCCCATCTGTTCTCAAAGTGGAAGAGGACATTCGTGAAATCTGCTCCAGCGCAATCTGAGGACACAAGGACTGCTTCAGTCGCTCCTCAACCTAGTGAAGCTGGCTCAGCTCTCCCTTCCTCCTCCTCTGCTTTGCCGTCTGCTTCAGTTGAAGTACCATCAACTTCAGCTGAGGTACGACCTTCTTCTTCTGCTGCACCTGAAACAACTATGGTTGTTCCTCGGTCTCCTCCAGCCTCTCCTCTCCCTGCTCATCTGGCTAGGATATCTGCTCCTAGTTTTGATTTGCTAGGATCAGAGAGATTCCCTACTCCTCCTGCATCTCCTCATGCATCTCCTGTTAATTCACCAGTTCATTGTCCATCCCCTGCTCCCTCTCCTGCCGTATCTCCAGTTCGATCTCCTGTTCACACCATCCTCCATCCCAGCACATCTACCATATCTGCTGCTGCTCCATCCACCTCTCTTCCATCATCTTTTGAAATCTCTCCTGAGATTATCATTCGCATCGTGGAGCTGATTACCCCGTCAATCAAAACCATGATTGACGAGGCAATCGCTCCCCTTGCTGCCTCCATTGACCGTCTAACTGCCTCCATCCAATCCTTTTCCCAATCAGCTGAGCCATCTACCTCTAGGGGCCTGGTTTCAGTAGCTACTGAAATCAGGCAGGGGGAGATGTTCAATGAAGATGTCTCAGACCTTCCTGCTTCCCCTCCAGCTGAAATAGAGATAGCTCCAGATGTTGTCGTATCTGTCCAGCCAGAATCTGCTCAAGTTGAGCCAGAAGAAGTTCCAGATGTTGTTATGTCTGTTCAGGAGGAGACAGCTCCTGCTGAGGAAGAGATTGTTCCAGCTGAGGATGTGGTAACTCCAGCTGAGGAAGAGATTGCTCCAGTTAAGCAAGTTGTAGCTCCAGTTTTGACTGAGAAAGAAATATCAGATGGAATATTGCTATCAGAAATTGCAGTGAAAGTATGCTTAGAAGATCTAACCTCTCCTATGATTGCCAGATTCCTGGAAGGAATCATAACCTCTTATCTGAATGAATGCTGGGAGATGGTTAAATATGAAGGTAACGCTTTCATTCGTTTTGTCGATGAATCTATTAATTTGATAGTATGTGAATACCTTGAAGGTATGATTCAAGTTTATTTAGCAGATCTGTATTCGTAATTTTACAGATATTATTAAAGAAGATTTAATTGATCAAATCATAGCAGTAGTTTCTGTGGCTGACCCAAGTATTCCTGCTACTCAAGTAGACCCTGAGGTGGAATCCTTCTTAGATAATAAAGAAGAGGAATCTGAGAAAGAGGAAGTCAAAGTTGACTCTCCAGTTCTGAGTATGGAAGAAGCTAAAGCAAGAGCAGCATGGGACTTAAGAGTCTTATCTTTAAAAGAAAAAGAGAAAGATTTGCAATTTGAGAAGTCATCCATCTGGGATGACTCTCCTGGTTTAGATTTAGACTCCCTTCTGGCTTTGGATGCCATGGAAGAAGAAAGGGAGAAATCTGCTTCAAAGCTTAAAGAAAAGGCTGTCTCAGAAGCCTATGATCCCTATGAGAACCCTCCATCATCCCATTCTGATGATGATGATGATTCTGATATGTCTGAAAAATCAAAGAAAAAGAAATCTGCTGCTAAGAAAAGAAAAGCTGTTCCTCCTCCTCCTCCAAATAAGGATAATGACATTCCCTATTATATTTTGAAGGGCATTGACCCCAAATCTAAAGATTTTCAGCATTGGATGACGTTTTCGAAAAATCAGCAAAAAAAAAGGAAGAGAACTAAGAGGTATGACAGTCCAGTCTCCAGATGGACTCCCAGAGGTCCTCCTCCACCTCCAGGTGCAGGAGCCTCTGGGAATCTACCTGCTAATCAATCTGCAGCCTATGGAAAATCTGCGTCTGCTCAGCACCAACCAAGACAAAGTCATCAAAGTTCGCAAAGCAAATCATCTTATGGATCTCAAAGACCAATGAAGGAGGTTGTGGCCCAAAGACCAACTTTTTCCCCACCTCCTTCTCCAGTTCAATCTAAGAAAAGTGTTTCAAAAGGTAAATAGTTTACAGTGTTTTAAAACCTTCTAGCAAGTCCCTTTTGCTAAGTTTTCTAATGTCTTATCTAGATATAATAGCTGAAGCTGCTTCTCCAGAGCCCGTATATGAAAATCCTGAGCTCGATCCTAATTTTAGGATGGCTCGCTTTCAAGAGCTTGTAGGAGCAGCCCAAATAAGAAAAGCAAGAGCCGAAGGTAAAGATACGTCTGGCTTTACTACTATGTCAGCGTACAGAAAGAAAGAATTTGAGAAATTCCAAGTCAATCCTGAGATATTTGATCCAGCAAAGTACATGGAAAAACATCCTGAAGCTGTTGTCCCCAGAGCTACAGAACTAAAGATTATTGGGGCTCAGGATCTGAAGATATCAAAGAAGGAATCAGATGACCCTCTTCGAAAAATTTCCTTTGTCTCTAGTTCTTCTGATCCATTACCTGACCCTAAAGATTCTTGATAGTTTGATTAAACTGCTGTGTTATATTTATTTATCTGATTGATAATCTGCCAGTTTATTGCTATCTATCTGTTGAAATTATTTTGTTTATTTTATTGCTAGCTGTTTTAGTTTTTGAGAGACTTAACTCAAATAGGGGGAGATTGTTGGTACCCTAGTTTGTTTTGAGTTTAGTCTTCTCCTTTGTGCTCCTTGACCCAAGAAATATCTATGGTCAATGGTTAGGAGTCTAGTTGTAGGGTCCTCGCTTTTCCAAATTGAGAATTTGGTTAAGTAGGTTTTTCGTTCGACCATAGTCGAACGCCGTTCGACTATCGTCTATCGACTGATCGACGATCGTCTATCAGTTGGTCGACGCCTTGGTCTGCGCTGATAGTTCGACTATCTGTTGATAGTTCGACTATCTGTTCTGCGCTGATAGTTCGACTATCTGTTGATAGTTCGACTATCTGTTCTGCGCTGATAGTTCGACTATCTGTTGATAGTTCGACTATCTGTTCTGCGCTGATAGTTTGACTATCTGTTGATAGTTCGACTATCTGTTCTGCGCTGATAGTTCGACTATCTGTTGATAGTTCGACTATCTATTCTGCGCTGATAGTTCGACTATATGTTGATAGATCGACTATCTGTTTGTTTTGATAGTTCGACTATCTTTTGATAGATCGACTATCTGTTGTCTGAGGTAGGTCGACTATCTGCTTGATAGCTCGACTATCTCTGTGCGCTTGATAGCTCGACTATCTGTCCTAGATAGATCGACTATCTGGTAGTTCGACTATCTGTCCTGATAGTTCGACTATCTGCTGCGGTAGCTCGACTATCTGTTTGATAGCTCGACTATCTGGATCGTTCGACTATCTGCCCGGTAGTTCGACGATCTCCTGGCGTCGTTTGACGATCTTCGAAGGTCGTTCGACGTTTTCTGTCTGCCTTTGGATTTTGTATTTATTTATTATATTTAATTATTTAATACATTTTCTGGCACGATATTTTAAGCTGTATGATAAAGTTTCCAGGCATTATTTGCTCTATTCTTATTGCCTGAGTTAAAATCTTTTAAGATAAAGTTGTTTGTCTTATTAGCTGTCTATTTAAATTACTTTATCTGCTGTAAGCCCCTTTATAGCCGTTAGACTGAAAAGTCTTCTTTTGCTATAAAGAGATAGTTTCTGATGTGACTTTATTTAGTCTATCTGATTATTTGATTTAAGCCTGCAGCTTCTTAGAAAGAGGTTTATTCCTTTTTATGGAACGTTTTGCTGCAGAAATATTTCTGTCTTCTTGATATTTACAGCCCAGGTCTCAAGGCTTAGAAGAAGACAAACAATTCAAATGGAAGAGAGCCGTTGCTTGATGATGATATATAAAGAACCCTTTGCAGAAGGATTCTAGCGAGTGAATAGAAGCAAGTGTTACATACATATTCAAAAGCACTCAAGCCTTCATCAAGCTCAAGTTTCCTGCTCTCAGCAAACTCCATCTAACTGAGAAGTGTTAAGATCTTCATCTCTTCTTCACCTGAGTTCTCCTGCTTTCAGGAAGTTCAACTCAGAGTTTCTTTGAAGAAGAAGAAGAAGAAGAATAGCTGCTTGAAGAGATTTCTTTTTGTTATTTATTTTCTTCCTGTAGCTCTTTCCTTCAGAATTTTCTGAAGAGTTTCTGCACTGAAGCAAGACTTCACCTGGACATCTTTGAGCCAGGGGGAGTCTTGATTCTTTAGAGCATTCTAGCTCAGTGCAAGCTTTTTGTGCTTCTCTAATCTATTGTAAAATAGAGAAGACATCTTAACCTTCTTCCCCCTCCTGTACAGGGTTATTACTCCCTTCAAAAGTATCCCTTGGTGGCAGGGCACCTGATCAAAAACCTGTGCTTGGTTTTTAGACACCTGATCAAAAGTCTAAAGGGTTTCTGAATCTACCTGAAGCAGATTCTGTTGGTGGCAGGGCACCTGATCAAAAACCTGAGTGGATTCCTACCGTGTGGGTAGAAGAGTGGACGTACCCAAGTTGTTTGGGGAACCACTATAAATTTCCTTGTGTCGTCTGGATTCAACTGTTTAATTCCTGTACTGTGGCTGTGAATAGATATAACTAGGTTGCTAGTTGCTGTTTAGGTTTTCCAAGCTTTAACTGTAATTACAGTTAGCTTGTGTTTGCACATCACTTGTGTTAGGCTTTAAGGTTAAAACAAAATCTATAATCTCTTCATTCCGCACTTCACTCCAAGGGAGTTGGGTAGACAGTTAAGTTTTGTATTGTGCAAAATTTGATTACTCTATTCACCCCCCCTCTAGAGTAGTATCTATCCCTTCACTTTCACAACACTTCCTTGTACAAACATATGTTAGGTGAAATCATGTGTTTGTTCTAGGTAACATGTGTTTGTGCTAGGTATCAAGCATGCCCTAAAAAATCTCACTACTCAATAGAAAGCATCTAGTTGTCTACCTAAATCACCTAGAGGGGGCGAATAGGTGAGCTCTACATCTTTTAGCAGAATAAAAATTTATAATAAACAAATACACAGAAGCACAACAAAGAAATAAGGATTTAAAGTGGTTTCCCAAGTTGGGTACGTTCACTATCCCGCCTTGCCTATCTAGCACTTCGGGCTAGACTCGACTACTTCACAAAAACTCAGATTATCACAATCTTACACCTCGAAGCCTCAACTCCTATAACTCGGAGACAACTCTCTGATAACTCGGAGAACAACCTTTCCTACAACTCGGAGAACAACCTCTCCTATAACTCGATCCAATAAACAAGGATCTACAAACTCGGAAGTAGAAACTTCATATAATAAGAAAATAGTTTTGTACAACTTTCTAGATTGAGAACAATATTCTTCTTTAGATCTGAATGGATTCAATCTTCTACTTTCTTGTAGAATAGATCTTGAAATAAAGTTGAAGGAGAAGACTTGAAAACTTGAAAACCTTGATCTAAAAACCTTTTGGAATCCTACTAGATCAAGAATACCTTTGTAGAATCAGAAAGCAGTGATCTGTCGAATTTCATCTTGATTAAAATCGATGATCATGAACTTTGAAGTCATCGGGTTGAACGTTTCCGACCACAGTAGATCGGGAAAGTAAAATCTCGATTGTTTCATGATTTTGAAAATTAGGTCTCTTAGAGATAAGCGATTCTTGTCATACTTAGCTATCCGTAAATATAAAATGTAATCCTTGGTATTTATAATGGATTCATTCTCAATTTCTAGAAATATCCTTCCAAAAACGAGCATCACATACACTGTACAAGACCATCATTTTGAAACAGAACCCGTCGGAAAAATCGAACAAAAAAAATCGTTATGTCCATTCATCGAAATGACTCGTGTCATACCTAGAACACTCGACAAATTGGTTCACCACTCGATGAATTTGACTAGTGCATTTGACGAATTAAACAAGATCATTCGACGAAATATACAAGATCAGTCGACAAATTTTAATTAGTCGAAAATGAGACCAGAAGAAAATTATCTATCAACTTTCATTGGACTACTCGAGAACATTCGACGAATTCATTGAGTATTCACACGATGTCTCGACGAATGACACGAGATTTCACGTGTATACTAGACAAATTTAACTTAGCCATTTCTGAAGAAGATTTAAGAAACCATCAGAAATTTCTCGAGTAAACTCGATGAATTCTACGAGTATTCACGTGATGTCTCGACGAATGACAGGAGACTTCACGTGCATACTCGACGAATTTTACTTAGGAAATTTCCGATTCTTCCTGAACTCAATAACATTTTATTTCTTGATTCCTATGCAATTGAAAATAAAGTAATCCCAATAGAGAGATTACACATGAGTCTACATAATGTCCTACAAAATGAGGGATTATATTGCATAGTCCTGTGTTGCATGACTTATTGTAATCTGACATTAGTGTGTACTTGGCAATGAAATCATACAATAACATAACTTGAAAGCATTTTCAAATACAACTCAATTCATCTTAGTTCAAGGGGGACTTATTAAAATTAGGGTTATTTTGAAAATGATACTGAAAATCAACTACAAAGAGGATTTTGAGATACCTTAAGGGCAGCCAACATCTTGGCCTTTGGTACCTTAGAAATATTGGCTTTGAACTAATTCGCTATCCAGATGCAAATTTTACAGGTTACAAGGAAGATAAGAAGAGTACAAGTGGTACTTGCCAATTCCTAGGAAGGATACTGATCTCATGGAGCAGTAAAAAGCAGACTAGTATGGCAATATCCACTACTGAGTCTGAATATATATCTACAGGGAGCTACTATGCACAAATCTTGTGGATACATCATCAGCTAGAGGATTACAACCTCAAGATAAGTCATTCTCCTTTATATGTGACTATTCCAATGAAATTTCCATTGCTAAGAATCCTGTCTCTCATAGCAGGACTAAATATATATCAATTAGATATCATTTTATTAGAGAACGTGTAGAGAGTGAAGATATTTGTCTAGAATTTGTCTCCACTGACAATCAAGTTGTTGATATCTTCACTAAGCCATTGGATGAAGCTAAGTTCAATCACTTTAAAATTGAGTTAGGAATGCTAAATGTAGAACAATTCACTTACATTCCAATTGATATTTCATCATGTGCTATTCCAGTTATAGAATAATTTTCTCTATAGTTCAGATGTCATCTCATCATGGTTTGAAATCATGTTAAAAAAATCAGTTATGAAGTTAGAATAACATTAATTAGTCATCTTAACTAGCTAGAAATGAGCAGAAACATTGTTAGGTTTTGATAGCTGCTAGAAAATACTTAGTGGAATGTTAGGTTAACAACCTTAATTAAAAATTCATGAGTCAAAAATGACCCCTTTTTAATTATAGTTGTCTATCAAATTGGTTTGCCATATGTGCACTATTAGACAATGAGGTCAGCTGAGAATGTCTCAGCTGAACCGCTGGGACCGATGAGATAGTCTTAGCGGTATATACTTATTACCCTGTCCTAGCATATTATCAATCTGTCTCAACTCAACCGCTGAGACGGGTTGATTAATTAAAATCAATTCATTTTAAGCTGTAAAAAACAATCCAAATAATCTTCTAGGTTGACCCCTCATTTCCAAATCTCTTCCTATAAATATATCTAAAGTAAATTGAAAGCCATTAAACCCTTAATCCTTTCTAGTCATCGAGACCGACACTTCCTTTCTACCGTCTCAGTGTCAAGTCTTTCAGAGGAAATGGCACCAAAATCTACCAAAGATCTGCAGGAAGAATATGAGATTGTTAGGAATGGTTTCTTTCATGTGTCAGAAAAGATTAAAGAATTTTTTGGGATGCTTGATTCCCAGGGTTAGATTATATTCTCTCTGAACAATCTCCCATTCTAAAGACAGAGGTTCTAGAGTTTTATACCAATGTAAAACCCTCTCCCTCCAAAACTTCACTAAAATCCAAAGTTGGAGGTGCAAGGATTAAGATTACTCAAAATAGGTTAGCAAAAGCCCTTTAGTTTCCTTCATTCGAGAGTGATAAAGAAGATGAGATTTTTAACAAGGACAGAGACAATGCACTGTTGTTGGGTATTGCATCCACAATAGCCCGGATTTGAAGAAGAACCTGATCAAGCTAAGGTGAATTAAGATGTATTTGATATGTCTTTTTCAAGTTGTGCTTGCAGCTATTTCATGCCAAATACACACCAATGTCAGGGTACAGTGGGTCAATAATAACGAGCCTATGCAACGTAATACCTCGTTGTATAGGTCAATGCGTTGATCCACGTGTGTTATCTCTATTGGGTGTACTTATTCTCAAGTACAGGTTTAAGGAAGACAAAGAGCAGAAGATGGAGCAAGGAAGAGTCAAAGACCAAGCTCTCAAAGGAAAGGAAGAAGGAAGAAAAAGGAGGAAAATTTTTCTAAGTATAAGTCGACGGGAATCGTGAGTCATACCCGTCGACATCGACGGGAATCGTTGTTAATTCCTGCCGACATCAACGGGAATGATCAGTGATTCCAGCCGACATCTTCCAGCCGGCCAGAATTCTCCCAAGGCAAAATTGATGGGAATCACAGCCGATTCCCGCCGATGTCGACGGGAATCACCAACGATTCCTGCCGACTTTTCCTTGGGCAAATTTCCGCAGCTTTCTGATCCGTGTCGGGTCGCCATGAACAGTATGAACCGAAGTTCCGTTCTTTCCTTGGTGGGTCCGCCAACGGCTATGTTTGGGATGACTAGGTATAAATACCTAAGTGATTTTCAAAATCAGAGAGAGACACGGGAAGAAATTAAAAACTCTAATTTCACATAGTCGGTTGAATCAGGCAGGTCTCCTGTCGCACGCAGATCGCAGCTTACCGCCAATCGCTCGAAGGAAGAACTGAAGCTAAGCCTCGGTCCCTCGCTTCTCTCTTGAGATCTCTTGTTTCTTCGATTCTTTGACTGAGACTAGTTCTCCATTCCGAATCATTGAAGACGAATTATCCAACTGAGATTGATCGGTGACCTAGTAGCTTACTTCGTCAAGAAGTTCAGATCTACACCGCATCGCCGACGCACTTGCTTGCCACCGTCGATCAAGTCAAGATCCGATCAAAGAGAGAAAAACCAAGTGTGGATTCTTCGTCATTTTTGTGCAAGCTCTCTACGAACGAAGAAGGACCTTGGGTTTTCCAAATTGCATTGTTTGTATTTCTTATTTACATTCAATTTTTGTAAGGAATTTTATTCCTAGTTGTAAGGGTTGGGTGCAACCTGCTTTGGTGGAGTGTTGACTCCTTGTTGTAGGAAGGGTTCCTTCCGAGTTGTAGGAGCTTGGCTCTGAGTGGAGAGATTGGATTTCAATCTTATTTTGGAGGAGTTGTCGTGTCGTCCCCGTATGGGAGATAGGCGAAGGGGAGAGTGGACGTACCCAAGGTTGGGGAACCACTGTAAATTACTGTGTGTTTTATGTGCTTGGTTTGTTTAATTGTGTTGGTAATTTTTAATTCCGCAAAAGACGTCACTGCACCTCTTCACCCCCCCTATAGGTGGATTAGGCTGACACTAGACACTTTCAAGTGGTATCAGAGGGAGGTTACTCGTCAATAAGGTTAACACCTTGAGTAAAATCCTTCTTCTAGTGTCAAAAGATTAGAGCATGGACGGGTTCAAGAACACCGGAAAGATTACCGTTTGCACTAAGGCAAACTTTCCTATCTTGAAAGAAAGGATCAGGTACTACATGGAAGCAGTCGACCCCCGACTTTTAATGACAGTGGAGGAGGGACCCCAAATTCCTATGATCAACTCTACAATTGATCCTACAAGGAAGGTACCTAAGAAGATCATGGATCTGGACAAAGATGAGATTGCTCTCTACGGTCTGGACAAGAAAGCCAGAAACATTTTAGTTAGTGTCGTTGATGATTCTATGCTTCAAAACTTCATCCACTGCAGAACTGCCAAAGACATTTGGCAATCCTTGATAGTGCTGATGGAAGACACTGATGAAGTAAGGGACGATAGAAAATCCCTTCTGAACCAGAAGTATGAGGCCTTAAGATAGGGCCCAAGGAAGAGATCACAGACACATTCGAGAACTTCCTCAATATTGTCAATGGCTTGAAGAATTAAGGCAGGACTTTCACTAATGGCGAGCTGAACGACAAGTTCCTGAGATCCTTAACAAAGGAATGGGACAACAACATTTCCGCCATTAGGGAGTTTGGAAGACTTGCTGAAAGCGATCCTCAAATCCTCTTCGGGATGGTCCTATCTTATGAGCTTCAACTCAATACCATAAAAGCTGAAGAAGAGGCCAACAGACCTTCCTCGAAAGAGAAGAATGTTGCGTTGAAGGCAAATCACTCAAGGAAAGGCAAGGCGGTAGCATCAGCCTATTCTAAGGGAAAGGCTGAAGAAGAAGATACTGAGCCCAGCTCGTCAGTCTCAGAGCTATCTGAAGAGGAGTTCTCTCTTATCACCCGAGAGTTCAGGAAGTTCCTCAGGATGAGAAATCAGAGAAAAGTAGACGGCTCATCCTCCAGAAGAACACATCAGTCAGATGATCGTCAAAAGAAGAAGAATTATTCTTCAGACAGGTATGATTCTAAACCGAACAAATATCATTCTGCTGATATTATTTGATTTGGTTAAAATAAGCCAGGGCATGTTAATGTTGATTGCCCTCAAAAGAGAAAGGACAAGAAAAAGGAAAAAAAAGGAGAGGAGCTACATTGCCAAGAGGCCCAAGACCCTCAGTGAATTTGACTCGTAAGAATCCAGTGAGGATGAGGAAGCCTTCTTCGGGCTCATGGCTCGCTCCGACTAAGAAGGAAAATGTCCCCCATTTACTGGGAAGGTAAAAGATCATACCCCTCTCTCTGATTCTGATTCTGGCTCTGACTCTGAGTCTCCTAAAGATGATCACGAGGATAGCCCATCTGCTCGTGAAGCTGAACTCCTTGAACAGTATGAGCTTTTGCTCAATACTTTTTATCGATGTCGATAGTAGTTGAGGGTTCAGAAGAAGGAGGTCAAATCCCTTAAGGATGAGGGAGTTTTCTTACGAGAAGAAATCACTAGCCTGATATCTCTCAGACAAGAACACCTCGACTTAACTTCTGAGCGCTCAGAGTGCCTAAGGCACCTTGACCTTCAGTAGGAAACAATTAAGAAGCTGGAAGAACAGCATGCGGCCGAGAAGAATGTTGTAAAAAGCTTCTCTAAGCCCAAGACTATTCTTCCTCTGGTTAATTAATTCTCTGCTCAGGCTAAAGGTACTGGCTTGGGTCATATGTCTGAGCCTGGTAGATCGTCCAAGAGAAACAAAGCTCAGAGAAGAAATAAGGCTACCAAGAAAGTCTCTACCGCTGAAAAATGAAAGGCCCCACTCAATCAGACCACATTCAGGAAACCCAGCTTTCCCTGCAATAAACTTGATTTTGAGTCCTCCTATAGGCACATCTTCCGGCCCTCGGTTGAAAAGCCTAAGAGTCGGTACCTTGGATGAAAATCCCCCGCAACTTTGGCGAGAGTGTTTTCAAGGCACCCTATGAGGAAATCCAACTGCAACATTATGGTGCTTTTTAATCAGGACATAATAGGAAGCAGGCACCAAAAGTCAAGCCTGTTATACCTAAGGAAAATGAGGTGAAGAAATCATGTGACTGCTGTCACCATGATGCTCCCTCATCCAGTGCCCAGGCCCCAGCTAGACATACAATCTCACGGGTCAACCAAGAGACTGGGAGGAGAAGGTACAATAGATTTATTTGTTGGTGTTGCGGCATGGTTGGCCACTTTGCCGTGAATTGCTGGTTCAATCCTAGGAATTTTCAAGCTCCTCAAGTTAACCAAGCGAGGCCGGCCACTCGAAAAGTTAACATTCCTAAGGTGAGTGAACTGACAAGGAATCTAAGACCCAAACCGTATTGGGTTCCTAAGGGAAAATGATTCTGTTTTGCAGGTATGTCTAAAGGCCACCAAAAATCCTATCTGGTACTTGGACAGTGGATGCTCTCGGCATATGACTGGGACAAGAAGCTTGTTGCATGATTATTCCTCTATTGCTAATGGACCCAATGTTAACTTTGGAGGGTCTGATCGTGGAATCACAAAAGTCTATGGTATGATTTCCAACGGTGTATTCTCTATCACCAACATGGCTTATGTTGAAGGGTTAAACCATAACCTGATCAGTGTAAGCCAGTTATGTGATAAAGGGTATGACGTTTAGTTATGCAAGGATAAATGCCTGATTATATCGTGTTCCTCTATGGAGACGGTATTGACAGGCATCAGGAGCAGAAATATTTTTTGTCTAAATTTTTTAAGCTTAGATTCTTTTATGCCAGTATGCTTAGTTGCAAAACATAGTGCATTGATGAGTCCCCATTTCATATTTATTTCCGGACTCATCTGGGCTTGTTTTCTTGTCTTTGCACTATCATTTTGCGGCATTAACACTCCTTTTGGTTCGCTTCGACATTACACATCTTGTGCACTCTTTTAGTCTATTTCTGTGTGTGTGTGTATTCCCCTTGTGTGATGCATTTTATATATATCTGTGACTGCCATGATCGACAGCGCGTGCAGTTTTCCTGCAGGTTCGGGGATCGTGTGGGCGTCCGACGTAGGACTTTCACCATTTTTGGCAAAGGAGTCAATGGTCGTGCGTTTTTACCCACGCACGACCATCGACCTCTTTGGCGCACGACCGCCAGTCGTGCGTAGTCTGGGCTCTCGTTTTATTGTCCTGTCCCGCCATATCGCATGATCACCAGCTATACCGCGCACGATCACTGCTCGTGCACTGCCGGTCGTGCGCAGTCATGCCATCTTTTTCCACTTTTCTGTCCCATATCGCACGACCACCACCCTTGCCGCGCACGATCACTGATTGTGCGCTGCTGATCATGTGCATGCTTAAATTTCCTGGTGCAGGTTCTACAGGTTGTTGCCGTACGGGCGCTGACATTGTTCGCGCACGACCACTGGTCGTGCGCGCTATTTAATCCTGCTTCTATAAATTGGCCTGCTCCGCGAATTAGGTCAATGGACCTTGATCCAACTTGGCCGCCACTTCGCCCTTCCGCATTTCAGACGCTCCATCCATCTCCACCTTCATCCCTACCATCGGGAGGTGATTTCCGGCGATTCTAAAGCATTCCGCATCCTCCGTTGACCCTCCCGGCCATTAATGACCTCTTCTCCGAGCTTTCTACCGAAGAAGAAGATGACGGAGACGACCTAGAGATTTGACTCAAAGGCCCTCGAGGTGACAGCTCGTCGGTACCAGAAGCCTCCTCGGACTGCGCGTGGAAGAGGAATTACAACCCGCACCTTCGGCCAACAACCGCGGTGGATCTTCACTCTCTTGGTTTACTCTTCCTCTATCTTTCTTGTATTGTATGAATGACTCATGCTTGTTGTGAACTTCAATGTCTTGTTATTTGTAATTGGATTTTTGTTGTTTGAACTTGTTTGTGAGATTTGTGTTGTGATGCGCCTCGCCCCATCTCACTTCCATCGTTCCACTTGAATGCACTCCGCACTAAACACCTCACCCACTGGCTCACCGTCCATTCGCCCAACCGAAGTACGGCATAGCGGCCGCTACACCCATCTCGCCTTGCGAAGCGGTGAGTGCGACCATCATTTTTTCTTTTAGTTTAATTGGTTATAAGAACCAAATTCAAAGCCCCTTTGTTTTTCTTTTATTTCACAAACTCTAATAACAATAATTTCGGATTATTCGTCGTTCCACGCCAACTGCATTCCTCAAGAGACCGACACACGGGGATCCATTCCCAAACTTTATTACTTGTGCAACTGGTGCGCTTGCCGTATTTACACGCATCAAGTTTTTGGCGCCGTTGCCGGGGAATGAAATTGTAGAACGACCTTGATGTTTGAAAGTATTGTTGTAAGAGTTAGTGTTTTTTGATTGCTGTTTCTTTGTTAGTTGCGGCAGTAAATGCAGGGTCAGTCCTCTCTCAATGCCTTCTATTCAGCAGCAAACCTATCAATCCAACCTCACCAATCGAGTGGAAATGGGTAATGATAGTTTCGAGATCTCGCCTGACTTGATCGAATATATCATCGAAAACTGTCAATTTAATGGAGATGGAAACACTGATGCCTTCTGCCACGTGCAAAAGTTTTTGGAAATTTACGACACATGTTCGTCAAACACTGCCAAATGCGAGCAGCTGAAGATTTGTCAATTTTCTTTTTCTTTGAAGGACAGTGCAAAACAATGGTATCATGAAATACGAAGGGGAATACCTTATTCTTGGAAGCAAATCGAAGGAAACTTTTTGACAAAATTCAGGCAACGAATGCTTACCAGAGGCAATTATAAGGAGCTCATTACCTTCTCCCAAAGAGAAGAAAAAACCTTATTCGCTACTTGGGAACGTTTTAAGTCTCTGTGGAGGGAATGTTGAAGAGTGGAAGTGTCGGACATTCTCCTGATCCAAACTTTTTACTTTGGTATTTTAGACAAATTCCGGCCACTACTTGACGTTGCAGCCGGCGGAACTCTGTTTAATAAATCCAGCGAAGATAGAGATTATTGACAACATTGCCCAAACTAGTAGGCATTGGAACACTTCGCTTTACCCCAATCTTTCCGTGGAGATAAAATCGGTGATCCTTGATGAAGCCATCGATCCTCCTGTGACGAAGACCGAGCAATTTTTCACGTTTTTACGCAAAATGATGGAAATGTTCAACGAACAAGCTACCACCATTCAACGTCTACAAACAGCCTTCGGGATTCTCACGGAAGCGCTGCTATGTTCAGTTGATCTGAAGCAGGAAACAGTACATTCAATGAGACTGAGAAGTGGAAAAAGCATCGAGAGAGCCTTGCCTCCTGATCCTCCTCCACAATCTCCTTGTGTTCCCATTTCTGATTCGATAATTGAACCTCCATCTTTGCCGATCGAGCAAGAGCCCATTACAGTACTGCCAACCGTGAAGAACACTGTGAGGGCGCCATTTCCCCATCGACTAAAGAATGAAAAGACTGAAAGGAAGTTTCAGAAGTTCCTTGAGATCATGAAATGAGTTCAAGTTAGCATACCTTTAACTGAAGCTATCACTCAGATCCCAGGATATTCCAAGTTCCTCAAGAACCTCATCTCGAGGCGCAAATCCTTGGAAGGACTGAAGATGGCTAACCTCACTGAAGAGTGTTCCACTCTCCTCACTAGCTATCCTCCAACCAAACGCAGAGATCCTGGCAGCTTCACCATCCCCTGCAGAATTGGCCTCCACAGATTTGGCCACGCACATTGTGATTTGGGAGTTTCGATAAATCTGATACTGCTTTCCATCTTCCAAGAGCTTAGAGTTGGGATTCTTTAGCCCACCCATCTGAGGTTGCAATAGGCCGATCGATCGATAAAAAAACCAGCTGGCATAGTTGAAGACCTCACTGTCACGGTTAACGACCTCGCTTTCCTGGCCGATTTTGTCATCCTCGACATGAAGGCTGATCCCAAAGTTCCTATAATTCTAGGAAGGCCCTTCCTTGCCACTACCCGGGCAATTATCAATGTCGACCAGGGAGAACTAACTCTAAGCCTTGGAGAAGAATCAATTTCTTTTAATGTCCACGAACCTCCACAACAACTCAGAATCACCAATTGTGACAATGCTGATTTGCTTGAAGACCCGGACACGTGCGGCGAATTGATCCTTGACAAGGATGAGCCAGAATGGGAAAATGAGGACACACCCTGCACTACCTTATCAGGAACTCCGCATCTGATCAAAGAACCCTCCATCGCAACCACTACTGTCACTTTGAAGCCGCTGCCGAAATCCCTGAAATATGCTTTTTTGGTGGAAGGCACACCGTGTCCGGTCATTATCTCCGCATCTCTCTCAGCCGACAACGAACTTGCTTTGGTCAATGTCTTAAAGAAATATAAAAATGTCTTTGGACGATCTTTGGCTGATATAAAAGGCATTAGCCCGGCGTTTTGCATGCACAAAATCCTTCTTGAAGACCAATACAAACCGTCGGCACAACCTCAAAGGAGACTGAACCCTAAGATGCATGAGGTAGTTCAGGCTGAAGTTATAAAATTGCTAGACGCTGGTATAATTTACCCAATCAGTGATAGTAAATGGGTTAGCCCAGTTCAAGTGGTGCCCAAAAAGGGCGGGATTACTGTGATGGCTAATGGTGACAATGAACTACTGCCTACCCGCGCGGTCACCGGGTGGAGAGTTTGCAATGGTTACAGAAAACTTAATGAGGCTACGCGTAAAGATCACTTCTCGCTTCCCTTCATAGATCAGATGCTAGAAAAGTTGGCCGGTCAGGAATATTATTGTTTCCTTGACGGCTATTCGGGATACAATCAAATAGCAGTCGACCCTGACGATCAAGACAAGATGACATTCACTTGCCCATCAGGCAACTTTGCATTCAGACGAATTCCATTCGGGTTGTGCAACGCCCCCGCAACCTTCCAACGATGTGTGATCGCCATATTTGGTGACATGATTGGAGATTTTCTTGAGGTATTCATGGATGATTAATCCCTTTTTGGGAACAGCTTTGACTCCTGTTTAGCGAATCTAGCCAAGGCCCTGAAGCGGTGTGATGATACCAACCTCGTCTTGAATTGGGAAAAATGCCACTTCATGGTTCGCGAAGGACTCATCTTGGGCAATAAGGTTTCTCATCGGGGGATCGAAGTCAACCAAGCCAAGTTCAGTATCATCAAAAATCTTCCTCCTCCATCTACCGTCAAAGGTATCCGCAGCTTCCTAGGACACACTGGCTTTTATCAAAGATTCATCAGCAATTTTTCATCAATATCCAATCCCCTCACAAATCTACTGACTAAGGATGCTCTGTTTGACTTCGATAAAGATTGCATGCAAGCCTTTACAACTCTCAAGAACCGACTCATCTCCGCTCCAATTCTGGTGGCACCAGACTGGACTTTACCCTTTGAAGTCATGTGCGACGCAAGAGATGTTGCAGTTGGTGCGGTGCTTGGTCAAAGGAGAGACAAAATATTTTATACCATCTCGTATGCGAGCCGAACTCTCAACGATGCCCAAATGAATTATACCATTACAGAAAAGGAGTTGTTGGCGGTCATCTTTGATTTTGAAAAATTCCATTCGTACCTAGTGTTATCCAAGGTTATTGTTTACACTGACCATGCAGCACTCAGGTATTTATTCAAGAAAAAAGATGACAAGCCCCGGCTAATCCGTTGGATTCTTCTGCTGCAAGAATATGCCATCGAGATTCGCGATAAGAAAGGAGTGGAGAATGTCATAGCTGATCACCTATCAAGATTGGAGAGCGATATTAAAGGAGCCACATCAAATTGCGAGCGCAATGAGATAGCTGATTGTTTCCCGGATGAACGATTATTCTCCATCACTTCACTCCCTCCTACAATCCCGTAGTACGCAGACATGGCCAACTACCTCGCTTGCAAATCTGTCTCTCCCAGCCTATCATCGCAGCAAAAGCGGAAACTTCTATCTGATGCCAAATATTATTTCTGGGAAGACCCGTTACTTTTCCGTTCGTGCAATGACGGAGTCATTAGGTGCTGCATACCCGAGATTGAATTCCAATCTGTTTTAAATCACTGTCATGACCGAGAGGCCGGCGGGCATTTCGGCGCCACCAGAACAGCACGTAAGGTATTACAATGTGGCCTATTTTGGCCAACCCTTTTTAGAGACGCCCAAACATACGTTGCCAAATGCAATGAATGTCAGAGGACAGAAAATATTTCAAAAAGGGACAAAATGCCTCTCAACAACATGCTCGTCTGCGAGCCATTTGTTGTTTGGGGGATCGATTTAATGGGACCCTTCCCCATGTCGCATGGCAAACTCTATATTATTGTCGCGGTTGACTATGTCTCCAAGTGGGTTGAGGCCGAACCTGTTGCCGCAAATGACGCCCGCACAGTTTTGACTTTCTTGCACAAGAATATTTTTTCTAGATTTGGCGCTCCGTGTACCATCATCAGTGACGAAGGGAGCCATTTCTGCAACAAATCTTTCTTGCAACTCATGAAGAAGTTTGGAGTTCACCACAAAATCTCTCTTGCCTACCAACCTCAAACGTGTGGGCAGGTAGAAGTCTCAAATAGGGAGCTCAAAAGAATCATTGAAAAATCTATTAATTCCAATAGGAAAGAGTGGGCCACGAAGGTTGATGATGCCTTATGGGCATACTGAACCACCTTCAAAACCCCTATCGGTATGACTCCCTTTCAACTTGTCTATGGAAATGCTTGCCACTTGCTGGTCGAGTTAGAACACAAAGCACTATGGGCAACCAAATTGCTAAACATGGACATTGAGGCTGCAGCAGGCAAGCAGCGCTCTCAACTGAATGAGCTAGAGGAGCTCCGGCATTTTGCTTACGAGAACGCGCAGATTTACAAAGAAAAAACAAAAAAATGGCACGACCGTCACATCATCCCAAAAGAATTTCAACCGGGAGACCAAGTCTTGATGTACAACTCCCACCTCCGTTTGTTTCCAGGAAAGTTAAAATCGCGGTGGAGCGGCCCTACACAGTGATCGGAGTCTCCCCTTTTGGCGCAATTGAAATAATCGGGAAGAGCGGAGACAATTTTAAAGTCAACGGGCACTGGCTAAAAATTTATGATGGTGGTGCTATCATGGGCGAACCTCAAAGCTTGCAGCTTGCTGACCCCCCGCAAAGTGATACCGTGACGCCTTGATCGCCAATTTTTGCAGCGGGTCTTCTATTTTTGTTGGAACTTCTATATTTGAGCTCTATGTACTCTGCAGTTTTATCTTCAGATTTTGTATGTCTTGAGTGTTCTGTTTTTATTTTTTGTTGGAACTTCTATATTTATCTTAAACTGCAAGAACATTATGTAAACTGCTAATAAAGGTATTTGGTCCACCTTAAGGACGGTAAACAAAAGGGCTATTCGGGAGACAACCCAAGCTTGGACCTCTTTGGTCCTTCTTCTTTTTGGTGCTTTTTATTTCGCTTGTCTATTTTATTTTATGTTATTTGTCTTTTTTGTCTGTTCAACCTAATTCGCAGGTACAACATATTTTTGTGCGATCCAGCAACCTCCGCCTTCTGGTATGCTCCTTCTTTGGAGCATAGGTACCCTTTCTCCTCAGACCTCTTTTTTATTTTAGATGACTATTTTCATTTCTGCATGTTTTCATGCAAGTCTGGGGGGAAGAGCCGCTTATGCACTCCACGAGCACACTGATAGCATGCCAGTAGTTTTATTTTATATTTCATTATTGTAGAATCCAGTTGCACACACCTTGCCACCCACACGAGCGCGCACTTGACCACGTGTACGGCTCGAGTCAATGTTATCATTTTGTGTCAATTTTAAAATGGCGGTGCTGACTCAGGATTTTAATTTAGAGTAGTTCGAAACTCGTGCAGTGCTCCTAATCGAGTACTCTCGCGGTGTAGAAATTGTATAGATTTAATTTTTCTTTATACTTGCAAATTTATATTTTTTCTGCATTTGTAAATGATGTTTGTCCTACTCAAAATTGTGAATACGGAGCAATCTGTCTGTAGTGTAGGAATGTGTGTAGGCGTCTCTAGCTTCGTATTGCTCGTGTCGGGAGGAAGGATCATTTTTCTCGGTGGCTAAGAACTTGCCCCAAGCTACTTTCGAAGCATTGGTGCATGGTTAGTCTAGCGTGAGAGTGATGTAGGCCATCATATTGGCCCGGTTGAGCTTTGTACCCTTCCTAACGTCGCCCTCGCTAGCCCCTTTGTGCCTACCCTTCCTTTTGATTCAGCTCCACCGTTATTTCACCAAAGCCTCATAGCCTATCCTAGTCGTACACCCAAATCGAGCTTTAGAATTTCATATTTTCATTTTGGGTTGTGATGTGGTGTATTAATTGTGAAAAAGTGGAAGTGCGCACAAGTTAAATCGGCTGAATTGTTGAAAATAAAGAGATGTAAAAAAAAGGAAAATGAAGAGTGAAAAGAAAAAAAAATTGATTGAAAATCTTGTTGAAAATGATTTTTATTTGGAGTAGGCGGTGCACACACCCATGTTGCAAAAGTTAAGTCTGGGGGTGTGGTGCACTCGTGCGTTTTGTGGTTTGCCAAGGGATTCTATTAGGCGAGCTCATTTGGGTTAGGTGCTTAGCCTTTCTTTTTATCATTGTTTACCTCACCGTAACCCAAGCCTCATCATTACCCGAAGTCCTACGGACTCACGCTAGAGTCAAACTAGTGCCGTGGAGAGAGTGTGAACGGGCAAGCATATGGTCCACGACATTGGTGGATTCCTTTGGAGGTGATCATGAGCCCCGATCTTTGGCAATGCTTAGCCAAGCGACTCGCCTATTTTCTTCCTACTCATGACCAAACGATTCTCCGGCATTCAATTTTTGAGTAGTGACAATATTTATTTCCTTTTGTCGAAAATTATAAATTTCATAGTATAATTAAAAAAATTCCTTCTATTATATTTTCTATACGCTTGAGTCTTCGATTTCTCGTTCTACTTTAGATCGAAGTTACTTCATCAGCTAGCTGTTTTAGAGTTCACGGGATGATTATTTGCCCGGGACGTGCAAATGGTTAAGTTTGGGGGTGTGATGAGTCCCCATTTCATATCTATTTCCGGACTCATCTGGGCTCGTTTTCTTGTCTTTGCACTATCATTTTGCGCCATTAGAACTCCTTTTGGTTCGCTTCGACATTACACGTCTTGTGCACTCTTTTAGCTTATTTCTATGCGTGTGTGTATTCCCCTCGTGTGATGCATTTTATATATATCTGTGACTGCCATGATCGACAGCGCGTGCAGTTTTCCTGCAGGTTCGGGGATCGTGTGGGCGTCCGGCGTAGGACTTTCACAATTTTTGGCAAAGGAGTCAATGGTCGTGCGTTTTTACCCACGCACGACCATCGACCTCTTTGGCGCACGACTGCCGGTCGTGCGCAGTCTGGGCTCTCATTTTATTGTCCTGTCTCGCCATATCGCACGATCACCAGCTATACCGCGCACGATCACTGCTCGTGCGCTGCCAGTCGTGCGCAGTCATGCCATCTTTTTCCACTTTTTTGTCCCATATCGCACGATCACCACCCTTACCGCGCACGATCACTGATCGTGCGCTGCTGATTGTGCGCATGCTTAAATTTCCTGGTGCAGGTTCTACAGGTTGTTGCCGCATGGGTGCTAACATTGTTCGCGCACGACCACTGGTCGTGCGGCTGTGGTCGTGCGCGCTATTTAATCCAGCTTCTATAAATTGGCCTGCTCCGCGAATTAGGTCAACGGACCTTGATCCAACCTGGCCGCCACTTCGCCCTTCCATATTTCAGACGCTCCATCCATCTCCACCTTCATCCCTACCATCGGGAGGTGATTTCCGGCTATTCTAAAGCATTCCGCATCCTCCGGTGACCCTCCCGGCCATTAATGACCTCTTCTCCGAGCTTTCTACCAAAGAAGAAGATGACGGAGACGACCTAGAGAACGGACTCAAAGGCCCTCGAGGTGACAGCTCGTCGCTACCGAAAGCCTCCTCGGACTGTGCGTGGAAGCGGATTGACAACCCGCACCTCCGGCCAACAACCGTGGTGGATCTTCACTCTCTTGGTTTACTCTTCCTCTATCTTTCTTGTATTGTATGAATGACTCATGCTTGTTGTGAACTTCAATGTCAAGTTATTTGTAATTGGATTTTTGTTGTTTGAACTTGTTTGTGAGATTTGTGTTGTGATGCGCCTCGCCCCATCTCACTTCCATCGTTCCACTTGAATGCACTCCGCACTAAACACCTCACCCACTGGCTCACCATCCATTCGCCCTACCGAAGGACGGCATAGCGGCCGCTACACCCATCTCGCCTTGCGAAGCGGTGTGTGCGACCCGCATTTTTTCTTTTAGTTTAATTGGTTGTAAGAACCACCTTCAAAGCCCCTTTTTTTTCTTTTATTTCACAAACTCTAATAACAATAATTTTGGATTATTCGTCGTTCCATGCCAACTGCATTCCTCAAAAGACCGACACTCGGGGATCCATTCGAAAACTTTATTACTTGTACGACCGGTGCGCTTGCCGTATTTACATGCATCATGCATCTCTTTGTGATCAGTGGAACAAGAGATTAGCGCATATTAACATTAAAACGCTTAACATGCTATTCTCTAAAAATCTAGTAAGGGATGCACCCACTATTAAGTGTATTAAAGAGAGCATCTGCAATGCTTGTCAAATGGGAAAGCAGACAAGGGCTACATTTAAGGGCATTGTAGATAAGGACTCTTCTAGGTGTCTGTACTTACTACACATGGACTTATTCGGTCCAATGCAAGTTCACAGCTTAGGAGGAAAGTCATATATGTTGGTGATGTTGATGATCACTCCCATTTCACGTGGGTGTTCTTTCTGAAACACAAGTCAGATACCTTTGAGGTATTCACAAAGTTCGTCAAGAAGATCCAAAACGAACTTGACTGCACCGTGGTCAGAATAAGAAGTGACCATGGAACAGAGTTCGAATCTGGTGCTATGACCAAATTCTGTGGAAACTTCGGTATCTTTCATGAGTTTTCCTCCCCTCATACTCCACAACAATATGGAGTTGCGGAGAGAAGGAATAGAACTCTTATTGAAGCAAGCATGACAATGCTGAATGATGTGTCTCTATAAGAATATTTCTAGGCAGAGGCTGTCAACACGGCTTATCATGTGCAAAACAGAGCGCTTATCAAAAAAAGCCATCAAATGACTCCTTATGAGCTGTTGAAGGGCAAGAAACCGACTATGTCCTACTTGAGGATCTTTGGCTGCAAATGTTATGTACTCAATAATGGCAAATATCCATATACTAATTTTGGTGAAAAATGTTTTGAAGGTATTTTCGTAGGATATAGTAGCCATAGTAGGGCATATAGGATTTTTAATAAGAAAACTCTGGTTGTAGAAGAATCTATAAATGTTGTATTTGATGAAGCGAGCATGCTTCATAGCAGCTCGTCTAGTGGTACTTTTGTAGATGCAGGTACAAAACTGGAAAAGTTAAGTCTAAATGAGACTGAAAAAGATAACGCTCAACAGTTTGTAAAGATTTCCACTCCTACCTCATTAGGAGAGGAAGACCCTCAGGAGTTGGAAATTCTATAGGAAGAAGAAGTGCCAGAAGAAGTAGCAGCTGCAAATGCCAGACTCCTAGAGCTCAGACACGTGAGGTATCATCCCGTTCATCAAATCATTGGAGATCCGCGAGATGGTGTCAGAACTCGAAGAGGTACAATTAATGAGATTTTGCACTTAAGCTTTTTGTCACTGGTTGAGCAAAAGAAATTTGATGAAGCCAACAAGGATGCCTCGTGGATATTGGCCATGCAAGAAGAAATTCATTAATTTGAAAGTTACAAGGTCTGGGAGCTCGTTCCCCGGCCTAAGAAACAAAATGTAATCGGCACCAAGTGGATCTTCCGAAACAAGCTGGATGAGAATGGAGTCATTATAAAGAAAATAGCACGACTCGTAGCTCAAGGATACAGACAGGAAGAAGGGATTGACTTCGATCAAACCATTACACCAGTGGTAAGGCTCGAAGCCATCAGGTTGTTCCTTGTGTATGCTGCTCACAAAGGATTCACCGTCTATCAAATTGACGTAAAATCTACTTTCCTAAGTGGAAATTTGAAAGAAGAAGTATACGTAGCTCAACCCCAAGGTTTTGTTAATCCAACTTTCCCTGAACATGTGTACTTTCTTAATAAAGCACTTTATGGCTTAAAGCAAGCTCCCCGCGCTTGGTATGAGACATTGTCTCGGTTTCTTATTGAGAACAAGTTCTCAAGTGGAAAAATAGACAAGACATTGTTTCTTAGGGAAGTCAAAGACAAGATTTTGCTAGTGCAAATCTATGTCGATGACATAATATTTGGTTCAACCGATAACAACCTTTGAAAGAATTTCTCAAATCTCATGCAAGGGAAGTTTAAAATGAGCAGTATGGGAGAGATAAAGTACTTCTTAGGACTTCAAGTGAAACAGTCTGCAGAGGGAATTTTCATCTCCCAGACGATGTTCACAAATGAACTTCTAAAGAAGTTCGGAATGGAGAGTGCAACCTCTATGAGGACTCAAATGGGATCAACTGTGTCTCTGAACAAGGACGAGAAAGGGAAACCTTTTGAGGAATCCAGGTATAGAAGCATAATTGGATCCCTGCTCTACCTTACTGCTAGTAGACCAGACATTATGTTTTCCACATGTGTTTGTGCTAGATTCTAGGTGAAGACAAAGAAATCTCATTACGTTGCTGCAAAGCAAATATTGAGATACCTTAAAGGCACACCTAATCTTGGCTTGTGGTACCCAAGAAATAATGATGTCGAGCTTATTGGCTTTTTAGATCCTGATTTTGCAGGAAGCAGGGATGATAGGAAAAGCACTTCCGGGACGTGTCAATTCCTCGGAAGAAGGCTTATTTAATGGAGTAGTAAGAAGCAGAACTGCGTCGCAACTTCTACGATAGAATCAGAATATATATCAGTAGGCAGCTGTTATACACAACTCCTATGGATAAGGAACCAGCTGGAAGATTACGATCTGCAGTACAGAGAGATTCCTATGTATTGCGACTCCTCGAGTGCAACTGCTATAGCTAATAATCCAGTATCGCATAGCCAAACAAAACATATTGAAGTGCGCTACAATTTCATCCGGGAGCATGTGGAGAAAAAGGACATTGCACTCAGCTATGTCCCCACTGATCAGCAGCTCACAGATATCTTCACAAAGCCGCTAGACGAGACCAAGTTAAACTTCTTCAAAACTTAACTCGGGATGCTGAACATGGACCGAAGAGGCTTGAGTTGCGCATAGACCTTTGATCAAGGGGGAGCTACAACTCAATAGTCAAGTCTATGCATGAATACAGACTTTAAGGAGGAGCATGATGTCCCCAAGGGAGCTCCATATTTGCAGAAGCCAAAAAGGGGGAGAACTCTCTCTCGGCTAAGGAAACTAAGGGGGAGATTACCCTCTCGGCTAAAGTGGCGCCAAGGTGGCCCCAATGATGGAAATGGTAATGAATTCCCAACACATTTTCTTTATGCTTTATGTTATCATTTCTGCTATACAGTTCACCTTAGCTTGTAGGGTTTAAGCTTCTTCAAATAGGGGGAAATTGTTGGGTATTGCATCCACAATAGCCCGGATTTGAAGAAGCACCTGATCAAGCTAAGGTGAATTGAGATGTATTTGATATGTCTTTTTCAAGTTTTGCTTGCAGCTATTTCATGCCAAGTACACACCAATGTCAGGGTACAGTGGGTCAATAGTCACGGGCCTATGCAACGTAATCCCTCGTTATATAGGCCAATTCTTTGATCCACGTGTGCTCTCTCTATTGGGTGTACTTATTCTCAAGTACAGGTTCAAGGAAGACAAAGAGCAGAAGAAGGAGCAAAGAAGAGTCAAAGACCAAGATCTCAAAGGAAAGGAAGAAGGAAGAAAAAGGAGTAAAATTCTTCTAAGTATAAGTCGACGGGAATCGTGAGTCATACCCGTCGACATCGACGGGAATCGTTTGTAATTCCCGCCGACATCAACGGGAATGATCAGCGATTCCAGCCGACATCTTCCAGCCGGCCAGAATTCTGCCAAGGAAAAAATCGACGGGAATCACTTCCGATTCCCGCTAATGTTGACGGGAATCACCAACGATTACCGCCAACGTTTCCTTGGGCAAATTTCCGCATCTTTCTGATCCGTGCCAGGTCGCCATGCACAGTATGAACCAAAGTTCCGTTCTTTCCTTGGTGGGTCCGCCAACGGCTATGTTTGGGCTGACTAGCTATAAATACCTAAGTGATTTTCGAAATCAGAGAGAGAAATGGGAATAAATTAAAAACCCTAATTTCACGTAGTCGGTTGAATCTGGCTGGTCGCCTGTCGCACGCAGATCAGAGCTTACCAATGATCGCTCGAAGGCAGAACTGAAGCTAAGCCTCGGTCCCTCGCTTCTCTCTTGAAATCTCTTGTCTCTTCGATTCTTTGACTGAGACTTGTTCTCCATTCCGAATCGTTGAAGGCGATTGATCCAACTGAGATCGATCGGTGACCTAGTAGGTTGATTCGTCAAGAAGTTCATATCTACACCGCATCGCCACTGCACTTGCTTGCCATCATCGATCAAGTCAAGATCCGATCCAAGAGAGAAAAACCAAGTGTGGATTCTTCGTCAATTTTGTGCAAGCTCCTTACGAACGAAGAAGGAACTCGGGTTCTCCAAATTGCATTGTTTGTATTTCTTATTTACATTCAATTTTTGCAAGGAATTTTATTCCTGGTTGTAAGGGTTGTGTGCAACCCGCTTTGGTGGAGTGTTGACTCGTTGTTGTAGGAAGGGTTCCTTCCAAGTTGTAGGAGCGTGGCTCCGAGTGGAGAGATTGGATTTCAATCTCATTTTGGAGGAGTTGTCGAGTCGTCTCCGTATGGGAGATAGGAGAAGGGGAGAGTTGGCGTACCCAAGGTTGGGGAACCACTGTAAATTACTGTGTGTTTTCTGTGCTTGGTTTGTTTAATTGTGCATGTAATTTTTAATTTCGCAAAAGACGTCATTGCACCTATTTATCCCCCCCCCCTATAGGTTGATTAGGCTGACACTAGACACTTTCACCTGTAATGGTGTGAGTATAGTGATGACAAAACTAGATTGATAAGGAGAAAGAACATCAACCAAACAGGAAAGCTACTAGCTGATATAGTAGGAAAAGCAATATTATCCAAACTAGATCTCATGACATAATCTCCAAGTCAATTTTTGAGTTAATCATAAGGATTATACTGCAAGAGAAGACTTACTGGACAAATATCATATTCCAAAGAATTATTGATTGTCTGCAGGCTCCAAACTTAGGAAGAATATTATCTCTTTATCTCATCAATGCCTATCCAGACAAATTTAACAAGAGGCAAGGTGTCAGGATTCACCACCTGAATAGGATGGATATAAAAACCTTGGAAAGGTTTACGAGTGTTCTTCCTATGAGTAAATCTACTGTGATGAAAGAGAATCCTGGGACACTGGGAAAAAGGATATTAGGTCTGATGGTTCTGATTCTGATTTTGAGTTTGCGACCCCAATAAACATTAGTTTTAGGGTTAGTGTAGAACAAAGTCTGCCCTCTGACAGTGTTCAAGTCATTATTAAATCAGATAGAAGTCAAGTTGGAGGAAAGAATGTTGAAGATGTCCATGCTGCTCTTAATTTTGAAGATGTACTAGCAGATAATGCTGCACTGGATTTGGGTAAAGCATTAGGTGAATCTGCTGAAAAAGAGCAAATGGAACCAATTGATGATCTTCTATGAAATTAGGATTCATCTCTTCTAGAAAAGGTGAATGCACCTTTTGAGTGGGAGCATGTGTAGATAGAAGAGCAATCTTAAGATAATGATGATGATGATGTTGATGTTGAGGGGGATCGTCCAAGGGTCCTTGCTCAGGATGAGGTAATTCCATCCTCCCTAGTGGCCGAGACATCTAATCAAAGCCTACATAGGGTTGATGTTCAAGAGGACCAGGGGAGATGTTCACCAGTTGTGCAACACCATTCTCCACCCACAACATCAACAGACAACTTCATTCTCACATGAATAAAGTCTCTACTAGATGAGCAAGCCTCTTCACTAAAAGCCTACATAGATCAATCTATCTCAAGAGTGAAAGTTGAATTGTTATTTGAAATAAACCTACTAAAAGGTGAGACTGATCACCTAAATAATCAGATGACCAAATAGTTTGATCAGGAAGCAAGCACAATCAAGGCTCAATCTGATATCCTCCAATCAATGGATAAAAGTCTTAAATTCTCAGCTACAGATATTGGAAATGTCAAGAGTCTTGTGGGTCAAACTGATGAGTTCATAACACAACCTGCTGATCACATAAAAAAACATATTACCATTACAACCTTTACATCCATGGTAGAACCTTATTTGCTTAATGAGGAGCAAAAAGCAGACTCTGAAAATATCTTTCAAACTTTATCAAGCAGGTTTTAAGCTAATACCAAATAGTTGGAAAACATGATATGTGAAGAAGCCAGAAAGGGGGAGAAAAACAATGCTAAGAACATTGCTGACCAAGCTCTCAAAGTACTTCAAGGAATAAGGATAACTCTAAACCTTTCTCTACTAGATAAGTTTAGACCAGAAGATTTTGACTTCCATGCTCAAACAAGGGTTGCACAAGATGCACAATTTGCAACCAGAAAGAAGAGAGAAGGGATAATTTTGGAAGAGGAATTCATGGAAAAGAGAAGGGCTGATAAATCTTCAGGCTCTGATTATTAATACTTGAGTGATGATTCAAAAAAGATTATCATTTATGCATGGTTAAGTCATGTTGTGCTGTTAAAAAACATATATAACCTGTATATAAGTGAAGAATGGATAAAACACCTAGAGAGGAATCCCCTAAGGGAAAGGATATTTAAAGAAAATTTGGTTAGGAGAAACAATCCTAGAAGGATGCCCTCCAAGTATTTACCCAAACCATTTCTTTACTTCAAGAGACAAAAGAACAAAGCACAAAGTTCAAAGTTGATGGGTACTGCCCAAGATGAAGGTTCAAGCTCAACATCAAAGAAGAAGAGGACTAGACCTTAGATTTTATTTTTTGTTTAGCTGTAACAGAACTTTAAGTTCTTATACTTGTTAACTATATATTTGTTATGATGTCATGACTATGATTAATCAAGATTTCGAATTTATTGTGATATGCTTTATTTGTTGATTCATCTTATCATAATTGTGTGTTTTTCCTTCTTTAAATAGAGGGAGATTGTTGTGAATATTGGGCTTCAATGTTCTTTGGATTCAAAGATGCATCACCTATAATGCTAAATGCATATTGTATTTGATAAACCTCTTTCATTCATATTATTATAGGTTTATGTTTTTCTAAAACATGGCTTGAATATATCTGGTTATTGCTACAATGTCTTAATAGTTTAAGGGACAATCCGCTGAGAAGACAGTATGGTCTCAGCAAAAGCGCCAATACGCAATTGATTTGACGCTGAGATAGAAGCTCTGAGAAGGGAGTCTTGTTTCTGCGGAACTGTTGAGAAGACAGTATGGTCTCAGTGGAACCACTGATAAGCAATTGATTTGCCGCTGAGATAGAAGCAAGTCTCAGCCCCACTGAGAAGGCAGTCTGGTCCCAGCAAAACCGCTGAGACAAAAACTAGTCTCAGCTAAACCTCTAGGATGTTTTCAAAAAGAATCGTTAAGAAGGCACGATCAATTTTTGTAGAAAGGAGATAAAGCAAGATAACTCTATCTATTCCTGACCATGCTGTGTCAGTATAAATTCAAAGAGTTATTGCTGTGCTGAAGGATATAAAAGCAATACTTAGGTCAATGGAATGGGAGTTTAGCCAAGAAGTGGTAAGTTCTAAAAAATTGTAATCTAACCTAACAAAGAGTTCTTCTCGGATGTGAACTGGGAGAAGTCAATCTTTCTGATAGCTATGCACTTCAATTTTAGGAAGATAAGTTGTTCCTGCTGATCAGGTTTAGGAGAACATGTTGAGCCACTCTGGACTCAAGTGGTAGATCCTCTTCCTTCTGTTGAAGACAGAGATCAAGGTGGAGCAAGTGCTTAAGCTGCAGAACCATTTTCCAGTCCTACTCCAAGCCAGCTAACTGTTGAACAAGTTGAATAGAAGATAAAGGCTGAAATTTTATTATCTAAGGTCTTATTTTATAATCATTTACCTATATTCTCTGAAAGAACATTATTGTTCTGAGTGTAAGGTCTTGGACCCGAGTGTAGGGCTGTTGAGCCTGAGTTTAGGGTTGTTAATCTTGAGTGTAGGGCTGTCCTCCTAGCATGAGTGGCAGGGCTTATTTATAGACCTGAGTTAAGTGACCAGGAGGGTCACTGAGCTATAGGAGTTGAGTGTACTCTGAGTTTGTAGGGTTGTGGCCTGAGGTAGGGTCTTCGAGGAGACCTGAGAGATCCTGAAGGATCTGTGTTGTACGCTCCTTGGGATGAATTTTTGAGGAGGTTGTCTTGTCTAACAAACTGTTAGAAAGGTGGAGAGGGAGATTGGATGTACCCATACCTTGGTGAATCATTATAAACCATTGTGTGCTTTTTGTGTGTGTTTTTATTGAGCAAAAAAACGAAAATAGCTAAGTATAAAAAGAAGAAACCAAACAACATATTAGCCCCCCTCTAGGTGATTTAGACTACTATAAAGTTAACTATCACAACTGTCAAGGACGATCACTCTTTTTTTAGAGATATAGCAAGTGCAAGCACATGTAGCTCGATAGCTCAGATGTCTCATGTGGCTCAATTGCTCAAATATCGCATGTGGTTCGGCAGCTCAGACGGTGCTTTCATACTTAATATAGATGTGGTGTGATGTTGGGGATTACAATGTTCCTGCTAAGACTATCATTAGATGCCTTCATGCTAAGGCGGATCAAGCCCTAGTTTTCTCATGGGTATTTTATATACATAAAATCTTAAGAAGAAGGATCCAATCTCCATTCACCCAATCCTTATCCTCTTGAAACCACAACTTGTGTATTTTATTCTTGGAGGGATATTTCATTTATGCTCTATGGATCAGCAGAGGGGTCTCCATCAATAAACAAGCTCTCATTTTCTTTCTTCGTGTCTGTGTCTGGTGTAATGCCCCTGATTTTTTTCAATGTTTAGTTAATTTTTTTATTTAGCGTATTTAGGACGTCAGGGCGTTACGTTAATGCATGGTTGGCGTGTGCCGTTGTTAGAGCGTGGGTTTTATCTCTTGAGTTTTCTGTGTGTGGCTGGGTTTAGCCTGTTTGTAAGATTTCCTAGCGAGCTGGGTCTGTTTTGATGACTTGGTGGAGTCTTTTGGGAATGCTCGTGTTTTGGATTAGGGAGGTGTTTACCCAAGATTTGTTAGTCAGATTTTCATTTCGAGTTCATTGTCTTATTCATAGTGTCAGTATTTAGCTACAGTACGGTTTTCGTAAAATTCCGGGTATGTTTGATTTTCGGGTCAAATTGACGTTTTATTTAATTAATTATGTTATCCTATATTAAAATAATAGGATAAAGAAAAATAAATATAAACCCATCGCATCAAAACCCTATTCATTGTCTCCCTCTTGAAAACTGTCGGCCTGTTGCGAAAGAACGAGAGCGGCGGACATTCCTAAGCCTTCAGCCACTGATTTCTGGAGCTTTGGTGCTCAGTTTCGTCTTTGGACAGTGGATCCAGGTATATGTCGCTTAAATCTACGTTTCTACGGTAAACTTTTCCAATTTCTTGGTTTTTTAGAGATCTAGGTATTCGGTTTTTACACTATTTTTCTCTCGAAAGTTTCAGGTTTTGTTGCTTAAGTGTTTTTGCGGCTAGATCTATGAGGAGGGGCGTTGCTTGGCCGAATTTCTAGAGATTTGAGGCAAAAGGTGATTTTCCCCTTGCTTGTTATTCCTTCTCTTTTGTTTCCTTGATCTGTATAAGGAATGATTTCCTGTTGGATTTCCAACTTGCAGAATGTTTGGACTCGAGTAGAACTTTCCTCCATGTCAAAATGATTTTCTGTAGATCTTGGGGCAAGTTGAGATTTACACCCTTGCCAAGCTTTCATGTTACTATTTCAATCCTAAAAGACCGATCCGTGCTTAGTTTAGCAGCCAGCTAGTAGCTGTGGGGAGGGAGCATTATTGTAGGAGAAATTCCTTCCTGTTTAAGCATGACAGTAGGTTGTTCTTGGTCTAGGTTTAGACATTGACAAAAAAGAACTATTATTTACACTAATAATTAAATTATTCAGAAGTTAGTGGTGGTGGTAAGCCTAATATCCTCTGTTTAGGTAGGATAGATTTTCTGCCAAGTCTCTATCTTTGGCGTTGAGTGTAGCCTTAGCTGATAGTCGGTTTCTAGCCTAAGTTAAAAAGCGTTGAGTGAGTGCTACTCACTCAACGCGGCGTTGAGTGATCTTAGCACACTCAATGCCATTCTGTAAATTTTAAAAGCTAAGTCTAAAAATGCCGACAATATTGAGTGAGCTTAACTCACTTAACATCATCACTTTAATCGACAAGTTAAGTTTAAAAGCGTCGACAGCGTTGAGTGAGCTGAGCTCACTCAATGTCGTCTCTTAATCTGTAAAATAAGTAGAAAGTGTTGACAGCATTGAGTGAGCTGAACTCACTCAACGCCGTCGCTTAGTGAGAAAAGCGTTGACAGCATTGAGTGAGCTGAACTCACTCAACGCTGTCATATGTTTTTGGAAGTTCAGTGGTAAAGCATTGAGTGTGCTGAGTAATGGGGTCAAGAGCGTTGACTGCACTCGACACAACGTCGAGTGTACTAAACACTTTCCCTGTACTCGATGTGGCTTCGAGTGCATTGACTGCACTCGATGCGGCGTCGATTATACTCGACGCTTTTACCATAGACTCGTGTCATTTCACAGATTTGTTGTGTATCTCTAAAGGCTTAGTTTGCCAAGTTATAATAGTCGGGTTTCTGCTAAATTGGTCGAGTTTGGATTTTATGGGTGTTTGGGATATGGGTTTGGTTTGGTGTGCTTAGTTTCGTGAATGATTACACCCAGGCAAGTTTGGGTCTTGTTTTTGGGATGTTGAGTTGTTTTGGACCAGATGGCCACCACCGCAATCCGGTTTTTGAGATTTTTGGGTCTGTTAGTTAGGGTTTGACCTGTTAGTCCTGACAAGATCCGGTTGCGTTATGGTGTTAATGATTCACGTGTTTATTGAGTCTTTGCCTCGTTTTGTGGATTAAACTTATGCAATTTCTGCCTGATCTCGCAGCTGTTCTCGGAGTATGACTCTGTTCACAGTTGGTGCAATTTTCTTTACTTTTTAACCTTATTAGTTTATTCTTTCGTTCTTAATTTCTTGTTAGATTGCTGTGTTTTGACAGCTATTCAGGTTTGGATTAGTAATCTTATTACTCCCTTATTTACTGACAGTTTTGTTTATCACTTGTATTTTTCTTGCTAATGTGTTCATTCTTTGAATGCCTCAGGTTCGGAGTAGTAGCTGGTTTAGCGGTTAGATTTGGTGTTTGCTAGAGGACTGCAGTGTTGTAGAGGTTTTCCTCTACTTTGAGAGGTACTTCTTTGTTCTTTTCTTGTTAGTACAGACACACATACTGACTAGTGGGTTTGTGTAAGTTTGTTGACGCTCACTGGTGGTTTTCTTTTGAATTGTTGAATACTTTGCTAAGCTGTTAGTTTTACCTTTTGTCGTTGTTTTTACTTGCTCTCTGGGATTGTTTTTTGCTAGGTTGCATGTTAGGTATTTTCACTTATAAAAGCATAACTACTAGCACTTCATACATCACATATTTTTAAAAATAAAATACTATTTTCTAGCTAACATAATTAATTTTCATACTCATAATAAATCTAGAGTCTCACATGGCATGAGTTGTCCTTTGTGGATGTTAATACTCATGTACGGTGTTAATCAACATAACCAAAGTATTTTATGCATCGTATAACTATACTTTTACTCGTGGATTAGTTGATCCACAGTGCCGAGGGATACGACCATCAAATTTAAACTAGTTTTTACCTAATAACTTATGGATTTCATATAAAATTGTAGACTTTGGATTTTTGCCTGAGCGCCAACAGTTATCCCCTGCGCGGCGTGACATCACGATGCGTATTTTCTCTTACTCTGATATAATTTAAATGTTGAGAAAATGCGAGTTGTGACATTTGAACTCTCTCTGCTTCTTTCATTCATCGTGGGCATAAAGTCAACACTTGTAGGTCTCCGTCAGATGACAGATCTTCCACTATGTAACTCCATTTTGTTTCTGAGTATGCACACAAGTAAGATCCCTCCAGGTACCCTTTTTCCTGCAGAAGTTAGAGAAACCATTTGAAGTAAACTCTCCTCTATTATCTGTTCTCAACTTTTTTATTTGCAGGCCAAGCCGACCCTCCACGAGCTCCTTGAACTCCACAAACTTTTAGAAAGCATCTGACTTCTCCACTAAAAAATACACCCATGTGTATCTAGTATTTTCATCAATCAAGACTAACATGTGAAAGTATTTATTTCAAGAGTAGCTAAACACCTAGGGGATGAATAGGTTTTTATGTATTTAATGACTATCATTTTGCTTTGGTGTGTTGTGATTTAGTTTTTTGTTTGCATTCATGAACACAACAACACACAAGTATTTATAGTGGTTCCCCAAGGTATGGGTACATCCATTGTCGTTCCCACCTTTCTAAAATTATGTTAGACAATGGAAATTTCTCCAAACTCATCTCAATGAGCTTACAATATAGATCCCTTAGAATCTCTCGGACTCCTCCAAGTCCTACCTCAGGCCTAAGGCCCTACACTCAGAGATATAATCTCCAATAACTCAGAAATCTTCACTAGATCACCTACCTCAGACTTTATCCACAGTCCTACACTTTGCCTTGGAGGATAGCCCAACACTCAGCTCCACCACTGGATCCTTCCTTATAGAATAAATCTCATACAGCTCAGGCACGCATGCCCTACCTCAGATCCACAGAAGAATCCTACAACTCAGCTTTTATATATTAGGCTTACAACTAAGATCTGTTAAGATCCTATAGAGTGTGAGTTTGTTGTTGATGACTTGCTCCAGAGGAAGTGTCCTCTGATCCTTATCTCTAAACTGAGTTAACTCAGCCCTACTTCTTCTTAGCACCAAGGAAGTAGATCTTCCGGATGGTTCTGCTTGTGCTGAGAAGAATCTCAGAAACTGGAGCTTCTGAACTTATTGATGAAGACTTAATAATGTTGTTATTCTATTCTTCTTTAATTAGCTAACCTTGTCTGAAGTTCTAAGACTTGTTGTTGAACTCGAGTTGTAGAACTCTTCTTCTTTATTTTCTAGGAAGAAGATGAAGTAGAGAAATTTTCTCCAAAGTTCAAACCCTTACTTAATTTCCCAGAACTCTGCTTTTTTATTTCCCATAAATCCAACGGCTCTTTGTTCAGTATGACCACACATAGTTGGTAATTACAACATTCCTTTTGCATTAAATGCAGTACTAAAGGCAAGCATCGCCTTTGTCTTCTAGCAAGCAAATCCCGCGATATTTGAATTTTTGCTGACATCATCTTGACTCAGCGCTTCTAGACTTAGTAAATTCCAGACAGATTGCTCAGGCGTTGAGTGAAGCCTTGTCACTCAATACAAAAGTACTTAGCAGAATTTTGCATCTCAAAGCATTGAGTGAGCCTTCCTCACTCAACGAATGTAGACTTTTATAGTCTAACAGCTTAGGAGTCGAGGGAGCCTTCATCACTCGACGCATTTGGACTTAGTTGAATTTCTCTATATAAAGGCGTTGAGTGCAGCTTCTTCACTTAACGCTTTTGTACTTAGACAGATTTTATGTATGCTCCTTCTGAGGCTTTGACTGCTTGAGCTTCTATCAATACTTCTACTCTTCTGGCATTGAGTGAAGTGAGTTCACTCAACGCTTCTGTACTTGGTGGATTTTCTTCCTGTCCAATAACCAGTCTTCTTAATTAAGGCGTTGAGTGAACTGCCTTCACTCAATGCTTCTGTCCTTAGCAAGATATCTTGTTGAGTTTGTGTTGAGTGAACTTCCTTCACTCAATATTTCTTGACTTAGCCAGATTTCTAGTCAGCAACATTGTGGATTTTACTGTAGAAGTTCTTTCAACGCTTTTGCTCTTCTGGCGTCGAGTGAACTCCGTTCACTCGATGCTTCTGGGCTTAACCAGATTTCTTATTTGCCTACAACCTGTCTTGAGTCAACCTTGTATTGTGACCCTGACATCCTGTCTAATCATGATAAAGTAGACAAACTGCATACACTGAACTTAGAGCATGCATCAAATACATTTAAGCACTAAGCATTGATAGTGATGCCTCTTCAAATTCAGGGAACAATGAAGGGCAATATTCCCAATAATCTCTGCCTATTTGAATAAGGCAGAACCCACATCAATATTAAGGTACACTAATACATAAAACATATCAATTAAGTAAATGTAAGCTTGTTCAAAGTTCCCCAGTTTAATGCAGTGACTTCACATGTCAAGTCATTGCTCTCCGTATACAACTTTTTAAAAGTTTCCCAGTATTATGCACTAACTCAACATGTTATGTCATTGCTCTCCTCCCCCTTTCTGGCTTCTTCAATAGGCATTCATCTATTGAAGGTGGAGAGACGATCATTGGTGTACTTTTCTCTTGGTCCTTCTAACCATCATGCTCAAGAAGAGTTTATTCCTCATCCAATAGGGTGTATGGAATGACCTCAACCTGAGTAGGAACACGTGAATGCTCCCCCTCAACAACATCATTATTTTTTGAGGAACATCATTCTTGTCCTACACTGTATCCTTCTCAGCTAATTTAACTTATCTTACTGAAGTTTAACCTAGCAAGTTAAAGTGATTAACTGCTATCTATCCATCTATCCTTGCTAAAGTTATACTTTAACACTAAGGCAGATGGACTACATTATTAATTAAAAACAAAAATATAGACATGTAGATCTATAACTGAAATACTTATTGTACATTGGTCATTCAACGTTAAGCATTCCTAACTCAATTTTGAAAGAATTTAACTTAGCCTCATCCAATGACTTAATGAAGATATCAACATCTTGATTCTTAGTGGGGAAAAATTCAAGGCAAATGTCTTCACTTTCTACATATTATCTAATAAAATGATATCTAATTTGTATAAGCTTAGTCCTGCTATGTCAGACAGGATTCTTAGCAATAGAAATTGCACTGGATGAGCCACACTATAAGGGCGAATGACTTACCTTGATATTTTAGTCCTCTAGCAAATGTTGTATCCACAAAAGTTGTGCCCAACAGCTCCAATGTCTCCTGGTTCAGAGTCATCTTCATTTTTGTCCCTTACAGATACTCTTTCATTTGATTCATCCATCATATACTCTTATGAATGTACATCAACATGTACATCAACAACAGTATTACCTTTGTTAGACTCAGAGGAGTCAATGTTATACATTGTATCTTGAGCAGGGTGTTCAGAGTTAATCTCCCCCTCAACCTCAACATTGTCCTTAGAGAATATCTATTCTTTTGGAGAAATGTTTTGAACCTTTTTTGTCACTATTGCAGGAGCTTGTTCATCCTCAATAGGAGTATTGAGAACTTGCTATAGAGGCACATCAGGAATCTAATCTAATCTTTGTTGGAGAGTCTCTAAATAAGAGTCAAGCTTGTCCTGAATATCAGACTAAACTTGCTCCCCCTCAATAGGAGCATCTCTATTCTCAGTCTATAACTCCTTTGTTAACGTGCAAGGATTATAACTACCTGCAACAAAAATGCATGATGAGCTACTGAAGCTATACTAAGTTCATCATACCTAATTTAAATTTGAAGGTGTTGAACTTGGCTTCATCTTATGGCTTCCACATGCTCTCTAATAAAATGATACCTAATCTCTATGTGCTTATTCTTGGTATGAGAAACAGGATTCCTAGCAATAGAGATTGCACTAATAGAATAAAAAACATTGGATTTCTACTTAGCTTGTGATTGTAATCCTGGAGCTGATGCTGGATCCATAGTATCTATGCATAGTAACTTCAAGCTGAGATGTAATCTAATTAAGCTATTGAGATAACAACACTTGTTTGCTTCTTGCTGCTCTAAGAGACCAATCTTCCACCTAAAAACTGACCGGTGCTAGAGGCGCTTTTCTTGTCTTCGATATAACCTGCAAAGTATGCATCTGAATACTCAGTTAGTTCAAAGTCATTATTCCTAAGGTATCACAAACCATGATTAGGTCTGCCCTTGAGATATCTCAAAATTCTTTTAGCTGTAGAATAGTGAGATTCCTTAGGGCTTGCCTGGTATCTAGCACAAACACATGTAATATACATAATGTCTTGCCTACTAGCAGTAAGGTAGATGAGTGGGCCAATTATGCCTCTATACAAGGTTTCATCAACAGGTTTTCCAGTTTCATCCTTGTCTATTGACACAGTTGACCCCATATTAGTTTTTATTATGGAGGCACTCTAAATTCCAAATTTTTTTATCAAATCCTTGGTGAACTAAGACTGAGATATGGATAGTCCATCCTCTGATTATCGAACTTGGAGGACCAATAAATACGTCAGTTCACCCATACTGCTCATCTCAAACTACCCTTGCATAAGTTTGGCAAACTTTTTGTAGATACCATCATTCGTAGACCCAAATATTATGTCATCTACATAAATTTAGACTAGAATGATCTTACCCTTGACTTTTCTTAGGAATAATATCTTGTCTATCTTTCCCCTTGAGAATTTATTTTCAATGAGAAAGCTAGATAGAGTTTCATACCATGCCCTATGGGATTGCTTGAACCCATATAAAGCTTTTATAAGCCTAAAAACATAAGCAAGAAAGTTAGAATTAACAAAACTTGAGGGTTTCTCAACATAGACCTCTTCTTTTAGGTCACCATTTAGGAAAGCTAACTTCACATCCATTTGGTGGACCTTGAATCCTTTATGTGCAGCATATGCAAGGAATAGTCTTATAGCTTACATTCTGGCTACTAGTGCAAAGGTTTGATCAAAATCAATATCTTCCTATTGTTTGTATCCCTTGGCCATCGGTCTAGCTTTATTCTTTGTTATAACACCATTTTCATCAAGTTTATTCCTGTAGATCCACTTGGTTGAAATGATGTTATGTCCTTGTGGCTTGTGAACTAGCTTCCAGACCTTGCATCTCTTGAACTGGTTCAGTTCTTATTGCATAAGCACAATCCAAAATGGATCTATATTGACATCTTCAAACCTTTTAGGTTCAACTTGAGACAGAAAGGTAAAGTACATAGCAATGTAGAGGCTTCTGCTCCTTGTTGTAACTTCTTGGCCAGCATCTCCTATGATGTTTTTTTTGGGATGATCCCTTAATTGCCTGACAGTAGGAGGCATTATTTCTTCAACATCATGAACTTCAGTGGTTGGATCTTGTTGGTCTTCACCCATATCATTTGGACTTTGTCCTTCTTCAAGAATGTACACACCATTATCTTCTTTTAGGGTAGTTGGAGAAGGGTCCTTGATGGTTAGTTTATCAATCTCCAACTCTACACCTGCAGATCTAGAGGAGCTAGACAGCTCACTATAAATCATTGATGATTCATCAAAGACTGCATTCACAGACTCTTCTACAACTTGATTTTTCAAGTTGTATACCCTATATACATTGCTATGATTACTGTACCCAATAAATATCCCTTCATAGAATTTAGCATCAAACTTAGTCTAGTAGGACTTTCCATTATTAAGAACAAAGCACTTACTATCAAAGATTCTGAGATAGCCTAGATTTGATTTTCTATCTTTCATAATCTCATAGGGAGTCTTCTGGTGATACTTGTTGATAGAGGATCTATTTAAGACATGACAAGCAGTGTTCACTGCCTCAGTCCAAAAGTATTCTGGGAGAGAAGTGTCACTGAGTAGTGTCCTCCCAGCCTCTATGAGAGTCCAATTTTTCCTCTCAGCTATCCCATTTTATTGGGGTGTTCTTGGAGAAAAAAACACATGACAAATCCCTAGTTCTTTACAGAACTTTATCATGCATTTAGATAGAAATTTAGTACCATAGTCACTTCTGATTTTGACTATAGAACTGTCTTTTTCATTCTGAACTTTTCTAACAAAGGTCATAAAGATGTCTAGGGTTTCAGACATTTTCTTTAGAAAGAAAAACCAAGCATATCTGGAATAGTCATCAACTATCACAAGTGTATAGACTTTCCGACCTAGACTATAAACTAACATAGGACCAAACAAGTCCATATGTAGGAGGTAAAACATCTCACTGAATCCTTGGCCCCAATGCTCTTAAAGGGTACTTTGGTCTGCTTGCCCTTTTGACAAGCAGAGCAAATTCCCTCCTTGATGCATTTTAAATTGGGTCCATTTCTAACTAGCCCTTCACTGAAGAGCTTGCTAATTGACTTGTAGTTCAAGTGAGCAATTAACCCTATTATATCATTACACACAGTAAGAGACTTTCTCATTTTCTACCAAACATATTGGAGTGTCAGAACTTTAACATAAAAAGTTTAAATAGTAAATGTTTCCACTCCTAGTGCCTATCAACCTTACCTCTTGGTCACTTGAGCTTTTGATAAGACACTCATCTTTATGGAAGATAATGACATTACCAAGATCATATAGTTGGCTTATGCTTATCAGGTTGTGTTGCAATCCTTCCACATAGGCCACTTTTGTGATTAAGAATATGCCATTGGTGATCATACCATAGCCCTTGGTAACTCCTCTATCTGAACCTCCAAAGATAACCTGAAGTCTAGTCTTCACTGGAGTGTTTTACTAGAGTGTATTCCTTTAGATTGCTCCTTCTTCCAGTCATATACTTGGAACATCCACTGTCCAAGTACCATATTGGTGCACGGGTACTTGGACTATCCTGCAAACACAATTTAGTTTACCTTAGGACCCCATAAGAGATTGGGTCCTTAGTTCTTATTAGCTTGAAACTGAACATTTCTACCTGCAACTCTCCTAATAAGAAGACTTATCATTACCCTTGGCACACTAGGGTTGTGTCAATAATCTATGGCAAAGTGTCCCACTTTACCACAACACTAATATTCATGATTATTGTATCTCCTTTTCTAAACAGCCCTTGTAGAGTGCAAGGAGTTAACAACTATCTGTTTAGAAGGGAGAGCAACAACCTTTTTCTTATTTCTTTCAACAAGAATCTGACTAAAAGTAAGTGTGCTAGTAGATGTACTTGGATTACTCTGACTTCCTCCAATAACAGTCTTCTTTGCATTGGACAAGCTGCTAATGGCATCAGAGATGGCCAAGTCAGGCTTACTGACCGACTTACCTTTGGTCTCAGCTGTTGCTGGAAGAGCCTAAGAATAGGCCACTACCTTATCCTTGAGTGTGGGCGCTAGAGCACCAAACACAAATATTCCATGATGGGCCATCTGGATTTCCTCATGGGGAGCCTTCAGTGCACTTACACCCATGTCCTTTCTACCTCCATTGTAAGATACCCATGTATTCTTACAAGAAGAGTTCCTATTTTTCTAGTGACCATAAATGTTATCTTGGTCATACCTATTTTATAGGAGGATTACCTTGTGAAAGGTTGTCTAAGGCACTATAGGAGCTTTGCCTTTCCCTTTGGAATGGGCAACTCTAGAGTTCCACTTAAACCCCAAATCCTTCTTTTCCTTTTGAGATGTGAAGGAGTCTATCAGTGGCAATACTGTCTTGGACTTACTAAATTTAGCCACAATCTGTTTCTCCTCAAGGAGTTTCTCTTCAAGATCCATAATGATCTTGTTCTTCTAGCTACTGGTCCCAATCTGGATGATTGATATAGTCTTCAGTTGGCTGACTTCTCTCCACATCTGATCAAGCAAGTGTGCTGATTCAGACTGTATTGAAGTAGATAGCTATAGGGAGACAATCTCCTTAGCTTGTTTCTTGAATAGCCTCTTGCTCCTTTTCAGAGCATCAAGAATGACATCATATTTGTCAATCAATTGATTTATATCCTCCACAGAATCTGATCCATCATCCCCACTGGAGGAAGTTGATACATCATAGTCTGAGATAGACTCATAGATAAAAGGAGAGCTTGGGATAGAATGTACCTCATCAGGAACTGAAATGTCCTAATTGTCTTTTGATATGGCCATGAGGCTGAATTCCTCATCCTCTTCACAGTCACTATAAACTGAGGATAGTTGGGCCTTGATGCAAGATGAGGAAGCAGAAAATTCAGCATCTTCTTAAATGGATATGAGTCCAACGTATGCCTTATCTTATTCTGATTCTAAAGATTTAGAATCACTTTCTAATAGGCTGATAGTCGTCTTGGCCAAGAAACTCTTTTCAGCCTTCTTGAACTTATGGTGATGGTGCTTCTTCTCACCTATCTCTTTTCTTTTGACTGGGCAATCAACAATGACATGCCCAGGCTTGCTACAATATTAACAAATAGTTTTAGAAGAATTATGTTTTCTGGGTTTAGAATCATACCCGTCTCCTTTAGAGAACTTCTTCTCGGATTTGTTGTGATCCTTCTTATAATGTGTGGAGGAGAAAGGATTGTTCTTGCACTACTTCCTCTTCATCATCTTCTGGAATTGCATTGTGAAGGCAGCAAACTCTCCATCTGACATGTTACTGTCAGATGAGCTGGAATCAGAGCTTTCTGAATCAGCTGGCCTCATTGAGGATGAGGAAATCATCTCCTTGTTCGTCTTAGATCTCTCATCCTTGAAGGCCACCGTCCTTTCCTAGGCATGGAACCTGATGGTTGTCTCCTCCTCCTTCCTGGCAGATAGTTGCATCTCATATGAAAGAAGCTTTCCAAATAAAGTGTGAGGAGGAGTTTCAGCAAGCTTGACCACTTCTCAGATATCACAAATCTTTGTGTCCCAATCTTTGGTTAGAGATCTTAGGAACTTATCATTCAGCTCATAATTACTGAAGACCCTCCCATAGGTTCTCAGCTTATTGACCACTCCGAAAAACTTTACATAGCAATCAACTATGTTGTCTTTGTTGCTTTGCCTGAAGGCCTAATATTCCTGATTAAGTTTGGATTTTTTGTCATCCTTAACTTCTTCAGTTCCCTCCATATATACAATCAGTGTGTCCCACATTTCCTTGGTTATCTTGCAGTGGGCAAGATTCTGGAATATGGAGTCATTTATGACACTGATAATTATGTTTTGTGCCTTTTTGTCTATGGTTTCAGGATGATCTCATCCTTGGTCATCTCAGTGTACTTCTTTGGGGTTTGGACACTAGCATTTAGGACAAAAATATTCATGGGGATGAAGGGTCTTTCCTGAACTGTGATGAAGATCCCAAGGTCTGAGGCCTCCATGAACAACCTGACCCTCTCTTTTCTAATACCAAAATTCTCCTTTCTACAGATTGGAAGCTTCATGGATCTCAACTCCTTATGGTTCTCTCCTGAACCCATAAAGATAATCATTAGCTACCCTTGGAGATCTGTTCAGACTGTTAAGTCATTTTTGAACAACCTCCCTTTGATACCACTCTTAAGTCTTTTTTTCAAGAGTAGCTAAACACCTTGAGGGGGGGGGGGGGTGTATAGGTTTTTCTGTCCTTAATGACTATCTTTTTTCTTTGGTGTGTTGTGATTTAGTTTTATGTTAGCTTTCAAGAACACACAACAACACACAAGTATTTATAATTGTTCCCTAAGTTATGCGTACATCCACTATCCCTCCCACCTTTCTAATAGTGTGTTAGACAAGGTCAACTTCTCCAATGCCAGCTCAATAATCTTACAACACAGATCCCTCCGGATCTCTCAGACTCCTCCAAGTCCTACCTCAGGTCCCTTGCCCTGCACTCAGAGATATAATCTCCTACAGCTCAGTAATCCACACCAGATAACCTACCACAGACTTTAACAAAAGTCCTACACTCAGGCTAGGTGGATAGCCCTACACTCAGATCCACCATAGGATCCTACCTTAGAGAATAAATCTCCTACAGCTCAGGCACACAGGCCCTACCTCAAATACATAGAAGGATCCTACAACTCTGCCTTTATATATCAGACTTACAACTCAGATCTATTAAGATATTATAGAGTGTGAGTTTGTTGTTGATGATTTGTTCTCGAGGAAATGTCCTCTAAGCCTTCTCTTTGGACTGAGTGAACTTAGCTCTACTTCTTCTCAGCACAAAGGAACTAGATCTTCAGGATGGTTCTGCTTGTGCAGGGAAGAATCTCAGAAACTGGAGCTTCTAAACTTGCTGATGAAGACTAATTGATGTTGCTGTTTAATTCTTCTTCAATCAGCTAACCTTTTCTAAAGTTTTCAGACTAGCTTTTGAACTCGAGTTGCAAAGCTCTTATTCTTTTTTTTCTAGGAAGAAGACGAAGCAAAGTTATTTTATCCAAAAGTTCAAACCCTTACTTAATTTCACGAAACTCTGCTTTTTTATTTCCCATAAATCCAACGGCTCTTTGTGTAGTAGGACCACCCGTAGTTGGTAACTACATCACTCCTTTTGAATTAAATACAGTACTAAAGGCAAGCAATGCCTTTTGTCTTCTAGCAAGGAATTCCCATGATATTTGAATTTTTGCTGTCGTCAGCATGACTCAGCACTTCTGGACTTAGTATATTCTAAACAGACTGCTCAGGTGTTGAGTGAAGCCTTGTCACTCAATGCAAAAGTACTTAGCAGAATTCTGCATCTCCAGGCATTGAGTACGTTGAGTGAGCCTTACCCACTCAATGCATATAAACTTTTATAGTCTAACAGCTTAGGCGTCGAGTGAGCCTTTATCACTCGACGCTTCTGGAATTAGTTGAATTTCTTTGTATGAAGGCGTTTAGTGCAGCTTCTTCACTCAATGCTTCTGCACTTAGATAGATTTTCTCACTCCTCCTTCTGAGGCTTTGACTGCTTGAGCTTCTGTCAACGCTTCTACTCTTCTAGTGTTAAGTTAAGTGAGTTCACTCAATGCTTCTGAACTTAGTGGATTTTTTGCCTGTTAAATAACCAGTCTTCTTGATTGAGGCATTGAGTGAACAACCTTCTCTCAACGCTTTTTTCCTTAGCCAGATATCTTGTTGAGTTAGCGTTGAGTGAACTGCCTTCACTCAATGCTTTTAGACTTAGCCAGATTTCTAGTAGGCAACATTACGACTTTGACTGTATAAAGTTATCTCAATGCTTTTGCACTTCTGGCGTCGAGTGAACTGCCTTCACTCGACGCTTCTAGGCTTAACCAGATTTTTGGTTTGCCAGCAACTTGTCTTGAGTCCAACTAGTATTGTGACCCTAATAATTTGTCTAATCATGGTATAGTAGACAACCTGCATACACTGGACTTAGGGCATGCATCAAATACATTTATATACTTAGCATTGATGGTGATGCCTCTTCAAATTTAGGGAACATTGGAGGGCAATATTCCCAGCAACATGTACCTACTACTGCAAAGACTGGCAGTAACGGTTAGTCCCATCAGATCACCGTGGATGCACCCTAATGGTACTATACATCTTGTCTGTGAGTTGTTAAATGGAAGATGATGAGCCTTACCATATTGACACATTGAACAAATATGACCGTCACTATAGGATGATAGACTAGGCAAACCTTTTACAAGGCCCATCAATGTCATAGCCTTCAACTTGTCCATCCTAACATGCCCTAGCCTTTCATGACAGATAGCAGCACTGTCATTTGTCCTCTTCCTATCTGTACAACCCCATATTCGCTGGGTGGGACCCGAAGACTTCACTGAGGGATTAGGCTAGCCTCAGGCTAGCCTTGGGTTAACCCTAAGGCATACTGGTGGAGTTCTCGTCCTTAAAGGCTCCCGCCAGGCGGCGGGCGATATCATTCGTGCCACGACAGGCTTCGGCTCCAAAGCCAGAGGAGCTTCCGCCCTGAAGGAGCTCCCGCCCAGGGCAGGCGAGAACGCCTTAGGAGAGCCTTCATTCGCAAGGGCATCATGACTACCTAGCGCGAGAACCCTCCTGGCAGGAGTTCTCGCCAAGGTGGGCCTGGTGGGGACCCAGCGAGAGCCTTCTAGGCCGGGGGTCTCGCCAAGTGGGCCCACGGGGTGGGACCCGGAGTCCAGAGGAGATTATTTTATTATTTTTTATCCCGAGGTAAAATTACCCAAATGCCCTTGGGGTGACAGCGGGATTTGGCTATTGGCAGACCCCTCGGGGGTATTCCAGTATTTTCAGGTCAAAGGAAGACTATAAAAAGACCCATAGGGGCTCTTTGGAAGGCAGGCTTTTTATTATTCCCTAACTCTAGCGCTTTCTGAGGAGCTCCCAGCCCAGCATTTGGCTTTGGAGGGGAAGCTCTCAGAGATCTTCCGGGTGTGTGGTGGGACCTCCCAGCTGAGGCTTTGGGTCTGTTTTAGGACCTTTGCAGCCAGTCAGGGGTCGAGATTTGAGAGAAGTAGGTGTCGGCTGCGCTTTGGTTCGTGAACATTCGTTGAGGTCATTTTTGGCTTCAACAGTTCTGGTGCGGTGAGCGTGGAAGCAGTCGGTGTAAGAAAATCTCGAGTTAAGTCCCATGATAGGAGGCAAAGGTGAAGGATCAGGCGCAGGAGGATCCCCCACCCGGGTGGACGATGCGACGAAGAAGATGTTTGAGGACTTCAGGCGAGAAGTCATGCAGACGATCAGCTTGGCTTTCTCGGCAAGGAATGAGTGGGAGACGCCGCAGGTTCCGGTGGAGGCGGTTCCGTTGTTAGGCGAGAACGCTCCAGGGCAGCGCCCCGGGAAGGAGGTCCTAGTGGAGGCAGGCGAGAGGGATGTGGCCGCGCGGGAACTCTTCCTAGGCCAGCGTCGTGGGAAGGAGGTTCCGGTGGACCTGGGCGAGAGGGAGGCGACAGTGCGGGTGCTTTTCCCCGGACACGGTCTCGCGGATCGGTCCAGTCAGCCGAGGTCGCGGGACGTGCCTTCTCGCCAGGCAGGGGGCGAGACCCCCTTTAGTGAGCTCATTGTCTCGGCTCCAGTGCCGGAGGGGTTCTGGGAGCCGGACATGACCTACTACACCGGGAAGGACGACCCGGTTCAGCACGTGCAATGGTTCGAGGACGTGGTATCCATCAGGCAAATGTCGGATGCCTTCAAGTGTAGGCTGTTTGCCATCACTTTGAAAGAGAAGGCCAGGGACTGGTTCCACCAGTTGCCGGCAAGTTCCATCTACAGTTTTGAGGATCTGCGCAGGGATTTTCTGTTGAGGTTCTCAACTTCGAAGAAAAGGAAGAAGGAGGCTGAGTGCCTGTTTGCAGTGAGGCAGAAGCCGGAGGAGACGCTGGGTCACTATGTGGACCGTTTCCAAGAGGAGATTCTCTTGGTCCAGGAGGTCCCAGGGTATGCATTAATGCTTGCTTTCACCCTGGGGCTGAGACCAGGGTTTTTCAGCATGGAATTAAAGAGGGTGCCCCCTCTCTCTTTTGAGGAGCTCATGGAGAGGGCGGCGAAGGAGATAGACTTTGAGAGGGCAAACCCTACGTTTGCGAGGAAGCTGGCCAGGTTGGCCGAGGATGATGTGAAGGAGCCGGTAGTAGGAAGGCAGAGAGAGAAGAGGGAGCAGAGGGAGCCGAGGGAAGATAGGAGAAGAGAAGAGCCCCGAGGGCAGGGACAGCAGCATGGGGGGGCCAGGGAGCCGAACAACCGACTGGGTTGGAGGCCTCAGGAGGGCTGCCCCCAGGGCCAAGGAGGACTTCAGGGAAGAGATAACTTCCGGGAGCAAAGAAGGCTGGAGCAGGGAGGATGGCGACAAGGACCAAGGGGTCATTTCCCACCGCCGCAGGAGGCTATGGAGGTGGGAAGGGGAAGAGGAAGAAGAATTCGGGGAGCTGGAAGAAGGGGAGGAGGAGAAGGAAGAGGGGGCAGGGTGGCGTTGCCTTATTGTGACTTCCATCAGGAGGAAGGTCACGCAACGGCCACCTGCCCAGAGTTTCTGGAGATAAGAGGGGCCAGAGGGGCCGGAATGCAGGATCCGCCTGTAAGGATCTTTGAAGTGCAGCGAGAAGAGGCTGAGGACAGGTGTGAAGACAGGGTTGACGTGGGGACCCGAGGAGGGATCAGAGTGATCCAGGGGGGAGTGGGGATCGAGGCAACCCGCAATGGGAGCCTTCAAACCATGTTCCGCCGAGGGGTCGCCTCAACCTCCCTGGCTCCCCCCCCCAGAGGAGAAGATCACTTTCTCATCCGCGGATATGCCAGACTACGAGGATCCATTCTGCGACGCGCTTGTGATCCAGACAGCGGTGGAGAACTACACCGTCTCCCGGATACTGGTGGACAATGGGAGCTCGGTGAATGTGATCTTCAAGAAGGCCTTCGATGAGATGAGGGTGGAAGGAAAAAGGGTCCTCGCTTCTGATGGACCGCTCTTTGGCTTCTCCGGAGAAAGGAAAGAAGTGGAAGGGGGAGTGGGCCTGCATGTGAGGCTTGGGGGCGTCTCACGGAACTGTCGGTTCGTGATCGTAGACGCCCCGAGTAGTTACAATGCCATCTTTGGACGTCCCCTCATCAGCGCCTTTCACTGTGTACCATCCTCGTACCACCAATGCCTCATGTTCAACAATGGAGGGGTGCAGGTTAGGATCAGGGGGGATCCGAAGATGGCAAGGCAGTGCAATGTGACAGCGGTTAACACCGTGTCGTGGATGGCGGAGGCAGAGGTGTTGGAGAGGGAGATGGCTGAGCATGAAGGAGTTGAGGAAGGGGAGATTGGCCTAGAAGAGGCGAGAGGAGTGATGGATGAAGAAGAGCAGAGGCAGGGGGAGAGCCTGGAGGAGGCGATGGAAGTTGATGAGGTTGGGGGACAGGAGCTCGAGTTTGAGCAGGAAGAGGCAAGGGTAAGTTGGGAGCGGTCGGGGCTGGAACCGGCCGAAGAAGTGGTGGAGATGGAGGTGCTTACAAGAGCGGGGGAGGTGCAAAGGGTTCGGATCAGCGGAGGCTTGAGCCTCGAGGATCAGGAGCGGATGCGAGCCTGCATCCAAAGCAACATCGACATCTTCGCTTGGAGCGCGGCAGACATGCCGGGCATCGACGCGGACGTGGCCTGTCATCGCTTAAACCTGAATCCCAGAGCCCGCCCCATACGCCAAAAGATGAGGGCCATCGCCACCAAGCTAGAAGCCCCCATCCGAGGGGAGGTCAAAAAGCTCCTGGACGCAGGCTTCATCTCAGAGATCCAGTATCCAGGCTGGATCTCCAACGTGGTTATGGTAAAGAAGGGAGGAGGAAAATGGCGCATGTGTATTGATTTTTCTTTATTAAATAAATCATGTCCCAAGGATTGCTACCCCTTGCCTCGAATCGACGCGCTGGTTGACTCAGCCGTCGGTTTTTCTCTTATGAGTTTTTTAGATGCATTTTCAGGTTACCATCAGATCCGGATGCACCCTCCTGATGTCAAGGATGTTTCCTTCATCACGAGAGAGGGATGCTTCAGCTATAAGATGATGTCCTTCGGGTTGAAGAATGCAGGGGCAACGTACCAACGCATGATGGATCGAATCTTTCGAGATCAAAGGGGAAGGAACCTGGAGGTCTACGTGGACGACCTCATGGTCAAGAGCAAGTGTGTTGATTCCCACTTGCGGGACTTGGAGGAAACGTTTGCCACCCTGCGAAGGTTCAAGATGAGGTTGAACCCCTTGAAGTGCGTCTTCGGGGCTAGTCGCGGGAAATTCCTCGGACACCTCTTGACTCCCGCGGGGGTAGAACCTAACCCCGATAAGGTTAAGGCTATTCTAGACCTGGAATCACCTCGCAGTGCCAAAGAGGTCCAGCGCTTGACCGGGAAGTTGGCCGGGCTAAGCAGGTTCCTCTCTCGGTCAGGGGATAGGTGTTCCTCTTTCTTTAAAGTACTTCGTGGTAACCAAGTATTCGAATGGACGGCCGAATGTGAAGAGGCATTTCAGGTGCTGAAGAGGCAACTCTCCCAAGCTCCGTTACTTCAAAGCCCGAAGGAAGGGGAGGACCTAGCCTTGTATCTCGGAGTGGGGGTAGAGGCAGTGAGCTCCGTCTTGGTTAGGGAGGAGGGGAAGAAACAGTTACCCGTCTATTATGTAAGCCGAATCTTAAAAAAGGCGGAGCTCCGATACCCCATCCTGGAGAAGCTAGCGTATGCTTTGGTCATCTTAGCTAGGAAGCTTCGCCATTACTTTCAAGCGCACTCGATTAGGGTGGTAACCGACCATCCTCTTCGCAAGGTCTTTGAGGGGGTGGAACATTCAGGAAGGTTGGCAAAGTGGTCCATCGAGCTAAGCGAGTTTGACATTTCTTCCGTCCCGAGGCTCTCCATCAAAGCCCAGGCCGTAGCGGATTTTTTGGCGGACTATGTTACTGAGGCCGAGGTTGAAGAACCAAGCCCGCAAGAAGCATGGAAGATGATGGTCGATGGGGCCTCAGGAAGGCACTCCCTGGGAGGAGGTGTGGTGTTGGTAAGTCCTCAGGGGGTTACCATAGAGCAAGCAGTGACCTTCCACTTCCCTGTAACCAATAATCAAGCGGAGTATGAGGCTGTGATAGCTGGCCTTCGCTTGGCAAAGGAGCTGGAAATCCAGGATGTGGAGGCCTTCACCGACTCAATGGTGGTAGCATCGCAGATCCGAGGCGAGTTTGAGGCCCGGGAGCCGACCCTCGCGAGATATTTATCTAAGGTAAGAGCCGTCATTGGAGGTTTCCGTTCATTCTCTATTCAACATGTTTCCAGGGAGGAAAGCGCGGCAGCTGATCGACTGGCGAAGTTCGGGCCTCGGGGAGGAGGTACCCCAACCGAACTGTTCCGACCAGCCATTGAAGAGGGGGAGTTGATGGAGGTGAATCGGCGGTCCTCATGGGTAGATCCGTTGGTGACCTTCCTGACCACAGGAGAACTGTCGGAAGAAGTCAAGGATGCAAAGAGCTTCAGGCATAAGGCGGCTCATTACCTGATGCTGGAAGGGAGCTTGCATCGGAAGATGCTGTCAGGACTCCTCGCGAGATGCGTGACCGAGGAGGAAGTCCCAAGGATCCTGGAAGAGGTGCATTCTGGAGAATACGGCAGTCATTCAGGGGGAAGGACATTGGAAGCCAGGGTGATAAGGCAAGGATATTTCTGGCGGACTTTGAGGAAGGATACAGCTGAGTTCGCAAGGAGGTGTCGGAAGTGCCAAGTACATGCTCCCCTCCAGCTCTTACCCGCCCAAAGGCTTCGAAGAATCACGGCGCCATGGCCCTTCGCCATTTGGGGAATAGACCTGGTTGGACCCTTTCCTCCAGCTAGCGGGCAGAGGAGGTTCCTCCTAGTTATGATTGACTACTTCTCCAAGTGGTTGGAGATCAAGCCTTTAGCCAAGGTAACCTCCCAGGTCATCCGGAACATCGTTTGGGGGGAAATCATTTGCAGGCACGGATTGCCCCAAGCAATAGTGACAGACAACGGTCCTCAGTTTGCCAGTGAAGAATTCATCAGTTTCTGCACCCAATTGGGGATTGACCTCAGGTTCGCCTCTGTCCATCATCCTCAGAGCAATGGCCAGGTGGAGGCGGCAAACAAGATCATTGTCAACTTGCTCAAAAAGAAGGTGGAGAACCTGAAGGGTAACTGGGTGGAACAGCTCCCTTCCGTCCTGTGGGCCTTGCGAACAACTCCGAACACGGCCACAGGGGAGACCCCCTTCAAGCTCTCTCATGGGTGTGAGGTTGTCCTCCCGGTGGAGTTCGAGGTTCGGTCCCCAAGGGTCGCGGCCGCAGGTGAGAGAAGCGAAGCTTGGAGGTTGGAGAATGAGGAAGGGTTGCACCTTTCATTAGATATGGTGGAAGAGCTGCGGGATGTTGCTGCCATCAGGCAAGAAGAAATAAAATGGCGAATGGCTAGGTACTTCGATAAGCACATCAGAGTCAAGCAATTCACCGAGGGGGATCTAGTACTGAGAAAGGTCGACGCTGCAGGAAGGTCGGCCGCAGTTGGTAAGCTCAACCCTAGCTGGGAAGGGCCTTATATAGTAGAGAAGGCTTTAGTTAATGAGGGCTACTATCTCCAGGATGCGGAGGGAAGGACCTTAAGTCACACCTGGAATGGAGATGACCTGAGGTGCTTCTACCCGTAAGGGGAAAGAAGGATTGTAATGTTCTATGACTCCTCATCTCAATGATAGGATAGGCCTGGTTGAAGGAATCTTCATCAACACCCCGAGCTTGGCTCGGCCCCAGGTAGACCCGCTGCGCAGGCTCTCATCTAGCTGGCAGGTCCGAAGGCTTGCCTGTGGGGGAGAGGTTTGGTTATCTTCATCAACACCCCGAGCTCGGCTCGGCCCCAGGTAGACCCGCTGCGCAGGCTCTCATCTAGCTGGCAGGTCCGAAGGCTCGCCTGTGGGGGAGAGGTTTGGTTATCTTCATCAACACCCCGAGCTCGGCTCGGCCCCAGGTAGACCCGCTGCGCAGGCTCTCATCTAGCTGGCAGGTCCGAAGGCTTGCCTGTGGGGGAGAGGTTTGGTTATCTTCATCAACACCCCGAGCTCGGCTCGGCCCCAGGTAGACCCGCTGCGCAGGCTCTCATCTAGCTGGTAGGTCCGAAGGCTCGCCTGTGGGGGAGAGGTTTGGTTATCTTCATCAACACCCCGAGCTCGGCTCGGCCCCAGGTAGACTCGCTGCGCAGGCTCTCATCAAGCTGGCAGGTCTGAAGGCTCGCCTGTGGGGGAAAGGTTGGCTCTCGTGATACTTTATTCTTAGCCACTCCTACGACACCCCGAGCTCGGCTCGGCCCCAGGTTGACCCGCCGCGCAGGCTCCCATCAAGCTGGCAGGTCCGAAGGCTCGCCTGCGGGGGATAGGTGGAGTCCTTGACTTTTTGATCCTTGGTTCTTGGTTGGTAGTTACTACGTTACAACGAGCTCGGCTCGAACCCCGGTAGACCTGCTGCGCAGGCTCCCATATAAGCTAGCAGGTCCGACGACTCGCCGGTGGGGTAGGGGTTTAATTGGTTCGAAAAATATGTGGGCAGGGCCCTGACCTAGACCGGAGGCAAGGCCTTAAAGGCCTCGGCTCAGAGGTCTCATCCAGTAAAGGTCTCGGTTTGGAGGTCTCGGCCAGTAAGGGTCTCGGCTCAAAGGTCTCGGCCAGTAAAGGTCTCGGTTAAAGGGGGTTCTCGCAAAAGGAGGCTCCCGGCGGACCTGGGCAGGACGACTTAATCGACGACGCGAGGTTCCCGCCTAACTGATCTCTAAGGAAGATTACCCTAAAGAGACTAAGGGTCTCGGCGGAAGCTCGCGCGGAAGCCATTCGGCAGAATAATATACTTTCAAGCACACACTGACAATGAAAGATGAAACATTACTTTACATAAAATTAATTACAAAAGTTGGAGCCTCGCGCTCATTACAAGAGAAACAAAAAGAAAAAAGAAGCTTAGGGGGACGCGCTGTAACTCCCGCTGGTGCTCTCGCTTGAATCATCGCCAGAGCTCCCTTCAAATGTCTCGCCAGCGGCGGTAGAAGACTTCGGGATATCTGAGGTAGGCGAGTCGGGTGCGCCTGGAGGTTTGGGGACTGGATCGTATAGCCAAGGGAGGAGTTGGCGAGCGTCGATGGTCGCGCCGTCCTCCCGAAGCAGCTTGACGTCTCGCAGCGTCTCGAGCGTCAGCTTGACGGTTGCCTGAGCGTTGGCTTGCAGCAGCTTGTCAATGTCGTACTCCGAGAGGTAATGACTCCTCAGCCTCGCATCTAGCTCCGGAGGCGGGACCTTCGTCATCTCAGCGCAAAGCTGTTCCCTCAGGAGGACGCTCTCGCAGCGCGCGTCGGCCAGCTCTGCGCGAAGCTCCTTGACTTGAGCAGAATCCTGTGGAAAAAGAGTTCAGTCTGGAAACATCGCAAAGTCGTAACTTCAAGAAACGAGAGCAAGGGTTCAGGAGGGTCTCTCTTACCTCGGTCGCGGGGAGTAGAGACAGCGCCAGTCGAGCGTCCGCAAGCTCCTGTTGAGCTCTCGCGAGTTCTTCTCCCGCGGTGTGCGCTCGAGCCACCGCGTCCTCCCTTGCCTTGCGCATATCGGAGAAATTCTTGTCGATGGTGATGCTTCGACGCGCACACATATGCGTAAGCTCGAACCCGCGCAATAGAGCCCGGGTGGCATCAAAGGCTAGAAGGCGGGTGGACATCTGGTCAAACAGGCTGGCATCCTCTCGGCTGTAAAGGCCATATCCAAGCGAGAAAGCCTCGCCAGTCACATTTTCCCCCTCCGCCCAGCTGGGAAGGAGCGTCGTAACCCTGATTAAGTTTGACTCGGGGTCCCATTCCATCTGAGGCTTCCCCTCCGCGTCGGCGTACTTCACGCCGAAACCAAAGTTCCTGTGCCCTTTCGGCACCTCCTGGGGTGGAGCTCGGGCGGAGGTTTCGGCGGCGACCACTTCTCCCCCAGCCTCGCTTGCGGTCGGTGGGTTCCCGGTGGAAGCCTCGGCACGGCTCTTGGCGGCGGCATCTATCTTGCTGGCCATCTGAAGGATCGCTTCAAAGGACCTGCCCTCGGGAGGAGGTTGGACGGGCGAGACCGCCAACGATTTCCCCTTCTCTGTAGCAGAAGGCTTGGGCCTCTTCAGCGCTCGGAGAGGAGGAAGGGTGACCTTCCGCTTCTTGGCTGGTGATGGCAAAGGAGGGGCTGGATCTTTTCGGCAGGCGCTGGCGCTAGCTTCCGCGAGTGCGAGGGAGCCTCTCGTGGCCAGACCCTCGACACCCCGGCCTTCAGTGAAGGGTTGGCGCAGAGGGACCTCCCGCTCTCCTGCAAAGTTAAAACACTTCAGCGCAAGAAGATCTTTGATGAAAGAGGGAATCTGAGGCGAGACCGTACCTTCGCCCGAGTGGATGAGTGGGAGGGAGTCGACGTCTCGCCTGAGGTAGGGAACATCGAACTCCTTGGTTCCAAAGAATTCCAGGATTGCGCTCTCGTGCGATCCCAGAGTAGGCGGTTTGTAGGCAGCGTCCTCGTACTGAACAGGCTGAAGCGGGACGTTGCCGAAGTCCCCGCTGACATAGACGAATTTCTCGCCCCAGTGATGGTGCTTGTTGGCGAGACCGGTAACCTCGAGCAGTTGCCCGGAGAAGAAGACCACCCCTCCCTTGGCGCGGAAGTTGAATAGCTTCCGGAAGATGGGCAAACTGAACTCGATCCTCTCGGATCGCATGTAGCATATGAATGCTATAAGGATCGCGACTGAGTTCGGGTTCAGTTGGGCGGGAACCACCCCATAGTAACGAAGAGCAAGCCGAACCTCTGGCCAAAGGGGAAGGCGGAAGCCCACCTCGAAATGCTCGAGGGGGATGGCGAGTTCTCCCGCCTCCGGAGTATTCACCTTATCGTGATTACCCGGGTTTCGCGCCGAGAAGCCAGCGGGAATGTAGCGGTCAACGATCAGGTTATATTCGTCTAGGGTGAGCTTGCAGGAAGGGAAGAGGTGTTTTTGGAAAGCTTCCGCGTAGTGGGCGCGACCCATGTTCTCGCCGGGCATGGTGGGTTTGCGAGTGAGAGCGAGAGCTGAAAAGAGGTCGAAGCGGAAGCAAGAACGCGAGAGCAAGGAAGGAAGGCTGAGGTTCCGGATCGAAGAAGTAAATGCGGTTGGTAGACTTCTCTATTTATAGGGAATCGTAATCATCATGGCTCCATCCGACGGAGAGAGAAAGTGACGGCGGAGTACAACTGTCGGAATCTGGGCTAACGGCACCTCGATTTTCCCCCCTCGGGATGGCAGCGGTCAATGGTCTTTCCTGGTTTCGACACAATTATCTAGATCATCGCAAGCATCCTAGATTGGCGCAAGCCTCCAAGATTGGCGCAAGCCTCCTAGATTGGCGCAAGCCTCCTAGATTGGCGCAAGCATCCTAGATTGGTGTAAGCGTCTTAATTTAAAGGCCTCGCAGAGCAATAAAAAGCCTCGCAGAGCAATAAAAAGAAAAGAAAAGAGAGACATTGGTAACAGTGAGGTTCTCGCTAACGAGAGCTGGATAAACTTAATTAAAAATAAGGTTTATTACAGAGATACATGGGTAGAAGAGATTCAAAGAAAGAAGGCTAATAGGGTTTCCAATACCATCGTCCTCGTTCTCGCCGCCTAGTTCTTGGAGGCACCAGCGGGTTGAAGTAAGACGATAGGGTGGTACACCCAAGGTTGATCCGCCTGGCGTGATCCCGGATCTGCGAGATGCATCTCCCTAGCGAAGACTCGGCGGAAGGCCCTCCCGGACGATCAGCCTCGCCTAAGAAGAAATCCCGCTCCAGAGCCTCCAACCTTTGCTCCACAGATTCGCGGAACGCTTCCGCCGCGGCAGAGTGGGCACGATCTCGCCGGATGAGCCTGGCCAGGATTGCCGAGATTCTCTTCCTCCTCCCCTTCGCGCTCCCGGTGCCGTTCAATATTCCTTCTATCTCGCCAGACGAAGGGAGGGGAGAATCTTCCTCTTCTTTATCTTCATCATCGTCATCATCTTCTTCTTCCCGATTGGCTTCCGACCGCAAGCCGGGATCACCTACAAAAGGAACGCACGAGAATTCTGGTTAAGGCATGACAATCAACAGTCCAGGAAAGTTTCGCATACCTGCAGTTGGGCGAGAACCGTTAACCGAAGTTGGACGAGAAGGCCCGGCCCCTCCGTTGGTTCCATAAAGGAGGTGAAGAGGCTTGCCCAGCCCCGGGCGGAAGGGCTAGCGCACGATGGTCCCGACCTGGCCAGAAGCTCGGGGGGAGTTGTCTTCTCCCATGAGATGATCGACATCCTTGGGAGTAGCGGAGGGTTCAGAGGCTGTCCCTCCCGCCTGCAGGGCAGGATGGGTCACCAAGGGAGGCAATCCCACAGCTCACGCTTCTACTTCCCTGGCGGTTAGGCCCGGGTCGGCGGGAGCGGGCACTGCGAGAAGACAGTTCAGAAAAGAAAAGGCAGGGTTGACATATCGACAGTAGCAAAACGTACCTGTCGTTTCGGTCTCGGCTGAAGGAATTGCGTTCGAGACCCGCGTTTGGTCCTTGGGGGAATGAGTGGGCAGGTTCGAAGAACTCGGCGGGATCTCGGCGCCATCGTTAGGAGCGGATTCCTGCGAAAGCTCACTTTAACCATCGGACCTAGTGCGCAATCAGCTCGGTAGGCACGGTTGAAAGGCTTACCTTCTGCGGAGAAGGATCCCCCGCAGGATTTGGAGTAGGGGAAGGAGGATCCCTGTTCTCGCGAGAAAGGTCCCGCCGGACCACCTTCGCCCTTTTCTTTTCCTTCTTCTTCGGGTCGGAAGGCCCGGCGGTTGAAGTCTTTCTCGCTAACCATGGAGCCACCGCCGCACAGTTAGCCAAGGCCCGTGCTTGGGCAGCGACTAACCGGTCTTGGAGGTCTTGCGGAAGTGGTTTGGCAGCACGTTTGGGATGCATGGTAAGCTCGCGCAAAAATCCCTTAGGCGAGAGCTCAGTTGGAAAACCGTATTTCAAGGGCGGGGCGTATGGACGCCTATCAGTGCATATTTATAGCCGCAGTAGGACCCACCAAAAGATTCCCTTGATAGGCGGACACGTGTCTAGCGAATATTATGGGGGTTGGACTTGTCTTGTCGAGCGCAGGGCTAGCTCGAAAAGAGCGGGGATTGTGTACAACCCCATATTTGCTGGGTGGGACCCGGAGACTTCACTGAGGGATTGGGCTAGCCTCAGGCTAGCCTTGGGTTAACCCTAAGGCATACTGGTGGAGTTCTCGTCCTTAAAGGCTCCCGCCTGGCGGCGGGCGATATCGTTCGCGCCACGACAGGCTTCGGCTCCAAAGCCAGAGGAGCTTCCTCCCTGAAGGAGCTCCCGCCCAGGGCAGGCGAGAACGCCTTAGGAGAGCCTTCATTCGCAAGGGCATCATGACTACCTAGCGCGAGAACCCTCCTGGCAGGAGTTCTCGCCAAGGTGGGCCTGGTGGGGACCCAGCGAGAGCCTTCTAGGCCGGGGGTCTTGCCAAGTGGGCCCACGGGGTGGGACCAGGAGTCCAGAGGAGATTATTTTATTATTTTTTATCCCGAGGTAAAATTACCCAAATGCCCTTGGGGTGACAGCGGGATTTGGCTATTGGCAGACCCCTCGGGGGTATTCCAGTATTTTCAGGTCAAAGGAAGACTATAAAAAGACCCATAGGGGCTCTTTGGAAGGCAGGCTTTTTATTATTCCCTAACTCTAGCGCTTTCTGAGGAGCTCCCAGCTCAGCATTTGGCTTTGGAGGGGAAGCTCTTAGAGATCTTCCGGGTGTGTGGTGGGACCTCCCAGCTGAGGCTTTGGGTCTGTTTTAGGACCTTTGCAGCCAGTTAGGGGTCGAGATTTGAGAGAAGTAGGCGTCGGCTGCGCTTTGGTTCGTGAACATTCGTTGAGGTCATTTTTGGCTTCAACACTATCGATATAGGAACTTGTCAAAACACGAACAAGTCCATCACCCTTCTCCCTATATGAGTAACATCAGCCTTTACCGCTGACACATTTCAGAGAAGCTTCACTTCTGTCGGGCCGAACACAATGTGATATCCAGCATCCATAGCATTGGTCACTAAGAAGAGACTCTTCTTCAATCCCAACACATGGGAAACACTCCTTAAGGTGAGTTGACCCTTATCACTGCCTAAAGAAACAACGCCCTCCTTCTTGACTGCATGAATAGTATCATCAACAATAATAATAACGTCATTACCTGAGTATGCCTATCGAGAAGAGAACTTTGACTAATCTCTAGTGATATGAGGACTGTACCCCGAGTCAACAATCCAGTCCTCCTAATAGTCGATGGTGGACAAAGCACTAACACACGTGCCCGTCATGAAAGCATTCCCCCATCCACCTTCCTGTGTCTTGGACCCAACCTCCTCTTTTCCTACAGAATGTCCTAGCTGAAGATTGGCTTTATAGTCCTTCTTGAAGTGACCAAGCTTGTTGCATCTGTAGCATCTTAGTCCTTTCTTCCAGCAATTCTGCTTAGTAGAATTGCTCCTCTCTTGCTGAAATGAAGTTGAAGGACCATCACCAATAGATGGCTTCTTATTCTTGTGCCATCTCTTCTTCTTCCCTGAGAAGATAACCTCGCTATCTCCTCCAGAGATAGACACTCCAGTCATTTTCCTTGCTAAGTTCTCTTGTGAAGCAAGTCGATTCACAGGCACAAGCAATGATGGCGGATTGGCCCAACCCTGCACTGAAGTAAGAAAGGCCATATATTCCTTCCATATCCCGCAGATAATGTGCCTCTTCAGCTTAGCCTCAGAAATAGGCTCATCCGGGTCCTATGCTAAAATTTCAGCGCAGAGGTTCTTCATCATCAAGAAGAAAGATGATATGGACAAATCTCCCTGAGTAGCTTTAGCCAACTCATTTTCTAAGAATTATAGCTGTGCTACATTCTTCTTGTTGAACAACCCATCATATAAGTCCAAATCTCAGTAGTCGATCGACATCAAATGATGTGGTTAAAAAGTTCTGGTGAAATTGCCCGCTTTAGAGTGAACTTCGCCTTAGCATTTGTTCTTCTCCAAGCCTTCACCGCTTCAGCATTCCCAGCGGTAGTAGTCACCTATTTCATGTCATCTCAACCGACGACCTCCAGAAGATCCTCTCCTAGAAGATAGATCTCCAAGAAAGACTTTCACTTTTTATAGTTAGTCTACGTTAGGAGTTCAATACCAAGTCCTCTTGCGAAACCACCTTCCATTGTTATAATATTGGTTACTTAAAACTTCCAAAAACAAAATCATGTTCTGTGCCTGATCACTGCTTAAACCTCCCTCTGATATCATGTAAAAATTTAACTGAAGTGGGAAAAGGTCACAGGAACACTCAACCAAACCAAGTCCAAGTAAAACCAACACAATAGAAAGAAAGAAAACTTGAATTATCAATCTTCTTTACATTACGAGGTAAACATTGCGAGACATGATTTGCCAATGAACTTGATGGAAACAAAAGTCAACAAGCTAGAGTAAACACGACGGACTACAACAGTAGCTGCCAAACAGCCTATCCGTAGAACGGTGCCCGCTAAAGCCGCTAAGTTGCCAAAATGCAACTTAACCGCGTGAACTCGCTGTTGGGTATATTGGAAAATGTGTACCTGATTTGAAGAAGCCTAACTTAGCATAATGATATACATCGAGGTGTATTTGATATTCTTTAAGTTGAATATGTGCAGGTTAAAAGTATGGAAAAATTTCTAAAGTCCATGTGTCGACACCAGAAGAAGATGTGTCGACACTTCAGGAAGATTGTGTCGACACTTGAAGAAGGCTGTGTCGACACAGAGATAATGAGTCGACATCAAATGTGTCAACACCGGGAGGCAGTGTCGACACACACAAGATTATAATCGACATCAACTGTGTCGACACCGGGAGGCAGTGTCGACACACATAAGATTATAGTCGACATCAACTGTGTCGACACTAGGAGGCTGTGTCGACACACAGAGGCAGAAGTCAACAACAGCTAAGTCGACACTTAGAGACTTGTGTCAACACATAGCAGAATCAATAATAAGTCTGTGGCTGAAGTAATTATGTTGACATACAACTATCTGTGTCAACACATTCTCAAAAATTTGTGTTAAGAAGTTGTGTCGACATCAAGGCATATGTGTCGACAACACAAAGGATTGTGTCGACACTCAATCAAATTGTGTCGACACATTTTAACAATTATCTCGACACATATTGACAGTTTGTCTCGACACTTTCTGGCAGAAACAAAGACTCCTTGGCAGTTTGAAGAATTGACAGCTGTGGGTCTCTACAGGTTAACTGACGTGATTGACACAGACAGAAGTTTGTTAGGAACCGGACCAGCCGGTTACCAGGAATGAAGGATATAAATAGACGGATAGTGTCTGAAAGAAAGAAGACAACTGAAAACTGAACACTAAATAACAAGTAACAATAAGAAGAAGATCTTTGCAGATCTAAGAAGATATTCTGATTGAACTATCAGAATCCGTCTAAGTAGAATTCAGTCAAGAATTCTGAAGTATCTTCAAGGGACTTGGATAGAGAGAGATCCAGTGAAAAGAAGGCAAGAAGAAAGCTGTCTCAGATTTCAAAGGAAACAGATTATGAACTTATCTGTCAAGAAGATTCAGATTCAAATTCTGAAATCTAAGGAGAAAGCTGCTGATCAGTTTATTTCAAAGAAGATCAACTCAACAAAGTTCAGATTCAAGAAGCTTTGAAGAAAGCTAAGTTCCAGTTGATTTTATCTATCTGGTTTATCAAGAAGCTGATCAAGAACACTGTCTTGTTCCATCTCTCTCACCAGGAGCAAGATAAAAATATATTTTACTCAAATTTTGTAGGATCTTTTAATAGAACTGAGTTGTAAGCCTAATTTATAAAGGCTGAGTGTAGGAGAGATAATCTCTGAGTTGTAGGTCTTGAATAAAGACTGAGGTAGGGCTGAATTTCCTGAGCTGTAGGAGTGTGGTATCACTCTGAGTTGTAGGAATCCATTTTGGATTCTGAGCTGTAGGATCTGAGGATCTGAGATAAAGAAAGGAGTTTGGCTGAATCTGGCACACTGGTAGATAGGCGAAGGGGGAAAGTGGATGTACCCAGATCTTGGGGAACCACTATAAATACTTGTTGCAATCTGTGATGAGTAGTTCTAGATTGTGTGATTGTGATTGCTAAAGTAGCTGCAGAACTCATTGAAAATAGTCTTTAATTACTTAATCATTCTGCCTTAAGTTTGAAAAGAAAATAAGAACCTATTCACCCCCCCCCCTCTAGGTGTCTAGGTAATCTTGAAAGTAAAACTATCAAGTGGTATCAGAGGGAGGTTGCTCAAAGTAAGACTTAATAGTCTGAGTTAGATCTAAAGGCAGAATCAAGAATCAAGAAAATGGGTTCAGGTGAGAATCACAAGGAGTTGGGATCTATGAAGCTTCCCATCTGCAGAAAAGAAATCTTTGGAATCTGGAAGGAAAGGGTTTGGCTGTTTATGGAGGCCTCAGACCCAAGAATTTATATCACAGTGAAAGAAGGTCCATACATTCCAATGAAGATTTTTGTATTATATGCAAATCAGGGAACTCCTAAGGATTTTTCAGAAATGACAAAGGTGGAAATCATCTTAGCCACTATGGACAAGAGAGCTCAAAACATCATAGTAAGTGCAATAGATGATTTCACCTTCCAAAATCTGATACATTGCAAGACCTCCAAAGATTTTTGGGACACCTTGATTGTCTATATGGAAGGATCTGAAGAAGTAAGACAAGACAGAAAATCAATGCTCAACCAAGAATATGAGAGCTTCAGACAAGGAAAGTCTTATAGCATAACTGAGTGTTATAAGAAATTCTATAGGATTGTGAATGAACTAATGTCCTATGGAAGAGTCTTCAGTACATATGAGCTGAATAACAAGTTTCTCAGATCTTTAACAAAGGATTGGGATACCAAAATATGTGCCATTAGAGAAGTGGCCAAGTTAGCTGATATTTCTCCTCCAACCTTGTTTGGAAAATTGCTTTCATATGAAATGCAATTGATGGCTAGGAAGAAGGAGGAAAGAAGTACAAAAGGTGAGCATAGATCTGTGGCTTTCAAAGTTGAAGCCACTAGAAAGAAAGGGAGGATGTCTTCATCTCCTCTCAAGGAAGCTACAGAAGAAATAACAGAAAATTCAGATAGTCATAAATCAGGGAGCAGTGAATCACATACTGACTTTGCTGCATTTACAAGATAGTTTCAAAACTTCTTGAAAAAGAAGCAGTGGAAGTCCAGGCCCTCCACATCACAGCCAGTAGATGAGTACTATCAGAAGAGAAAATCCTCAAGAAATGATAGAAACAGAACTAAGCCCAGCAAAGCCATAACTTCTAAGATTGTTTGTTATTGCTGCAATAAGACTGGATATATGGTAGCTGAATGTAACATCTTATTTCCAACTAGACCCCTAAGAGTGGTTTTGTCATGACAAAACCCTAGGAAGCCCAAGAAAGGGTCAAGTGGACCTGGTGGTGTGGATAGGGCCACTATGGTCTGCACTTAGCAGATTTCTAAACCTTGGTTAAAGGTGATCATGGGGCTTCACCAAGACTCCAAGACCCCACTCATACCCTTATAACCCTAGAAGGGGGTCAATGGGTCACAAAGGACCCATGGAGGGTAGTCAAAGGAGCTAAGTTGACCAAAGTCAACTATAACCCTAGCTAGGTCAAATTGACCTACACAGGGGTCCATTGCAGTCTATTAGCCAAATATACCCCACCCATACCTCCATAACCCTAGGTAGGGGTCAATGGGTCACTAAGGACCCATGGAGGGTAGTCAAAGGAGCTAAGTTGACCAAAGTCAACTCTAACCCTAAATAGGTCAAATTGACCTACACAAGGGTCAATTGCAGTCTCTTAGCCAAATGGACCCCACCGCTACCCTCATAGGCCTAGCGAGAGGCCAATAGGTCACCAAGGACTCATTGGGACCAATCATAAAGACTAGGTTGCCCAAAGTCAACTCTTGACCTAAAATGGTCAAAGTGCCCTAGTTAAGGGCCAAGTGACCTCCAAGGGCCAATCCAACCCCACCTTGACCCTAGGGGAGGCTATTGGGTCACCAAGGACCCATTAAAGAAATCTCAAGGACCAAATTGACCTAAGTGGGCCCTACTCCAACTTTGGGTCAAGTTAGCCCAAATGGGCTAACTCAAGCTCAAGCCCATTTCAATTGGGCTAACCATGACTTAAGTGACCAAATGAACTTGTGGGCTGCCATGGGACATGTAGGAGCCAAAATTAAGGCTTGGTGACTAGGAGAGAGAAAGTCACCCATGGAGGAGAGAGAAAGAGAAGGACGAAGAAGGAAGGAGGACTTTGTGCTCCTCCTCCCCCTCCCCAACCTCCCCATTAACTTCAGAAGGACAAGGGGGAGTGCAGCAGCCAATGTGGACTGGTTAGAGCAAGCTCCACCCCCTACCAACCAAGCCGCCATTGTTGACTTAGGCCAAAAATGGCATAGGGCAATTCAGTTACCTAACACCTCCCCTCTCCCTTTTAAAAGCTCCATTGGACTCCAAGGAGTAATTACCACCATTTTCCTGAAGGAGCCAGCAAGTTTCCTATATTTTTGAACAATCCGACCACCACCGGCCACCACCATGCCAATCCGACGATCAGCACAGCTACTGTCACAACCCGCATTTTCTCCGAATTGAGAATTCTCAGAGAAAGAGAAAACACGCGTCATGATGCCAGGTCAAGCAGGGGATAATTGCTGACGCTCAGGCAAAACCACCTACCAACTTAATGAAGGAAAATCATGTGATTAATGATTAGAAAATCAGTTATATTTTAGAGGCCGTATCCCCCGGCTTAGTGGATCACCTAGTCCACAAAAGAAAACTATATTTAAACGCTGCGGAAAGAAAATACTTTATCAGGTTTGACATCCTAAGGAGCGCATAAGGGTCCCAAGAGAACCACTCATGCTATGCAAGACCCTACATTTAATTTATATAATATATAAGAAAATGGTCTTTATACGTGATTTGGAAAATAGTGATTACGTTTTATAAAACATGCTGATCATGAGCTTTATTTATAACAATAATTATAGTTTAAAAATAACTAGCAACCTAGCATAAAACCTTCTCAGGGTAAGTAGACTATCTCCAGAAAACGGTAGCAGCATAAGTAAATATATCCAGTACAAAGGTAACAACTACCAGTGGGCGCCAACAACCTGACACGAACCCACTGACACACATGTATGTCTGTAAGAAAGTACTGAAAAACTACCTCACCAACACGGCAAACGGAACTCCAAAGTCCAAGAGACCACCAACACCACCACTGCAAACTAGCCACCCAACTAGCTACGGCTCAGAACCTGGGGTATTCCAAAAGAAAACACAATACCTCAGCAAGCTAAACAAAGTAAAACTGCATGAAAGAGTCAACCAAAAGGGGAAAAGTACCTGAAAAACATGCAGTAGAAAGAGTCACAACTGTCCAAAACAGGACAACAAGAAAAGCACTACGTGCGAGGAACCAACAACAACCCAGCCCAGGAACAACATCCTGCTGGGCCTACTAGGCTACCAAGAGCCCAAAGTGCTGCAAACCACCAAGGAAGAAACTTCTAACACCCTAAACTGTGGGAGGTGGTAGTAGCAAAAACAAACAACGAGGAACCGGATTGGAGGCAAACTCAGTCCCCCCATCCACCATGTCCAAGTCAACAAGCTCGAGGGTCTACACGTGAAAGAACAAGGGACCTTCCACCCACATGCCCAGCCCATACCTGGAGAAAGAAAAACATGAGTGGCCTTGGCTAAATTACACAACTCCACCCCCATAAAGAGCTACAAACCACCACTACTACCCACGACCCACGATTCGGCCATTAGGAAAGAGAAACATGGCCGACAAGGAATTTACAAATATAAACAAGGAATTCACTCGGGAACGTAAATCGAGGAAAGGGAAAAAGAAAGTGTTGAAATGACTTAACACGACATGGCGCTGGGTCCTCTCGACACCGCATTGAGTGAGCTTCACTCACTCAACGTGCCACGCAAAGCGAACTATCACAACAATAACTCTTACATTACTACCTTAACACTACACAAAACACTCATGCCCACCTAACCCGCGTATCGACGCCAGCTAAATACGGGTGCAAAAAAAAGAAATATTCAGAGCGCACGATCAGTGTCGCACGACCAGTGGTCGTGCGCACTCATCGGCTGATGATCGTGCGAAGTGAACTTGGGAAACTTGAAACCTGACAGAAAACTTAGCATAAGCGCACGATCAGTGTCGCACGACCAGTGGTCGTGCACACTGTTGCCAGCGCTCGTGCGATTGCCGAGACAGAACTTTGGAGAAAAGAACAGGTAGCCGCGCACGAACAGTGGCACACGACCAGTGGTCGTGCGCTCTAACGTTTGATGACCGTGCGCGGGTAACCTGTACCGTTTGGGATTTCCCGAACGATACCGGAACGCGCATCGCCCTCTCCCGACACTGCGAACCACAACTACGACACACCGAAAATGGCCTACGGCACACCTAACATAATTTATACCTATTCTACTCATTCACCACCACCACACAACTATGCCAAATCGTTCGAAACGGAAACCGGAGACAGAAATGGTAGAAACGAGTAGGATGTATCCTCAAAGAAAGTGATATTAGTGGAGACGTATTGTTTGTAGAGAAGAGGATCAAAACAATAATATCCCTTCTAAGTCGAACAATAACAAAGAAATATGTGTTTAACAAAATGAGGGGAAAGTTTGTCACGACCAAGAGAAGGTATGTAAACAAATGACTTTCATCCAAAAACTCTAAGAGGTAAAGGAAATGGCTTGGCCCTCGCGATACAAAATGGAGAATTGAGTCTTGCCTTGAAGATAAGGCAAGGGAATATGATTTATGAGATAGCAAGAGAGAAGAACAGCATGACCCTAATAAGACCGAGAAACATTCAATTATAAGAGAAGGATGTGAGCAATATCCAGGAGAAGGCGATTCTTATATTAAGCAATGTCATTTTGTTGAGAGGTATGAAGGGCAAGTAGTTTATTGAATTAAATCGTGGCTCGCAAAAAATTTGGAAAATTGACGACTGGCGTATTCCTTTGCATTATTAGTATGAAGAACCTAAATAAGCATATTAAACTGTATGAAGATCTCATGATAAAAGGTGGTAAACACAGAGTAAAGGTTAGAACACTCTTTCAAAATATACAGCCAAGTACACATGGAGAAATCATCAATGAAGGTAACAAAGTACGAGCTACCTCTACCAATAGTGGCATTAGGAGAGGGACCCCA